>CAMZMU010000075.1:13801197-13925342 GCA_947311845.1 Poa pratensis | reverse complement strand
GTTATCAAGAGAAGAAGCATCAACATCATAACTTGCTCTAACAATAGAGTCAAAAGGTAACTTCATTCTCTTCCTAGGGAAGTGTTCCATACCTTTCTTGAGAGGAAATTGGTACCTTATATTACCTTCTTTCATATCAATGATGGCACCAACAGTTCGAAGAAAAGGTCTTCCCAAAACAATAGGACAAGATGCATTGCATTCAATATCCATAACAATAAAATCAACGGGGACAAGGTTATCTTTTACCGTAATAAAAACATCATTAACTCGCCCCAAAGGTTTCTTCATAGCATTATCAGCGAGAAAAACATCCAAATAACAATGTTCCAAAGGTGGCAAATCAAGAATATCATAAAGCTTCTTGGGCAAAACTGAAACACTTGCACCAAGATCACACAAGGCATTGAAATAAAAATCATTCACCTTTACCTTAATGATGGGTTCCCAACCATCTTCTAATTTCTTAGGAATAGAAGATTTAAGTTTCAACTTCTCCTCCCTAGCTTGCAAAAGAGCATTTGTAATATGCTTTGTAAAAGCCAAATTAATTGTGCTAGCATTGGGACTTCTAGCTAATTTTTGCAAGAACATAATAACTTCAGAGATGTTACAATTATCAAAATCAAAATCATTATTGTCAATGGTGGTGGAACCATTGTCTCCAATAGTTTGAAAAATTTCAGCACTTTTATCAGAAAAAGTTTCAGCAGTTTTAGGCAATTTTAAACGCTTAGCAGAAGTAGTAGAGACATTATCAACACCAATAACATTACCATCAATAGTAGGAGGTTTACTAGCATGTGAAACATTAGCATTACTAGTGGGGTGATAGTACAAACTCTAACTATACTATTCTCTTTTTCAAGTTCTTCCTCTTTTTCCCACCTAGCATGCAATTCAGCCAACATCCTAATATTATTATCAATTCGAACTTGGATGGCATTTGCTGTAGCAAATGACTTAATATCTTTAACTTCATTAGGCATAACTTTCAGTTTAAGAATTTCAACATCATGAGCAAGACTATCAACTTTAGAGACAAGATCATCAATTTTTTCAAACTTTTCCTCAACAGTTTTATTGAAAGCTTTTTGTGTGCTAATAAAATCTTTAAGCATAGCTTCAAGATCAGAGGACACACTTCTATTGTTGCTGTAGGAATTACCATAAGAATTACCATAACCATTTGAAGGATAAGGCTTATAATTGTTGCTACCAAAATTATTCCTATAAGCATTGTTGTTGAAGTTGTTGTTTTTAATGAAATTTACATCAACATGCTCTTCTTGAGCAACCAATGAAGCTAAAGGAACATTATTAGGATCAACATGAGATCTACCATTCACAAGCATAGACATAATAGCATCAATCTTATCACTCAAAGAGGAGGTTTCTTCAACAGAATTTACCTTCTTACCTTGAGGAGCTCTTTCGGTGTGCCATTCAGAATAGTTGATCATCATATCATCAAGTAGCTTTGTTGCTGCACCTAAAGTGATGGACATAAAGGTTCCTCCAGAGGCTGAATCCAATAAGTTCCTTGAGGAAAAATTTAATCCTGCATAAAAGGTTTGGATGATCATCCAAGTAGTCAGTCCATGAGTGGGACAATTCTTCACCAAAGATTTCATTCTTTCCCAAGCTTGAGCAACATGTTCATTATCAAGTTGTTTAAAATTCATAATGCTACTTCTCAAGGATATAATCTTAGCAGGAGGATAATATTTCCCTATGAAAGCATCTTTGCATTTTGTCCAAGAATTAATACTATTTCTAGGCAAAGAAAGCAACCATTCTTTAGCTCTTCCTCTCAAGGAGAAAGGAAAAAGTTTCAGTTTTATAATATCCCCATCCATATCCTTATACTTTTGCATTTCACAAAGTTCAACAAAGTTATTAAGATGGGCAGCAGCATCATCAGTACTAACACCAGAAAATTGCTCTTTCATAACAAGATTTAATAGAGCAGGTTTAATTTCATAAAATTCTGCTGTAGAAGCAGGTGGAGCAATAGGAGTGCATATGAAATCATTGTTGTTTGTGCTAGTGAAGTCACACAACTTAGTGTTCTCAGGAGTATTCATTTTGAAAAACAAAATTAAACTGAATTAAACAAGTAACTAATTTTTTTGTGTTTTTGATATAGAGAAAGCAAACAAAACAAAATAAAAATAAACTAGGCAAGACAAGTAACTAATTTTTTGTGTTTTTGATATAGAGAAAGCAAACAAAACAAAATAAAAATAAACTAAGCAAGACAAATAACAAAGTAAAGAGATTGGGTGTGAGAGACTCCCCTTGCAGAAGCAATTCTGTTTTCCCCGGCAACGGCGCCAGAAAACGTTGTTGGCTCTAGGTTAATAGTGCCAGAAACAATTGCTTGTACGTCACACGTCAGTTGGGAACCCCAAGAGGAAGGTATGATGAGTGCAGCAGTAAGTTTTCCCTCAGTATGAAACCAAGGTTTAATCGGACCAGTAGGAAAACGAGGTTTGCTTCGAAGGTGTTGGTGGAGGAGTGTAGTGCGGCGCAACACCAGGGATTCCGGTGCCAACGTGGAACCTGCACAACACAATCAAACTACTTTGCCCCAACTTAACAGTGAGGTTGTCAATCTCACCGGCTTGCTGAAAACAAAGGGTTAAACGTATCGAATGGAAGATGATGTTTGTTTGCATAAAACAGTAGAGAACAATGATTGCAGTAGATTGTATTTCAGATGTAAAAGAATGGACCGGGGTCCACAGTTCACTAGTGGTGTCTCTCCAATAAGATAACTAACATGCTGGGTAAACAAATTACAGCTGGGCAATTGACAATTGATAAGTGCATATAACATGCATGTGTGAGCTGTGGTGTCTACTATGAGATTCATTTGGGCATTACGACAAAGTACATAGACCGCTATCCAGCATGCATCTATGCCTAAATAGTCCACTTTCCGGTTAACATCCGTACCCCTTCCAGTATTAAGTTGCAAGCAACAGACAATTGCATTAAGTAATGTGCGTAATGTAAACAATACATTCATCCTTGAATAAAGCATTGCTGTTTTACCCCTAGTGGCAACAACACATCTACAACCTTAGAACTTGCTGTCACTATCCCAGGTTAAATAGAGGTTGAACCCAACTATCATGCATAAATACCCCCTCTTGGAGTTACAAGTATTCACGTGGCCAAGGCTTCAACAAGTAACGGAGAGCATGCAAGATCACAAATGACATAGACATGATAATATAATATTCAGCTCCACATAGGTATCAATATAAGTCAGATCCCAGCAAACACAACATGTAGCATTACAATAAGATGATCTTGATCATGATAGGCAGCTCACAAGATCTAAACATGATGGCACAAGTGGAGAAGACAACCATCTAGCTACTGCTATGGACCCATAGTCCAAGGATGAACTACTCACGCATCACTCCGGAGGCGGGCATGGCGATGTAGAGCCCTCCGGTGATGATTCCCCTCTCCGGCAGGGTGCCGGGAAGAGCTTCAGGAACCCCCCGAGTTAGGGTTGACGACGACGGCGGCAGCGAATATGTTCTGGATGAAAGGCTCGGTGTTTTAGGGTTTTCGCGTCTCGGGGAATAAATAGGCGAAGGGGCGATGTCGGCGGACCCCCGAGGGGCCCAAACCACACCCAGGCGCGGCTGTGGGCCCAGCCGCGCCACTGGTGGTTTGGCCACCTCCTGGCACATCTTCGTCTCTCCTTCGGACTCCGTGTATGCTGGAAAAATAGGGACCTGGCCTTTTGTTTCGTGCAATTCCGAGAATATTTCCAGAAGTAACTTTCTGAAACCAAAAACAGCAGAAAACAGGGAACTGGCACTGTGGCATCTTGTTAATAGGTTAGTCCCAGAAAATGCATAAAAGTGATACGAAGTGTATATAAAACATGTAGCAAATGGTATAATATAAGCATGGAACAGCAGAAATTATGGATACGTTGGAGACGTATCACTAGGCATAGAGATTTATTAAACAACACGTTGAATATCTTGTCAAGTTTTAATCCTCTTTGGACGGAGCCATAATTAGGTATAGCTAAATAAATAAACTACAACCCCTTATGATGGATCATGTGGCCAAGCAAATGACTGCCCAAGAATTATTAAGACATAAAGTCCCACCATAGCATTACACTCTAAGGTCCCCGATACTAATACCCTCATAATATAACTTCATGACTCGGTCTCAGGTTTATGTGTCCTCCCAAGTCTCCATCAATTCATTACACTACGGTTTCTCCTATGAGCCCATATAGGTGAAGTGTTGTGCAGTCGACGTTCGCACAACACCATCATAGAATCACATAAAAGATAAACTCTTGACAAAATAACAACACATGTCATATATAAATCAATGCCAATTCATCCTATGCCCTCAGGAACATACGGGAACTACTCACAACGTGCGAACATGATCATAATCAGTGGCATAAGTGGTACAACACAATCTGAAATTATAACTTCACCACCAAATAATGACAAGTACTCAATCACAAACATGAATAGTAGCACAAGACAAGTATCTAGGGTATAGCAACTCTCAAACTGCGAGGGGAACGGAGTGGATCACGGTGATGATGATGGTGATGGTGCTGGTCTTGATGGGGATGATGATGTAGAGGCCTCCTCCCACGCCAAGGAGGAGAGGTGATGATGATGACGATGATTTCCCCCTTCTCCGGAGTTCCGAAGCAGCAGGATCTGACCCCCCTCGGAAGGGATCAGGAGTTTCGCCGCCGCCGCGACCTCGGATGGACTTGGAAAAATTAGGGCGTTACTTTTCGGGCAAGACGAAGGCGTTGCTAAAAAGCCCCAGCGAGGAGGTGCCCGAGGCACCTTTTGGTGGGTCCCACGCGGCCAGGTACATGGGCCGCGTGGGCCACCCCCATTTGGCCCTCGTGGCTCTCCTCAATTCGGTCTTCTTCCCTCTGCCTTTCTCCCGATGAAAAACTGACGCAGTATTTTTCCTTTTATTATTTGAGGTCCTGTAGCTACTGAAACATTAAAGACAAGAAAAAGGAGGTTTTCTACCTCCCAGAAATTAAATACCAAAAATAGGGACTTTGTATGAAAGTCCCCAAAATCATCTAAAACATGTAGAAACAATCATATAATCATGCAAATAACATTCTAGTATGATACTAAAAGTTATATAAATGATGATATAAAATGCACGTATCAAAGGTGAAGTATATTTTGCGTTTAGCATTAAGGTGAACTAGGATTATCTAGTGTTTCCCTTTTTGCCCTAGTATGTCTTTTCTATGCATGTGGTGTTTACTTTTCAACCGGAAACAATGGGTTTTCTTCGTGGGTTTGCAGAGATCAGGTGTAAACTCTTTGTGTTTATATCGGCTTGATACAATCACTTAAACAATCTTACATGATGATTCGAGGTTTTTCAATAAATAAGGCAAAATCGAAGTTGGAGGACTATAAGAGAGTAATAGAAGCACAACTACGTCTGGATAATTTGACAACGTTGTACCATGCGCCAAATAGAAAGGCACGCCTCCTAAACTTTGGACCTTCTTTCTCGAAGAGGTGTACAAGTTGATCACCAGACAAATTAATTTGAGTCTTTTTGTTTTGCAAAAGGAACAGAAGGGGAAAATCCTCATTGACCTTGGCCTTTACCATTAACTCGAGTCCTAAAACACTCAGTGATTTATCTTTCATAGATATATATTTCCAGGCTAAGATTTCTCCATTGCCTCTTTTATTTTTCTTTCGTACATCACATTTACATGTCCCTGCGAGCATATGGTTATCCTTTGTTTAGTATCACATTTCAAGAAGTTTATCTTAAAAGCCATTTGCATATAACCATTGTTGACCCCATAAGCGATGGAAAGGGGCGACCAAATGATTCCCATAGCGACCGCACGCAACATGTCGTGTACCATGGGGCATTGTAGGGTTTGTTCTCTTGAGGACGTAAAACCTATAAAAGTAGATACTCTAACCCTGACCCTTTCCTTTAGTAATTACAAGATTATCTCAAGTTGTGTCTTTAAAAAAAAATGCCTATCTTATATATGCCAGTTCACACACTTAGTTGATAAAACAGATGAAAACATGAGATTATTATTTTGTTATGGAGAAAAAACCCAGTTTTCTTCCCTCGACTATTGTCTCTTTGAATTCCATAACCAGAGGTTGACTCTAAAATTTACAAAATGGATAAAAAAAATCTAGCCTCAATCAAATTGGTATACCAATCTTCACAGAGTAGCCTCTCCCTACTTCAATAAGGGCTTCTGCGGAAACATTATAAGAAATAAAAGATGTAAAAATGAAAAGGAAAATCAATGTCATGCAAATTAGAAAGCTTAAAAATATGAATAACTAAATAGGAAAATACAAAATCAAATAATTAAAGATCTAGAAAAGTATTTTTAATAAAATCACCCATACCTTTTGATGTTCTCATTCATGTATAAATTACTTATGAGGGCTTTAGATTACGAGTTTGAGACCCGCCTAGGGATTGGGTCCAAGAAGGCATAACCAGAAGAATTGCGAGAGATTAGTCAATTTATCAAGTTGAGCCATTTCGATTTGGATTGTAATGGAGTCATACCCAAACTTTAGAAGCCACAACCCACCTTTTCCCTTCCTTACTTATGGTTTGTTGTCCTCGGGAATGGTGTCTCCTCGAACAAGGTAGCTGTTCACATATATTCCGTTGATGGGATGGATTTTATGCTTTCAGATGGTGTGATTTCAACATTGAGTACCTACTAAGAGTTAGTTCTCGATGGGCTTTCCGTGGGAATGAGTCTTACCTTCGAGAAATGATAGGTCCGAGAAAACCTGAGATGAAATGAATGGAAGCCTTCTCTGTTACTCCTTCCTTTTCAAGAATAGCACAACAATAAAGATATTGCTACTTAACTGGAGGGAATGAATTTAAACAAAAGAGATGAATATCATCAATGGAAAGGAAAATGCATGAGAAAATAAATTATAATAATAGAGGAAATTCACGATTCAATTAGGGTACTTATAATGAGACTGGTTACCTGAATAGTACATGAGAGTTACGATATACAGATAATGAATGCCATGCATTTCGACATAATTGGGTTACTTATAATGGTTTCCTGTGTTTATTACTTTTCTGTGAACATTCTCTGTTTTGTAACATTTTGAGATTTTTATTTTTATTTTTGAATGCTATTCAATTTGTTTGAAATATTTATGGGGATTTACACATATGGGATCCTCCTAAACGGGTTTCATCTCATTTTTCTTTCATGTCTAGGTTGTCACTAAGCAATAATTGTGATCTCATGAGTTTATATGCTATTGACTGAGTTTATATGCTATGACTAAGGTATGCAAATAACTTACATAATGTCTGATATGAAAGCTGGAGAGGTTAGAGGTGGAGGCGATAAATTGACTAAATGTATAGGTTTCCCTTTCTATAACAAATCATACATTATCTTTCCTTCACACGTTAACTTCGCCACACATGCTCTGATATTACAAGCTCGATTTGCATAATTTGGATATGGTTTTACAATATGTTTCATCTTCTTCTTTTTTTTGGAGTCGAATAACTTGTCATTTAGTGCGTTAGTAACTATCGGCTGATTCTAGATTCATTTTGGGAGACCCCATTGTTTACAAACCAAACAATTAGGTACATGACCTCAGTCCAAGTGGTACTATGAACTTGAAATCAGGGCCGGTTCAATGAAATTGTTTGCCTGGGGCGAATCGAAATAAATGCAATTTGTACTAAACTTTTATACTTATTCAGATCTTTTTTTTAGCATGTTACAATATTACAAGTATAATTTTTTATTAGGTTACATAGTTTAACCATATAACTACAACGTTACTTAAATTTGCTGCATTTTAGTTTGGACTGAATATCATTGAAAAATAATAAACTGTATTATGTAACCAAAATCTCTTCTTAAATTTGTTACAATGCATAATATATACTCCCTTTGTGTATTGTTATAATTTGCATTAGTTTCCTAAAAAGTCAAACTGGACTATTTTTTACCAAGATTTTAGAAAAAAACTATCAACATCTAAAATAGCAAGAAATAATTTATGGAAATTTGTTTCAAAATGAATACAATAATATTTGGTGTTGTAAATGTCAATAATATTTTATAAAAACTTGGTGGAAGATAGTCAAATTTGACATTTCAAAAACTAATGCACCTTATGAGAAGGAAAAGATGGAGTATAATTTATACATATAAATGGTTTCTAAAAGTACGATCTAACAAATATCTTAGTAAACTTTTCTAGTGTATGATTAAGTGAGCATATTTATATAAATTTATAGAGCATAAACTAAACCAATGGCACCATTGTTTAACCCTCTTCGTGGTCAAAATTGTCTAGAGCAGTCAATTTTTTTAAAAAGTGTGCATACTTTGTATTTGATATTGAAATAACATTGCTTAGAGTAATTACCAATGAATATAAAATGGTTTGAATTCTAGCACGTTTACATTGCTTAGTAATTTTTTATTTGATATAGTTTTGTGCAATTTGCACATTATCATCTGGTGTATACACGTTCCTCGTAACCAGTTTATGAAATAAAAATGTGTTGCACTCCGCTTAAATAGGGAAATCTAGCTATGTTGATTTTTGTAAAACCTATAGGACTTGCCACTGGAAAAAGAGTATATCATATATACTAACTAAACATTTTGTCGCTTCTTACATTTGTTTGTATTTGTTTCCTCAAGTTTTTTTTTGCGAAACACAGTACAAACGCAGACGATCACATACACGAGCACACATTCACCCCTATGAACGCACGCACGCATATCCTACCCATATGAGCACCTTCGAAAGACTGAGCGGGCGGTTAAGTCTTGAGATTGATGAAGTCACCACAGGCGTCTCGCTGTCGACGGGAACGTCGCCTCCCACTGAAGAATAATTCGCCTAACACTATGTTTGGATGTAAGAATTGGGGCTTGGAATCACGAATTTGGAATTGCTGGACCGCTTTCCCCTGTTTGGTCTGGCTATGGAATTCGGGCCTGGAAACCTCAAGCAATTCCGAGTGCACCCGCCGCACCTCTTCGCTCGGGCTGAAACTTTCCGAGCTACGAGGCTGGGAAACGCACGGAAACATCTCGCTCCCGAGACACGAGCGGAAACCCCTCGCTCGCGACCTCAACCTCGCAGACGGAGCTGGACCTCGAGGTCGCGCATCACGACGGCGCCGGCACCCGGTGGCAGAGGTAAATCCCCCGCTTCTCTCCCCTTCCCGGCCCTTCTCTCTCCTCCCCGCTTCCTTTCGAGCTCCGCCCATCTCTCCCGTTGCCCTTCCCAGAACCCTAGATCGATGGGGATCGACGAGGATGCGACCCGTCGGAGATGCGGGATGGGTGCGGCGGCAGGATGTGTGCGGGCGGCGGAATGCCTCCACAGCGTCTCCCTCGAGCCCCTCCCTCCTGGAAATCGACATGTTGCAGTTAGAAGCGCCCGTCGCCTAATATTTTGATCTTTCCCTGCTTCTGGATGCAGCTCTGATCCTGTTCTGCTGTTTGTTGCAGATCCTGGATGCTATTAAGGCAACTGTAAATTACTGAGGTGCAGGTGCAAGCTGGTGCTGCTTGTGTTGCGCATTGATAATTCAGACAGCAAACTGTGTGTATATGTAATTGTATAGATTGCTGTTCTGTGGCCAGCAAACATTGTGTGCACAAACAAGTTTATACATCCAATTCCAAAGTTTATACATCCAAAAAAGAATTGGAATCATCTGCTACCTTTTCATTCTAGCCATAAATTTCATTCACAACCAAACAGCGAAATTCGAATTGGAGCCCATTTCCTTTCCATCTGGGAAATGGAATTGCTAGTCCAATTCAATTCCCAGCAAATTTTCCTACATCCAAACACAGTGTAAATGAGAAACACCAGTGTCAAATCAGGGGTTTGAACTCTGGTGAGCTGGGGTACAACCACCCTCCTAATCATCCTACAGTAATGGAAGCATCCCTTTTTGCACGAGCTAGCTAGCTAGCTAGTAACAGTATCAATCTCTCCGAGTGCGATTGCCTGTCACTTGATCCCAACGGACATGTGTGATGTGTGATGACCATGCATGGCTCATCGTTACTTTGCTTGGAAAATGATCGTCTCATGAGGAAGTTTTACTTTGTCACTGCCCTCCGCTCTCTTTGTCACTACCTCAATTTGGAAGCTTGAACTTACAGAGAGCATGCAGCAGTTTTTAGCTAGAGGAGAAGTACACACGTTGCAAACTTGCAACAGTCGGTTAGTCGAGCACTGCACTGGCGTATTCATGGATGAATTGAATTGCCCGTGGAATCCAAAGGGTATGTGCGTCAATGCCCAGTTTGTACCACTACACAGCTATCCGTAGTCGCAACAAACTTACATTTCATCATTACTCGTAGACCTTGGATCTACGGAAAATGAGGCTCTGACCTGGGCGGCAGCTACCCCACAGCATCGAGGGCCTCTGAGGCATAACGATTCGAAAATCCAGAGCACTGATTGCTCTATAGGAAACGTATAAAGTTTGCCAAATACAAATAGTGGGCCCAAAGCTGGCTGAACAGACCCGACACTGTCTTGTGTCAGGGCCAGACTTCGTTGCTCCATGCATGGGCACACTTAACGTGAACAAAAAGTTACCAGGTCTTTAGTGACATCTCCCCAACGACCAACCTAATTTAGAGTACTAGCCTACATCTTCTGCATGTTGTATAATCACGGGGCAAACTCCAAGCGCCCACGAATAGCTTTTGTAGTCACGTGACTTGCCTAACAAACTTATCTCAACAATAACAACACAGCGCGGAAGTTGCTCTCAACAAAAATTTGAATTTTCCTGGCTATGCGCGCCCCTTGTTCGCCACAGTAACCACACAGCGAAGCAGCCACTCGCATAATCTCTTCAGCTCGTCGATCACCATCACTTCACATGTTCATTGACAACTTTCAATTAACAGTGCTATCAACTCGAATTCGTAAGCCGCACCCACAGACCGGCTTGTTCATACGTGAAACAACTGAGTACCATTAACAAGACTTAAATCGGTATGGAAAAAACGTGGAGTATGTGATCACTACGATCCGAAGCAGCAGATGCTACATACGCCTAGAAGGTACAAAAAGAATTAATTGGGCCCACAAATGGACTGCACAATTTTTCAAATAAGTTTTGAAAATGTGTGCTGTATGTCAAAAAATCCGAAAAAATATCGGGCATGTACACCTTCATATTATATGTGCGCGCCAAGGCGTTGCAACAAAAAGGCTTCCTTTTTCTCTGTAAAAACGAAAAATTTCGATGCTACAGAAAACTTTTCACGAGACATTTCACTTTTTTCGATCCGCAATTTATACTTTTTACACAATCTAGACAACAAAGTTTTTTGCATTGTTTTTTTTTTTTGCAAACTAATAGAATTCCTCATTATCCACATTAGATTTTTTTTTTGAATTTTGGAAATATTTTATTTAATATATAAAAGGTAGTATTCATGTACTAGCCCAAACTTCAAAAGGCCGTACTCTGTGCTTAGATTTTATGGTAATATGTCAATGCGAAAATTAGCATGTGTGTGTGGCACTGATCAACGAAAAAGGTTTATTTTTAACCAAATCAAGCCCTCTATTACTCTGTGAGAGACGGACCCAACCTAGGAACAGCGCCGACACGGTAAAACACATCGATCGGCAATGGTGAACAGTTGTCAGCAGCAGATAGGAAGTAAATGCTAGCGGGTCCGCATACCATTAACTGCCCATGCATGGCTCTGCAATTAGGCCTTTGCCAATGCAAGGTTCTTAGCGCGGTTTCATACACATTTTGCTTATGTGGCATACTAATTAATGAAGAGAGAGGGTAAAGTTGTATCTTAACTAAGAAACAACCTTTGCACATGGCCATAGGCAAAAAATGGCTCTAACCCAATCATATGCATGCATGAGCTCCAAAACATTAAATGTAGATACAACACATGAGAAACAATGCATTCTGCTAGTTGTATCTTAAATATTTAATACTCATATGATATCGTGCTAAGAGACGATGCATTGACACAGGCCTTACAACAATGTAATCATTTTTTCTACTATACCTGCACACATCTCAAGAAAACATGCAATGGTCAGATAGGGCGCGGCAGCGTCCGCTCTCTTGGATCTACGGATGATGTAACCATTTTAGGATGACTCCAACGGGGCGACGCAAACGGACGCGCGTTTGGTCCGCGTTTGGTCCGTTTGCGTCGGCTACAGGACGCGCGTCCGGCCCAGGTCCGCCCCTTTCCGGCCACTGGCCCCAACGGGGCGACGCATCCAGTCCGGACAACTTTTTTGTTCTTCCAATTTCTCCTTTTTTGTTCTTCCAATATCTTGAAAAGCGAGGCAACTATATAGCCGGCCGTACGCGGTTTTGGAGTAGCCGGGCTCCTCCTCCTCTCTTTTTTAGTCGCTACGAAACACGTAGCACCGCCGGCGTTGTACCAAAATTGGCCGCACATAGGCGGCGCCGCCGGCGGGGATAGGGCATCAGTTGGAGCCTCCTGCTCCTGCCGCCTTGGCGGCGGCCACAACATCGCGTTGCCGCTTGCGCCTGGCTGCGCGTCTGGCTGTCTCCGCCGCGCGACGTGTTTGCTCCATCTCGGACTCCTCTGCCGCGTCTGCGACGGCGCGCGCAGCGGACATGGCCTCCTCTGCGACTCCGGCGGCGTAGGCTTCCTCCTCGGGGTCGTAGACGTCCCCGTAGGCATCCTGCAGAGCCCTCCTCGCCTGATCCGGCAGCTGCGGCCGCGGCGGCTGCGGAATCATTCCGGCCCACGCCGGGCTCGTCACCATGCGCGCGCTCGACCTGGTCGACTAGATGTTGCGGCGGATCCATGCCGGAGAGTGGAGGTGGTGGCCGCCGTGGTTGGGGGAGGAGAACTAGGGTTTGTGCTCTTGGCCTCGGCCGGCCGGAGCACATTTAAAGAGCTGCACCGCTCCACTGCTCCACCGCCCAAAGTTAATGTGGGGTAGGTGACCGTTGTATCACACTGACACGGGGGCCAAGCGCGGGCCAGGGGCGGACTAGGGCAGGACACAAAAGCGCTCCGCTCGCGTCCGCGGCCGACGCATCGGTGGCCCAAATTTGGTCCAAGAATGGGTCGCGGCGGACCAAAAAACGGACCGCGGTCCGTTTGCGTCGCCCCGTTGGGCCGTGTTTTTGGCCCTCGCGGACACGAACGGATGCGCGCGGACTCGATGCGTCGCCCCGTTGGAGTCATCCTTATAGAATTAAATCTTGTGAAACGAAAACAGTGTAAGAATCTTTCATTATCCGTGTGAAGTGGGAGAGAAAAGAGTGATCTACAATTCCGAACGTTCTCATGAAATTAAACCTCGTACAATTTCAAGACCTTCAAATCGAAGCTCCTCGGCTACAAATAGCTCCTTGGGTTTTTGTTTTTTGTTTTGAGCAAAACAAATAAGCTCCTTGGTTAGAATCGCTTTAAGGAAGTCTCATTTTTCCGAGCTACGGCCTAGTTAGGATGAAGCCCACCTTGTTGGTCTCCTGGCATGGCCGCAAACCGGGAGCTCCTATATACCGCCTTTAGCGGCAAAATAGAGCCCTGCCACCTACGTCTTCCGTTTGTGGGCTTGGGCCATAAAGCCTGGTTGATTGTTTCTTCAATCTGTAGTGTTTTCACTATTTCTTTGAGTTCCGCTTAACTATTTTTTTTATGTGTGTTTAACCGTATATATCACACAAATTATTAATTTTAAGATTATCTCAAATCGGAATATTTTCAAAATGCTATTGTTTTTTAAAAATGTGATAATTTTTAAAATTTGAAACATTTTCAAATTTGAACATTTTCCAATTTGAACATTTTAAATCTGAGAAATTTCAAAATCTAATAATTTTTAAAATCTGAACGTTTTAATCTGGACCATTTTTTATCTGAACAGTATTCAAAAGTTGGATATCTTTCAATCTGAACAATATTCTTTGGAACATTTTGAAATCTAAACAATTTTTAAAATCATAAACAATTTGAAAACCAGGAAATAAAATAATAAAATATTAAACCAAAATGATAGCAGGAAAACCGATCATGAAAACCGGAACATGAACAAAAAAATCAGCCAAAACAGCAAAACAAAGAGGGGAAAAAACGTAGTGACTGAACTCTTTGGGCGATACCGCTAGAGGGGTAGGCGGCGCAACTGAGATACGCCGCAATGAGCGGCACATAGGAATTGCCCCGTAAACCCAAAGAACAGAATAAATTAACATAAAAGGGTTGGGCCTCAAACCAAGTTGCATGTTATTTTTATTACTCTAGGTTATTATTAAGAAAAAAGGTATAATCTAGTTGACACTTGACAGCTCCGTACTAACATATGTCTAGAGCATTATAAAATTGCACAGGAGATAACATATTGTCCTATTAAGCTTTATATTAATTACTCGTGCGTGCTAAAGTAACGGTAACTACCAAACTACAGTACACATGATGGATGGAGCCCGTACTCCAGCTTCCTCGGTCTACAGTCTCCGATACTGTCGTCGTTTTCTCTACGTGTTCGTATACTGAGTGTTACACCTAGGCGTACGAGTAGGAATGTGATGCTAGTATTTATGCGTCGGGACAGGCTAAGCGCAGATGCTGGAATCAAAACAGTTCCGGCTATTGACCCCCACGGGCGGTTCCGGTCTCCTCTCCCACCTCTCTCGTTTTTGAGAGTCGTCTCCAACTTCTCCTCCTCTCTGCCGGTGCGCTTCCCTCTCCCCTCCGGCGGCGCTGCTGCTTGGTGTGGACGAGGATGCGTGGCCTGGCCTGTAGATATTAGCTGTAGGGTTTGTTTTGCTTCGGCTTGCTCTGGCTCCGTGCCGTTTGAGGGTAGGTTGGCGGGTCTTTCCGGCCAGATCCGCTGCGCCATGGCTCGTCTCAGTCGAGCTGCTCACCGCCGGTGGCAAGCGGTGGTGCAGGTGAGGCTGAGGCAGTTGTGCATCTCTCCTAATAAGGCCTGTATCGAAGCTTTGAAGCCAGGTTTCTCGAGCCAGACCGGGCTTTCTGCTTTCCTCTCGGTGGTGGAGCTCCAATGGTTGGGGCCAAAGGCTGCGGGGGAGGAATCGATGTGCGGCTTCTTCAATAAGGTTCGTCCTTGGAGGTTCTTCTGCTGCTATCCCTCTCTAGATCTGCCTCCTCCGTCTCGTGGCAGAGTTTCGGAGTTTGACGGCGGATTGGTTTTCACAAGAACTTGTGTTGTAGTTGGGGTTCCGAAAGGTGTTGTGCCACTCCCCTTATTCCAGAGCGCCATGGTGGCGACGGTGGGGAATGGAGACTTGGCCTGTGCAGGCTGTCCCTCAACTATGCTGGAGTTGTGATGCCGATCGACGATGGAAGACATTATCGGTGCCCTCTGTTTTGGCAACCGACCTTGATGACCAACAGGTGGTCCTTCTCTTCGGCGATGTTTGCCGGAGCTTCAACCTCCAGATGGAGGCCCTTCTCCAGGCTCGCGATGGCGTTCTTCTTTCTCCCGGAATCAAGTGGTTCTGTCCCCGATTCTGGTGAGATTGGCCAAAGTTCGAGTCTGTGGTTCCATGGCGGATGCGGAGGACCTGATTGCGGCAGTGGAAATTTGTTTAGGGTCTGCTCTGTATGTTGTAGGGTCTTGTCTGTAATTTCCTTTTCTTTCGAGATCCCTACTGTTAACTGTATCTGCACCGCTGTTAATTAAGAGGCATCCAGGCCCTTCGGGGCCTCTCCTTTGTTCAAAAAAAAAAAAAACAGTTCCGGCTTCGCGAGCGAGACCGACGTTGGTCCAGTCTATAGGTCGTGTACTACTTCTAGCCGTAAACAGCTAGCAAATCTAATCGACGTTTTCTCAAGTTTTATTGCCACAGTGGGAAATATATTTTTATACTTAACTACTATACATGTTGCCAACATGTGCAGTAGTTAACTATAAAAATATGCTAATCAGTTAATATATTTCCCATTTTACACTCTCACCAAACGTGTTGTAGCACGTGTTGCAACCGGTTGGGGCTCCTTGGTTAGTTTTTTTTGCATTTTTTTTGTTTTATAAGCCAAAAAAGTATCTAAATATATTTTGACTTTGGATTTTGTCTTTTGATTGGACATTCTTACATGATGGCATAAGGCAAAAGATAAAATCTAAAGCACCTACTTTATGTGACTTTTTGGCTTATAAGTCCAAATCAAAAAGGCATGAACAAGCCTAACCAAACAGCCCCACTAATACAACTGGCTTCTCTTTTTTTCTTCTCTCTACTCCAACTTATTAAAATAAATTATCTATAATTTTATAGCCTCAATAATCATCTTATTGTACATCCTCTCTACCGGGCTCTACGAGTTTCGGAGGCCTCCGCGTCGTTCGGCTCACTAAAAGGTGGTATTTGTCCAACAGTTGAGCAGCCACCATAAAACGTAGATATTGAGAATTAACAGCGTGGCTTTCGAGGAAGAAATGCCTTGGCTCCCCCACAACTAAGGACCCGATTGGTTCAGCGTTTTTTAGCTAATACGGAGGGGAAATATTACTGTTGTGTTTTGTGTCAAATATTGTGTACGTGTTGGGTTACGTTTGGACTTAGAGTTGTATTAGGTGTGGATAAGATACGAGTAGTATCAGAGTCGAACTCTTGTACCTGGGCCTCCCATATAATGAGGAGAGCACCACACATGTAACTCATGATGACTTGATAGCAACAGGCACGCAGGGGAGCCGGCGGCTTTTGCCAGCGCCTAGGGCGGCCAGGGTTGCGGTATCGGTGGAGAGGAGCGCCCGTAGTCATGCCCCGCAGATGTAGGCGAGTTCGCCGAACTGCGTTAACAAATCTCGGTGTCGTCATCATGCTGCGGATTGCTTGTTTCTCGGTAGATCAATTATACGCCTACGACGGTAACAATTGGTATCAGAGCAAGGTCGAAGGTCATGGATTGTTGATCTAGAGGATGAAGAAACTCTGACGATGGGATCGGAAGTTGTCCGCGCGGATGACGTGTGGTGAAAATCTGATCGGGATAGTCGGAAGTTGAAGAAGCAATCAGGAAGCGGCGAGTCCAGCAGTGCATGTGCGATAATCTGATCGTGGCGGCGTGACGGAAATCTCGACGAGATCGGATCGAAATCGGATCGATCCAGGCGGTACAGCGGTATGCGGATAGCGTGCAGCATCCGGCCAAAGAGCAGCAGACGCGCACAGGAGGCTTAGGCGGATGCTCGTTACAGGCCCAGCTGGGGCACGTGGCCCAAGGGTTGGCTCACGCAGGTCTGGTTTTAGCTAGTCCATGTGTACGGATCGTCTGGCAGTGTGCGCGTGCGGGGTTGTTCAGGTCGAGGCTACACAGAGGCATACGAACGTACGTAGGCGATGGATGCTGGTCACAAGCAAGTCAAGGCTTGGTGTTGGCTAGTGCTACTGCTTGGAATTGGAGATTTGTTACGTGAAAAAAAAAAGGAACAAGCCCTATGTGTAGCTGTTTGTACAAAGCATGCGTGGATTGACTAATGGATCTTTGGTGCTAAGGGTACATGGAGGGCTACCGGGAAGAGGGACAGGTTCCAAGTCACAGGTTCACGGGAAGATTGACAGGTTTGGTCAATGTTATTTGATCCGAGCGTTGTATGGGCGACGCTCGATGATGTAGCATGGGGCCAAGTTGATCAAGATAGACTGGATGCGGCGAGTGACGACGTGCTGGAGCGTGTCGTGAGGATCATGCATACATAGGGTGTCGGACAGTGCGTGGAAGGTGGACTGGGCACAGGGTGGAGCATGGGTGCAGTCGGATACGTTCGGCTGGGTCGGACTGGACAGTTGATACGTCCCAAACGTATCTATAATTTTTGATGTTCCATGCATGTTTTATATCAATTGGCACATGTTTTATATACACTTTATATCATATTATGATATTTATTGGATTAACCTACTAATAGTTGCTAAAGTGCAAAATCTTCTTGTTTTCCTATTTGTTGTGTAAGAATTATCAAAAATACAATAGGAAACCATATTGGAATCGAATTGGGATTTTCCTGAAATCTGTCTGAAAACGTTTTTCGAAGATGGTCACGTTTGGGCCTGAAGGCGACGTCAAACGGAAGTCTCCCCAAAAGGAAAGTTGCAGAGAATTTTCCGAGAATCGATCTAGACTTAAAATTCACCCAATTCCGAGTCCGGACGGCCGAGATATTCCTAATTTACTGCAGCCCTAGATGGGATGACGGAAATCCGAGAATCTGCAAGATTGTGACTTTATTGACTCCAACTCTTACCAAATTTGATGGATTCAGCCAAGTCACGAATTGGAGCCTCATTAGGGCTGATAGGGGTTCCTAGGAATCTTCTAGAGGGCTGATAGGGGTTCCTAGGAATCTTCTAGAGGTGCCCAAGAGCCCTTGGATGAAAGGGGCATCCATCCCATGGCCTAGATTGCATCTCCACCTATATATAATGAAGGGAAATCCTATTTTCCAAGCAAGCCACCAAAAGCCACGAATTTTCCTCCTCTTGGCAGCCGCCAAGGAGGGGGAGTAGCTCCTCCATTGCTGCACCATCACCAAGGAAGAAGAAGGGGGGCCAAGGGCCGCCGCCCCCGAGGGCCGCCGCCGCCGCGCCGTGGCTGCTGCGGGCCGCCGCCTCCACTCCGGGCTGCACCTCTTCATCAACCTCTCCATCAAGTGTGCTCACCATGACCATGTGTGAGTAGTTTTCACCGAGGCTGAGGGCTCTACCGGTAGCTATGTGGTTCATCTCTCTCCCATGGTGTGATCTTTATGTGATCATGAGCTTTGTAATCTAGTTGGATCCATGGATGTTACTCTTCGTTATCTTATGAATTATGCTACTTGAGTGGTTTTATTAATGTAAACTCCAGAGCCACCTTTGTCCCATGGTGCGAAGTTGACAGTGTGCGTACGTGTGTGACTCTTAGGCTAAAGATTATATGAATACTTATCATGAGTTATTATTTGTGTTGGATGTCTCTATAAAATTGTGGTGTTTGTCTAGACTATTTTGGGGCGCTCTTAGTGACATTGGGGTTCCCTAGATGTGGAATGCAACTTTAAGATGTGCTTTTATAGCCCTACGCAGTGGATTGGTGTTCGTTATCCAACAAGGGAATAGCTCAGAGTAGCATAGTGAAGAGGAAATATCTATGTATTCAATTATATTATTATTGTCGAGAGTTCCACTAGTGAAAGTATGATCTCTAGGCCTTATTTCCAAGCATTGAAACACCGTTTGCTCTCACTTTGTCTCATGTTTGCTTGCTGCCATTTTTATTTCAGATTGCAATTACCACTTATAATCATCCATATTACTTGCATTTCACTATCTCTTCGCCGAACTAGTGCACATATACATCTGACAAGTGTATTAGGTGTGTTGGGGACACAAGAGACTTCTTGTATCTTAATTGCAGGGTTGCTTGAGAGGGATATCTTTGACCTCTACCTCCCTGAGTTCGATAAACCTTGGGTGATTCACTTAAGGAAACTTGCTGCTGTTCTACAAACCTCTGCACTTGGAGGCCCAACACTGTCTACAAGAATAGAAGCGTGCGTAGACATCAACAGTCTGACAGATCGACGGGAGGTCGGTCGGACAGAAGACGGTGAAGATCGGCGACAACGACGTAGGAGCGTGAGGGCTGATGGTGTCCGTACTCTGTGGCGTGGAAACACGCGGCGCATAGTTATGCGTGCTTCGACATGCGATGACGCGGGGTTAATTCAAGATGGTGTACACATGAGATCTTGAGGTCGACAGGGGCGTGGGGTGGATTGATCATCTACCAAGGAGTCATGTTGAAGGTGGAGCTGGAGTCTCTGGCGGAGATTTCACTCGGCTGATGGAGGGGCTACGGCGTTAGTGCACGGAGAGTCGAAGCCTAGTCAGCGGGAAGGCGAGAAGCACGTTGGTCGGACTGGACGTCACGGTTCGAGAGATACGTGGAACTCGGCATCGGTCGGGTATGACTGATGGTTGTCTGCAGTGGGACCTGAGGTGGTGTGGGTTAGCGACCCGGTAGATCTTGGCCAAGATTGCGGATGCTCGACGCGGTAGTAGCGGCGAGGCGTGCGGTAAGCACGGGACACGGCGACAGACCAGGGCATAGGCGGTCAGACATGTGGTCAGATAGGTGTGCAGGGGTGCTGAAGCAGTGTTGACGAGCATTGGATTCAAGTTGGTGACTGGGTCTATGAACATTGACGCGTCAGGTGATAGACAGAAGTCAGCCATGGGGAATCTAAAAAAGTGTTGGAAAGTCTGCGATGTCTGAAGCTTGGAGAGTACATGGCCATATATTCTGTGATGTTCAGCGCACATGGCAAAGTGCAGGTGACTAGATACAGAAGGAGGCGGAGTGCTATAGCGGTGGGACATGTAGAAAATTATCCAGGATGAGACGACTATGAATTTGATTCAAGGTGACTAAAAGGCGACTTGAAGTTTTTTCAAGTTGAAAGCATTTTTTACGCAGACCACTGGTCGGTGTGTGATGATGTTGAAACGGGAAGAAGGGACTACAGTTGCAGGTGGAGTCATGTGGAGTCTGGGAGTAGCAGTGGAACTCATGGAGACAACTCAAGTCCGGAGTACATGGAGGTTTGACGCATTGACGAATTCAAGGTGGTGAACAATATTCGCCAAGGTGGAGTTTGTTATGTTTTGTGTCAAATATTGTGTACGTGTTGGGTTACGTTTGGACTTAGAGTTGTATTAGGTGTGGATAAGATACGAGTAGTATCAGAGTCGAACTCTTGTACCTGGGCCTCCCATATAATAAGGAGAGCACCACACATGTAACTCATGACGATTTGATAGCAACAGGCACGCAGGGTGAGCCGGCGGCTTGTGCCAGCGCCTAGGGCGGCCAGGGTTGCGGTATCAGTGGGGAGGGGCGCCCGTAGTCATGCTCCACAGATGTAGGCGAGTTCGCCGAACTGCGTTAACAAATCTCGGTGTCGTCATCATCCTGCGGATTGCTTGTTTCTCGGTAGATCAATTATACGCCTACGACGGTAAAAATTACGGACCTACCGAGCCCACGCTGAAAATCCGTCACGAAGGAGTGGAAAATTCCGCTCCGTAATTTGCTACTACCAATCAAGCGGGCCCTTAAAGATGAAGGCCGGTAAATTTAACCACTCCCTCCGTCGTTCACAACATTTTATATACTCCTTTCCAAGCGGAAGAAGAGTCTGCTTTCAAAATTGTACTCACTCCGTTCCTATATGTAGGGTGTATGGTTTTCTGCATGGATTTTAAGAAGTGGTAATTTAACGCACGGTGGACTCATTTCTCTCTATAAAAATTCGGGAGAGAGGAACCCCTAACAGTCACAAATTGGAAACAATCCGTCAAATCCCTCCTTTCCTAACTCTACAACTTGTACGTATCGGTAAAATTGTCCACACATCACAATACGCATTATATTTTGAAGATCCCTCCAAAACTATACACCATACATCAAGAAACGGCGGGAGTATAAAATAATTCACAAGAATGAAACGGGTGGCGCAACTTTTCACACCAGGCACAAAAGGTTAAAATGAAGCCACGGTAAGGGAATTATTCTAACCAGATGATCCTAATATGATGCTAAGTCTTGCAATGGAGGACTTCTCATCCTAGAAACAAACAGTAGCATCTTCACTATGTGCAGTGCAAACAAACTGGCTTGCAACTTCAACACAGAGGAACATAGATGTGAAGAGCAGAATTGCTAACGCTTCTAGAGACCTATGGAAAACAATTGGACGTCCTGGGTATCTAAGAACGTAAAAAAAAATGAGGAGCTGCTTGAGACAACCCTGCGACAAAAGAATATGGAGAAAAACTTCGGAACTAGTGAAACATTTGCAACATTACTACATGCTGTAATTTTGGTTGTTGACCCGCCTGGCGAGGCCATCCCCGGGAGTGACGGTTTTAGACGTTCGATCTTTACTCTGAATCGTCTAAATTGTGCAGTTTTTTTTTTCGAGTAACCTCTCGAAGAGGGCAGGACGTTCCTGCAATTCGTATGGAAGAAGAATTGACCCAGTTTATAAGAAAGACCGGGCCCAAAAACCATACAGATGCCCTGTTTATGAGAAAAATAGGGCCAGAAAACCACACAAGCGAGGGGACCATCGCTCACACGACGCAAGCCCACCGAACGCCACAAAAACACACCACCAACCCCGGGGCCGCCGCCCCGACTTACACCACTCGGCATCAAAGCCGCACACGAGCCACAACGCCGCACGACCCAGCCGTCTCGTAGCCCTTGCTACCCTCGCTAAAGACGACCGCCCGCAGACCTCAACGTCGCGCCAAATCCGGGGCCGCCGCCCCGGCGTAGCAACCAGGTCAAACTCCGCATTGCCCGGAGCCGAACCAGCCAGGTCGACACACTTTTTGCCCTTGCAGCACCAAGACGCCACCCAAACCTCGCTATGCGAAGGTCCTACCCCATAGGACCGTCGATGTAGAGGGGACCGAGGCCGCCGCCTCGACGTACCACCCCCGTCCGGGGTCGCCACCCCGGCATCCGCCTCCCCCGACCACAGAGCCATCCCGCTCAAACACTGCGAAACCGACACACCGTGAGGGCCAAGAGCTCCAAGGCGACGCCTCCAACAAGGAAATGACGTGTCCGTCACCGTCGCCCACTCCGAGGGAGCTTAGGTTCTCGCGTCGGTCAGGATCAAAACTCCACGATGACGCAAAACAAGAAGGGGAACGACGCCGAAGGCGCCGCCGTCATTGGCACCGACCGGAGTCGATGCAAGACTTTCGCCCGGGGCTTGATCTGCCCGTGAAACGCCGGGAGCAGCAAGACGAGCAGAGGAACGCCGTGGTTCGTGCCGTTGCGCGCCATAACCAGACTGTGGCGCCTTCTGCCGCGGCGGTCGCCGCCGCACCATCTTCCATGACCTGGGGCCGCCGTCCCATCATGCCCGCAGCACCCAGCGCGCCGATGCCTCCCCTGCACGAAGCGACGTGCACGAGGCCTCCGCCGCAACAGACGCCAGCGCATCGCCCCTTCCGCAGCAGATCGAGGCGACGCTGAGTGCCCGCGGCCCGCCCGGCCCAGATAGGGCCCGGGACGGCCCGCACCTTCCGCCGCCTCCAGCAGCCGCCGCGCCACGGCCACGCCACGACCTCGCCGCCCTCTGCCGCACCTCGCCCGCATAGCCGCGTCGCCCTTCTTCTTGCCTGGTTCCAGGTGCGCTCGCGAAACGGGAGGAACGCGCCGCCGCCACCTTCCCTGGGGAGCGCCTAGGCTTTTTGCTGGCGTCCACTCCGGCGGCGGCGAGGCGTGGTGGTGGGGGAGGAGGACCTAGCGGCGGCGGCGACTACGGTTCCCCCGTGTTGCCAGAGCAGGCGACGCGGGGGACATAGCGCCTTTTTCCTTCGTGTGTAAGTGTGTTGAGGTCAATCGTGCAGTTTTAGTTGTTGGTGAAAATTTCGTAACTATCGTCAGCATCAATTGTTTCACTAACGATCCGGGTCCAACAATATTTTAGGCTCAGTCTGGCAACAAAGTATTTCTAAAACCAAAGTATTTGCATGCCTGGCCAATCAATACTTCCGTTCTGAAAAAAGAGGTTCAGATATCTTTTTTATATACTTAAAATCAGTGGAGTTCTCTTGATATTTGAAGTATATAAAATAACATTTATTTTTGTTAAAACTAAACACCTTATATATTGAAAAACATATATTTTTTAGAAACCACGGTTTTATTGAAATTCTTTTAAAATACTTGGCTCCAAAACGGACCCTTAGTCCCACACTTCACTAAGGTAGGAGACAATTGACTACTCCCTCATTAGGATTTGCCATAACTCCCGACCTTCTCCACTCCCCACGGTACCACCCTACCTCCCGCCGCCGACGCAACGCACGAGCCCGCTCCCCTCTGTACGTCGTACCACAGTCGCTCCCTGCTTCGCCTCCTACATCATCAGCAAACTCGTTCAACTGATTTCCTAACTCTGCTTCATACTCCGCCTCGCTTGACACTCTTTCACAACTCCTTTGAGTCATGCTGCTCCCACCCCTCCTATGCAGGCATGACCCCAAATCCAACATCCTCTCCTCACCCTCCGATCCTCTTCTGACCGGGGAGAAGTGGGACAACGGGTGGTGGTGGCCGGGATGGCAGAGAAGGGGAGGAAGTTGTGCCTCCCGGATGGTGGGGACTATGCCGATCCCTAGCTCAATTTATCAACTTTGTGTAGAAAGACGTCCTCTGCCCAAACACTGTTTGCTGAAATAGCTGGTGCTTTGCGCATGTTCGGCATCCACATTTGTGTCCATGGATAGTCACCATGTGAGTTCTCTTTCTCTTTTTGTCATTTAGAGGGGCTAATCTCTAACAGATATTTCTTTGCAGTGATATTTTGAATGACTTTATGAGCAAGTAGAAGAAACGGGCAAACTGCAAGACAAGAAAAAAAGAATTCTTCAGAGTTCTACTATTTTATTTTTTCTGCTATGCGCGTCAAATATTATGCCTTCTTGGGTTTGAAGTGAATGGTCACGCTATCTGCTTCAGTAATGTCTCTAGTCCTGTTAAGGGTAATGGTTGGACAGCTTTTAGTTGTCATGTTTGACTCATTGGATATAAAATTACTTATTTATTAACAATGCAAAATATCTTCGCTCTTCTGAATAATGGATTTTAGCTTGCAAGTCAGTACGTGTAGGCTGGCCATTCAAACTAAATTAGGAGCATGACTCTGAACAAGATTGGTGAGCTATGTATGACTGTGACATGATTGGTAGCTAGATGTTGCATCTATGGGGCATTCTTTTTTTACATTCAAAGTACAAAGCGCACTTGATAGCAGAAATTCAAATTGGCTCCCGAACTCCCCTGTTTCTGGTTGAACACGTGCTCCTGAAATATCTTATAATTAGTAACAGAGGGAGTACAAGCCTGCAGAATAATATGATTTTTAATTGTTTTTTGGGGAGATAAAAGTTTTTTCTGAATAATAGTCGCTTTTACTGTGGACTAGGGAGTACGTTTCGATGGATGGATTATAAGCTAGCGATGAGTGTAACGCGCGTAGGACGGACTCGCGTCGCTAGCCTTTGCGTGGACATTCTTGAAGGTTGGCCTCTAGGTAGCGATATCCCTATGCGGCTAATTTGACTGGGCTAGCAACTTATAGCAAGTTTAAAAGCCCAACATACATCCCTTTGCCCGCTGCCTCCTGGGCCCATTAATGTACACAACGTACTTCATCAGGGTCCTCATCAGTGTCCGCAAGATTTCAGCGATTCTCAAACCCTCGTCCATTGATTGCGCCATCGCCGCCACACCACATACGCTGCCGTGCACAGCCATGATGCCACACCAGCCGCGGGGTCGCCGCGTTTCTACTTCTCCTGCAGCCGCGATCAGCACCAGTGCACCGGTGGAAGGTGCTGCCAAGTTGCCAATGGAGCTAATCTTTGAAGTTCTTTCCAGGGTGCCGGTGAGATCTGTGTGCCGGTTCCGGTGCGTGTCCAAAGGGTGGCGAGCCCTGCTCCATGATCCGAATTTCCTCACTGCGCATAAATCTCTCAATGCCGAGACGTTCATCGTGGTTAGCCCCACGCAGAAAGTTCCTGGTGCAGACCGCGAATTGTGGCTGATCGACATGGACAGCAAAGATGTGGGGGTGATAAAGGGCATAAACTGCAATGGTTTGCGCTCCGCGAGCATGGACGACCTCGTCTGCGTCTGTGATGAATCTCACAATGGTGCATGGGTGATCAACCCGGCCACCGGAAAGGTGCTTGTGGACTGTCCCAAACAGGATGTGAGACCATGGGAGGCGTGGCGCATCGTCTTCGCCTTCGGTCGTGCCATACCGTCTGGAACTTACAAGGTGCTACGCTACTTAAGTGGCCGGGGTTGTGAGGTATTCTCGTTAGGAGATGGTACGGATGGAGGTTGTCGGAAAGCCCCCCAGCCGGTCTCTCTGTGACCCAAGCTCCGTTGTTGCTGTCAAAGGTGTAATGTACTTCTTAGTGCGGGAAAACTATACGATTACACATTACTTTGCTTCGACATTGAGAGAGAAAAATGGACGAAGGCAATCCAAAGTCCAGAAAAAGCAGTGGCTTGCGGGAGAAGTACCATAGCGGAGCTCAATGACACCGTGTGTGTGGTTGTCGTTCAACCAAACTCGCCGATGACTTCTGATCAATGTGTCAATATATGGCTCCTAGAAGATTCTCATAAGGATATTTGGATCAAGGCGTATACGATTCCAACGGCTGAGTTCACCTTTAGTTATACGCCTTTGAGAGTGACACGTGATGGTGGCAAGTTGATCTTCTATTGTACCGTTCACAGAAAAGGACAGGCACTCAAAGTATATGATCCATACACCGACACGACACTACGAAGACTAGACGATGTAGCCGACAGTATCAGCCTTTGCAGCTTACTTGGACCGCCTCTGTCTCCACCAAGATTTTGAATTCGTAGGAGCTACAGAGCCAGCCCTCGCTATTTTCTGTACTGTTTTTTCTGAATAACTGGCACACACTATGGTTGAAGAAATAAGTTTTTCTAAATAACTCGCTATATATCATTTGTTCGTCATTGCTGGACTCGTTGGTGGAAGTTTTCATGGCCTTTGTACTGATTGTTGCTACCATATACTGATATACATAGTCTCTCTCTCTCTCTCTCGAAAGTAAGTTTCCATGTCTATCGTCTCTCTTTTTCCAATTTAAAACATGGACGTTTATTCCTCCACACTGGCTGCCTTGCTGCATAGTCTGAATCACCTCTATGAATTCTGAGATAATTAACTACCCCTCCGTGGGCTCTGTTGAACCATGTACCAGCAAATCAAAGACTGATATACTAGTGCCATAGCAGTCGATAGAAGATCTGCACATGATGTGTGTTTGTTGCGGTATGGATCTATAGTGTGCTGCTCTTTTGGGAGAAAATTGCATGTCTGTCATTGAGAATATTCGGGCCGAAATATGAAATTATGGTTTCAAATACACTAGTCATATTTTTAGAGGCAAGTTTCAGTTATGCCACTAGTCTAGTTATTACCATCTTAAAGACTCAAATCCTTGTTTTCTTTTCTACTCCGTACTTACTAATTGAGCAAAATACAATGAA
Source organism: Poa pratensis (assembly GCA_947311845.1). NCBI lineage: Eukaryota > Viridiplantae > Streptophyta > Magnoliopsida > Poales > Poaceae > Poa > Poa pratensis. The sequence goes on along the minus strand of CAMZMU010000075.1, from coordinate 13,898,149 downwards.
AAAAATGTCCCTCCACCGGCAGGCTCTACTAAAATGATTGTACAAACTCTTCTATTCATCGACTCACAAAACCTCGTTGCATGTCGGGTCGCTTCTGCAATTTGATAACTAGCACTGAAAATCGTCTTTACATCGGATGCTTCGGTATTTTGATGATCCCTACTTTATTAACTGTAAATTTTGTATTTATTATCGCCTTCATCGCTGCCCCTCCAGTAGATATTGATGGTACTCGTGAGCCTACTTTTACAAAGGTGCAAACACGACCTTGTTTAGCTAACTGTTTAATTTCAGAAATAATATGCATAAAGGGAGAGCGATCTTGCGCCGTGCTGGTAACTGCCGCCAGCAATTGCAGACAGTTAGTTTCGATCAGGATCGGTAGTTGCCCTTGGCGAAGAGCTAGATCGAAACCTTCCGAGCAAGCAAGCAAGCAGCTCCGTCTCCAAAGTTTCACCACATGAAGATAGGTACCGGCACGCTGAAAAAATAATCTGCCCAGATGCATCTCGGAGGACCATACCTGTACCTCCAGTATTATTCTCCCCTTTAAATGATCCATCAATAGATAATTTAACCCAGCCCTCAGGTGGGCAGCACCATGGTTTATCAGGTGGCACTTTATTACGGTTTAGGACAGGAGCAGAAGGAGTATCAAACAGAGGTTGTTTGCCTTTCAAAAATTGCTCTGTCGAAGAACCAGAAATATTTTTCCGGATCTTTAGGTAGGCACATAAGAAATTCACTGAACTCATATGGCTGGAAGGGGTTTCTCATGAGTTACTTCATTCCGTGCATACCAAGCTCTCCATGTTAGGAGTAGAAAGTTATCAATCATTTGTTCTGGGGCAGCAAGAATGATTGAACGGAACCACATCCTGGACTGAACCTGGAGGTATGTGACAGTTGGCAGGAGCCAAACTTTCCTTTCGCAGTCCACAAACGACGGGCATGAGGACATTTAGAGAGAGCGTGTGCGTATCCTCGGCCTCCAAGCCACAGATTGTACAGAAACGAGTAACCTGTATGCCACAGTGCCGTTTGTTAACCTCTGTCGCCAGAGCATTAGATGCAGCCTTCCAAGCAAAGGTTTTGAGAACCTCCCGGGCACTTTGGCCTTACAAGCTGTCTCCCCACTCGATCAGCCTTTTACTTAGGCGAGATTGCAGGAGCGCAAACCACCCCTTATGAAGCCACCCATCAGGGGTGGGCAGGTGGGTAGTCCGAGATATGTAGCTTCGAAATCCTCATGTTCCACTTGTAAGATCGAACGAATCTCCTCTTGGGTGGTTGGCGGACAAGAGGCACTAAAAGTAATAGAACACTGGGAAGGATTAATCTACACTACTTATAAAAGAGCGAACTTGAATTTCCCTAAAGCCACACCAATTGTTGTACACTGGGTCACCAGAAGCCTCCGATCCAATCAATAAAATCACATCCAACGATCCATATTGCATCGCTGATCTACCACGCCAATTAACGACTGTGATTTCATTGTTCCGCCTGGCGGACGAAAACTCTGCCAGAGTTTCATCGCTCCGCGTCCCCCACAATCCCACGATCTAATTCCTGAAATCACGCCAAGACTTTCCTTTGCATCCTCGCTTCCGCATCAGGGTCGTTGCCTACTGCCATGGAACCACCCGGATACCATGCCCAGGGTCGAGCAGCAACTACACCCCACCCCACCGGCACCATGCACCACGCACCACACCGGCAAGCTCCGCCGCTTCTGCTCTCGACCTGATGCATCCCTCTGGCTAGGATCGCCGACCCTTCTCTGCGCCTCTCCCACTCCACTGGATCGCCGATCCGCCTCGCCTCTCCCACTCCACTGGGTCGCCGATCCGCCTCGCCTCTCCGACTGCCGCCGTCCCAGAGCGCCGCGCTGCGCCTCTCCGCTCTCTCGCCTCGAAGCGCGCCACCGTCCCGGAGCGCCATGCCTCTCCTACTCCCCAGTCTCGGAGCGCCGTGGCCGCCATCCCGCTCACACTCTGCTGTAACCGCGGCGCAACGAAGCCACCTCGGGCCCGAATCGATTTGATGCACGAAGGTACTCCGTTCTCAGTGATGCATATTTTCAATACCAAACTTGCATAGTGAAGATTAGTAGAAATATTGGGTGATTGATTAAACCATTGTTCGTTTGTCAATGAATCAATCTGGGCTTTACCAATTGTATCGCTACTTGCTCACAGACTAGACCCCATCATCCAATTCGACTAAAGAGTCCAAGCAGGAAGAGAAAATGAAGCTTCGAACCAACTGTCAATGAAGCAACTTGGTATTCTCTGTTCTCTTGCTGCATTCCCTTCAAACCATAAGTACTTGCATATATTGGGATGCAAACTTTTTCAGTACTGTTGTGCCCCACTTTACTATTTGAATCTTGTTAAGGTGCCAGATATATCTTCCTGGATAATGAAGGCTTACTGAAGATCGGGGGATTCGGCCTGATGCGCGTGTCCAATATCGCTCCAGGCAATTTGAAAATGGTGTACCACGAGCTCCCCGTCGACAGTTTCAGTAAGCCCACTTTAAGTAACACCAAAACGAGAAATATACAGATGATAATGCTGGGCTTAAACTTAATTGTACTTCTCTGTAATTTAGGTTACTACACTAATCCTGAGTTGTACCAAGTTGAAGTGTTTTGGCACAAGTGTCGACGCCTACACATTCAGCTTCATCCTTTATAAACAGATCGTCTACTATGTCCTCGCCTCGCAGCCAGCATCCATCCGGTGCAGTAAATTCACAAGTTCTCATTAGCTACACATTCACTGCCATCTGTGTAGGAAACCCCATCAATGTGGTGGCTCTATTTGCTAATTTGTTCGACACGATTTCAGAAAATGACGGATAGCACAATGTCTGCCTCAGGATCCAGGGGAATAATGGGACCTTTATTTAGCTGTTTAATGTATGAGGAAGACCAAGGAAATGAATCATAATTTTTTTTGTATGGGGAATACCAAGGAAATGAATAGTACGGTTTTTTTTTCACGAATGATAAACCATAGCAAATAGAATTGAGATGGTTAGTTATTTCTATGATTCAGCTGATAAGCTGTGTTTATTCATCAGTCTTACCTGAATTCTGGTGTAGTTACATTGAACTCATTTGTACTTGTAGAGGACTTGGCGGCATCCATGTTTCAGTGAGGGAACGAGGAATGACCTAAAGAAGCATCTGGTAGCTGGTGTACAAGTCAACATAAGAGGTTTGTGTTTGTAAAACATCCTTGTATATGTCCTTTATAATGTAGCCTGGCTCAGTTAGACATTGTTTGGTTTCAGATGTGCAGAGAGAATTCTGCTGCACTGGGCTGTGGACTGGCCATCTAAATGATGTCGAGGTTCTTGTCAATTCAAATGCAGACAATTTGGTTAGTGTATTTGAGCATATGAAGTGTATCTCTGACCAAGTGTGCTAACAGGTTTGCATAATAAACTACATTAAATGGGACAAACGTTGGCTATATTCATGCTGACTATAGAACACTATCGGCAAGTTATCAACTTACCAGGTCGGTGTATTGACATACTAGCTAACTTGTCAAGTCCTCAGTTCACTTCTTGATATCTTGCAGAGCGTAGATGCTATCCATCTTAGACCTTCGGCATTATTCTGTTGGGCTCCATGGACTGAACTTTGTTTCACTTCCATATTCAGGATAACGAAGGGCAAACGGCAGTTTACTGTTGACATCCTCAGCAAGAGAAGACATTTCTGAACTGCTTGTCAATCATGAGGCCGATCTTCAGACCAAGGGTCCATGTGAGGTACAGGCTTTACTAGGCTTCGACAAACACGTTGTTGGAAGTGTAATCCCCTTAGATGCTACCTTACATTTTCCGAGGTACAATGGAAGTTATGTATTTTTATTTGAAATATTAGTATGATCAGTTTGTTATTGATGTGGGTTGTGACCTTTGTGAATATAATTGAGTGGTGTCAGTTTTCAGTAAGACCAGTTATTGTTGTAAAATGCATGCGAGGCAACCTGACTCGATATTGTTGTTTTTGTTTTTGCAAAGCAACACGTACACTATCGCTAGCAGTTATTCTGCTCACTTTGTTCTTTCAGATTTAGTGACTTCATTTTAGAATAGCACTATCCCATTATTCTTGGGAATCATGGACATGCCCAACATCCTCTTAGTTTTATCTTCTCGACGGTGAAGACTCAAATATAGACAAATATATTTGTGATTTGTTTTCTGTTATACTATTCATACTCTTTTGCTTATGCCTCATGTGCAAATTTTGAAGGTGGATCTTGCTGCACACATCCTCCGTGAATATGAGTGTATAAAGCGAGCGGACAGGATTAAATATACGCAATAATAATAAGTAGAAACTATAGTGGCCAGTTTTTTAATCGACGAAGTTATTATTATTGCTTATGGAAATTTTTTGTTCATAAAAATTTATAAATTAGAACCACCAATGTCGGAACAAACAAATACTCGCTATGTTCCTAATTATAAGATGCTTAGACATGTCAATGTGGGATTACACACGGATTGAAATGAGTGAATATAAATCTAAAACACGTCTAGATACACGCAAATCTGAAAAGGCTAAAATATCTTATATTTGGGAGCCGAGGGAGTAGATGTCAATTGATCTCCATGAGTTAAAAAGTGTTACATGGTAAAATAAAACAAATGAGAAGTAAAAGCGTTTGACTTTTTACTCGGCCAAATTTTGATGGAGGGAGTATGTCATAAGGTTATACAGAAGATTATGATCAGAGCAAGGCGAAACCAAGTGTACGACCGAAGTTTCCGAATAAATATCCCTCAAACTGTTATCCGCAACAGCGCGATCCAGGCGGACGCGCACATTGTTGTTACCAGCTCTTATGTTGTCGTATGTGAACACTAGACCATAGAACCCTAGATCATTGAGCTCACACAATTGGAGACAGTCCCAGAACGCTGCCATTTGCGATTCCGCACGCGGGCTCGCTGAGAAGTGCTCAAACTGCCACTGCACCTCATTAAAATCTCCAACAACCATCCACGGCAACGACGAGGAAGCACGTAGTGCCGTCAGGAGGGACCACATACGAGGACGATTCTGAACGCGCGGTTCGCCATAGACAAAAGTAACATGCACCAAAGGATCTCCAGGAGACATACGCAGATGGACATCAATGAATCTTGCATTTGCTTCTTTGACATCAACAAACTAACTCCCATGCACCCGGCGGTCATCCTCGAGGGATGCCGCCGATCCATGTGAGTCACCAGAAATCATGGTACCATCCGTCTTCTTGTATCTCTTCTTGTTCGTGATCCTCCTCCTTGTTATCATCAACGCCATTTAAATTTGACTTCCTGTCAACGTGCATGCCATTGGTGATGGTCAGGACATCTCCTGATTTTCCTTGCTCCGAGTCTCCGACACAAATGCTAAACGCTTTTTGGCATGCTTTTCCAGGTCTGACATATGAGTGACACCACTCTTCATTGGGCTTGTAGATGTGTACATATCCTTCTCCTCCGTAACGTTCTGTTGCTCAGGGTGGAGACGCCAATCAAAGAAGACACCAGGGCTGCGGCCACGGCCACGGCCACCACCAAAAGCTTCTCTGCCTTGACCCCCAGCTCCCTCCATGGGGTTACCTCTGCCAACATCAAAGGAAGCGTTCAGACCGCCTTCACGCAACGTACCAGCACCTCGCCCATGACCTGCAGGGTTGGCATAAATCCAGTCACCAAAATTTAGCTCCTTGTCCCAATAAACACCCAGCCCACACTTCTTATATCCGTGGCCAAGCAGTCCACAAGCATAGCACAGAAGGCCTATTTTTTCATAGTTTACTGCAAATAGGGATCGCTTGCCCCCAAGAACAATGGACACGAACCTGGTCAGTGGCTTGCGGACATCGTGCCTTACCCTAGCACTACTGGAAAATCACTCTCTGCCGAGTGGTCTCGGATTTGCCGAGTGCCAAATCTCGGGGAGTGTCGGCTAACACATCCTACGCCGACACAGCACAGAAAATACTCGGCGCAAATCAGACCACTCGGCAAACACCACATTCGCCGGCACAGCGTTGATGAAGATCTCGGCGAAGAAAATAATCTCGGCAAAGACCGCAAAAAAAACTCGGCAACGCGCCGATCTGGGCGAAACGGCTGACAACGTGGCGCCTGCCATTGGGACCCACCTTCCTGCGGCAATGCGTGAATTTCGCCGAGTTTCGCACCCGGCAAAGAGGCGACAGGAAAAAAAAATGTTGCCTTCTTTTCTTCGCCGAGAGCCGCGCTCGGCAAATTGTGCGCGCGAAAGTTTTGACATTTGCCGCCATTTCCGTCAGATGTTCGCCGGGAGCATCGTTCGGCGGCACTCGGCGAAGAAAATGGCGCGAGAATAAATTCTCTTTGCCGAGTGTGTCGGTGGCCGGCACTCGGCAAAGACATGGGCGGGAAAGAAAATTTCGTTCCGCGCCATTTCTTCGCCGGGTGTGGCTGCTCGCCGAGCCTTCCTCTCGGCAAACAAGGTGGGCGGCAAAATAAATTCAGTACGCGCCAACTCTTCGCCGAGAGCTGTACTTCGCCGAGAAACCTTCTCGGCGAAGTTTACATTATTCCCGCTCTTCCGTCTCTCTGACATGTGCTGTTTTGGCGCCAGTTTCTTCGGGGTGTCGAAACCAGACCAAAACCTGGGTGGTGTCACATAATATGCATTAGAGTGTGGTGGGAGGTTGTTAGAGACATCTTGAGACTCCGAGGTGTGACCGGATTCACACACCGCACTTATCTCCCTCGAAGGTTCTGGTCTTGTAGGTGGAAACTCCCATATCGCGTGCAACAGATGGAATCATGTGAAACCATGCGGCCAAACTGGGTTCCAAATGTTCATATGACCTAACCTAGCACAACCATGTATAAAAGTCCTCGGAGCTGCCCCCTTTCGACGCCCGTGGAAGGGGTAGACGACACGGTTGACTTGCGGTCAAATCTGGGGGGGGGGGGGGGGTGTTCGACGGAAGCGGTTTCTTCGGGGTGTCGGAACCACACCAAAACCTAGGTGGTGTCACATAATATGCATTAGAGTGTGGTGGGAGGTTGTTAGAGACATCTTGAGACTCCGAGGTGTGACCGGCTTCACACACCGCACTTATCTCCCTCGAAGGTTCTAGTCTTGTAGGTGGAAAGTCCCATATCTCGTGCAACGGATGGAATCATGTGAAACCATGGGGCCAAACTGTGTTCCAAATGTTCATATGACCTAACCTAGCACAACCAAGTATAAAAGTCCTCGGAGCTACCCCTTTCGACGCCCGTGGAAGGGGTAGACGACACGGTTGACTTGCGGTCAAATCAGGGGGGGGGGGTTCAACGGAAGCGGTTTCTTCGGGGTGTCGGAACCACACCAAAACCTGGGTGGTGTCACATAATATGCATTAGAGTGTGGTGGGAGGTTGTTAGAGACATCTTGAGACTCCGAGGTGTGACCGGCTTCACACACCGCACTTATCTCCCTCGAAGGTTCTGGTCTTGTAGGTGGAAACTCCCATATCGCGTGCAACGGATGGAATCATGTGAAACCATGGGGCCAAACTGGGTTCCAAATGTTCATATGACCTAACCTAGCACAACCAAGTATAAAAGTCCTCGGAGTTACCCCCTTTCGACGCCCGTGGAAGGGGTAGACGATACGGTTGACTTGCGGTCAAATCTGGGGGCGGGGGGTTCGACGGAAGCGGTTTCTTCGGGGTGTCGGAACCACACCAAAACCTAGGTGGTGTCACATAATATGCATTAGAGTGTGGTGGGAGGTTGTTAGAGACATTTTGAGACTCCGAGTTGTGACCGGCTTCACACATCGCACTTATCTCCCTCGAAGGTTCTGGTCTTGTAGGTGGAAACTCCCATATCGCGTGCAACAGATGGAATCATGTGAAACCATGGGGCCAAACTGGGTTCCAAATGTTCACATGACCTAACCTAGCACAACCAAGTATAAAAGTCCTCGAAGCTACCCCGTTTCGACGCCCGTGGAAGGGGTAGACGACACGGTTGACTTGCGGTCAAATCTGGGGGGGGGTTCAATGGAAGCGGTTTCTTCGGGGTGTCGGAACCACACCAAAACCTGGGTGGTGTCACATAATATGCATTAGAGTGTGGTGGGAGGTTGTTAGAGATATCTTGAGACTCCGAGGTGTGACCGGCTTCACGCACCGCACTTATCTCCCTCGAAGGTTCTGGTCTTGTAGGTCGAAACTCCCATATCGCGTGCAACGGATGGAATCATGTGAAACCATGGGGCCACGTTGGGTTTCAAATGTTCATATGACCTAACCTAGCACAACCAAGTATAAAAGTCCTCGGAGCTACCCCCTTTCGAAGCTCGTGGAAGGGGTAGACGATACGGTTGACTTGCGGTCAAATCTGGGGGGGTTCGACGGAAGCGGTTTCTTCGGGGTGTCGGAACCACACCAAAACCTTGGTGGTGTCACATAATATGCATTATAGTGTGGTGGGAGGTTGTTAGAGACATCTTGAGACTCCGAGGTGTGACCGGCTTCACACACCGCACTTATCTCCCTCGAAGGTTCTGGTCTTGTAGGTGGAAACTCCCATATCGCGTGCAACGGATGGAATCATGTGAAACCATGGGGCCAAACTGGGTTCCAAATGTTCATATGACCTAACCTAGCACTACCAAGTATAAAAGTCCTCGGAGCTACCCCCTTTCGACGCCCGTGGAAGGGTAGACGACACGGTTGACGTGCGGTCAAATCTGGGGGGGGGGGGAGGGGGGGTTCGACGGAAGCGGTTTCTTCGGGGTGTCGGAACCACACCAAAACCTAGGTGGTGTCACATAATATGCATTAGAGTGTGGTGGGAGGTTTTTAGAGACATCTTGAGACTCCGAGCTGTGACCGGCTTCACACACCGCACTTATCTCCCTCGAAGGTTCTGGTTTTGTAGGTGGAAAGTCCATATCGCGTGCAACGGATGGAATCATGTGAAACCATCGGGCCAAACTGGGTTCCAAATGTTCATATGACCTAACCTAGCACAACCAAGTATAAAAGTCCTCGGAGCTACCCCTTTCGACGCCCGTGGAAGGGGTAGACGACACGGTTGACTTGCGGTCAAATATGAGGGGGGGTTCGACGGAAGCGGTTTCTTCGGGTGTCGGAACCACACCAAAACCTAGGTGGTGTCACATAATATGAATTAGAGTGTGGTGGGAGGTTGTTAGAGACATCTTGAGACTCCGAGTTGTGACCGGCTTCACACATCGCACTTATCTCCCTCGAAGGTTTTGGTTTTGTAGGTGGAAAGTCCCATATCGCGTGCAACGGATGGAATCATGTGAAACCATGGGGCCAAACTGGGTTCCAAATGTTCATATGACCTAACCTAGCACAACCAAGTATAAAAGTCCTCGGAGCTACCCCCTTTCGACGCCCGTGGAAGGGTAGACGACACGGTTGACGTGCGGTCAAATCTGGGGGGGGGGAGGGGGGGTTCGACGGAAGCGGTTTCTTCGGGGTGTCGGAACCACACCAAAACCTAGGTGGTGTCACATAATATGCATTAGAGTGTGGTGGGAGGTTTTTAGAGACATCTTGAGACTCCGAGGTGTGACCGGCTTCACACACCGCACTTATCTCCCTCGAAGGTTCTCGTTTTGTAGGTGGAAAGTCCCATATCGCGTGCAACGGATGGAATCATGTGAAACCATGGGCCAAACTGGGTTCCAAATGTTCATATGACCTAACCTAGCACAACCAAGTATAAAAGTCCTCGGAGTTACCCCCTTTCGACGCCCGTGGAAGGGTAGACGATACGGTTGACTTGCGGTCAAATCTGGGGGGGGGGGGGTTCGACGGAAGCGGTTTCTTCGGGGTGTCGGAACCACACCAAAACCTAGGTGGTGTCCACATAATATGAATTAGAGTGTGGTGGGAGGTTGTTAGCGACATCTTGAGACTCCGAGGTGTGACCGGCTTCACACATCGCACTTATCTCCCTCGAAGGTTTGGTTTGTAGGTGGAAAGTCCCATATCGCGTGCAACGGATGGAATCATGTGAAACCATGGGGCCAAACTGGGTTCCAAATGTTAATATGACCTAACCTAGCACAACCAAGTATAAAAGTCCTCGGAGCTACCCCCTTTCGACGCCCGTGGAAGGGGTAGACGACACGGTTGACTAGCGGTCAAATCAGGGGGGGTTCAACGGAAGCGGTTTCTTCGGGGTGTCGGAACCACACCAAAACCGGGTGGTGTCACTAATATGCATTAGAGTGTGGTGGGAAGTTGTCATAGACATCTTGAGACTCCGAGGTGTGACCGGCTTCACACACCGCAGTTATCTCCCTCGAAGGTTCTGATCTTGTAGGTGGAAACTCCCATATCGCGTGCAACGGATGGAATCATGTGAAACCATGGGGCCAAAATGGGTTCCAAATGTTCATATGACCTAACCTAGCACAACCAAGTAAAAGTCCTCGGAGCTACCCCTTTCGACGCCCGTGGAAGGGGTAGACGATACGGTTGACTTGCGGTCAAATCTGGGGGGGGGGGGGGGTTCGACGGAAGCGGTTTCTTCGGGGTGTCGGAACCACACCGAAACCTAGGTGGTGTCACAAATATGCATTAGAGTGTGGTGGGAGGTTGTTAGAGACATCTTGATACTCCGAGTTGTGACCGCTTCACACATCGCACTTATCTCCCTCGAAGGTTCTGGCCTTGTAGGTGGAAACTCCCATATCGCGTGCAACAGATGGAATCATGTGAAACCATGGGGCCAAACTGGGTTCCAAATGTTCATATGACCTAACCTAGCACAACCAAGTATAAAAGTCCTCGGAGCTACCCCCTTTCGACGCACGTGGAAGGGGTAGACGACACGGTTAACTTGCGGTCAAATCTGGGGGGGGGGGGGTTCAATGGAAGCGGTTTCTTCGGGTGTCGGAACCACACCAAAACCTGGGGGTGTCACATAATATGCATTAGAGTGCGGTGGGAGGTTGTTAGAGACATCTTGAGACTCCGAGGTGTGACCGGCTTCACACACCGCACTTATCTCCCTCGAAGGTTCTGGTCTTGTAGGTCGAAACTCCCATATCGCGTGCAACGGATGGAATCATGTGAAACCATGGGGCCAAACTAGGTTTCAAATGTTCATATGACCTAACCTAGCACAACCAAGTATAAAAGTCGTCGGAGCTACCCCCTTTCGACGCTCGTGGAAAGGGTAGACGATATGGTTGACTTGCGGTCAAATCTGGGGCGTTCGACGAAGCGGTTTCTTCGGGGTGTCGGAACCACACCAAAACCTAGGTGGTGTCACATAATATGCATTATAGTGTGGTGGGAGGTTTTAGAGACATCTTGAGACTCCGAGGTGTGACCGGCTTCACACACCGCACTTATCTCCCTCGAAGGTTCTGGTCTTGTAGGTGGAAACTCCCATATCGCGTGCAACGGATGGAATCATGTGAAACCATGGGTGCCAAACTGGGTTCCAAATGTTCATATGACCTAACCTAGCACAACCAAGTATAAAAGTCCTCGGAGCTCCCCCTTTCAACGCCCGTGGAAGGGGTAGACGACACGGTTGACTTGCGGTCAAATCTGGGGGGGGGGGGTTCGACGAAGCGGTTTCTTCGGGGTGTCGGAACCACACCAAAACCTAGGTGGTGTCACATAATATGCATTAGAGTGTGGTGGGAGGTTGTTAGAGACATCTTGAGACTCCGAGGTGTGACCGGCATCACACACCGCACTTATCTCCCTCGAAGGTTCTGGTTTTGTAGGTGGAAAGTCCCATATCGCGTGCAACGGATGGAATCATGTGAAACCATGGGGCCAAACTGGGTTCCAAATGTTCATATGACCTAACCTAGCACAAGCAAGTATAAAAGTCCTCGGAGCTACCCCTCTCGACGCCCGTGGAAGGGGTAGACGACACGGTTGACTTGCCAGTCAAATCTGGGGGGGTTCGACGGAAGCGGTTTCTTCGGGGTGTCGGAACCACACCAAAACCTAGGTGGTGTCACATAATATGCATTAGAGTGTGGTGGGAGGTTGTTAGAGACATCTTGAGACTCCGAGGTGTGACCGGCTTCACACACCGCACTTATCTCCCTCGAAGGTTCTGGTTTGTAGGTGGAAAGTCCCATATCGCGTGCAACGGATGGAATCATGTGAAACCATGGGGCCAAACTGGGTTCCAAATGTTCATATGACCTAACCTAGCACAAGCAAGTCCTCGGAGCTACCCCTCTCGACGCCCGTGGAAGGGGTAGACGACACGGTTGACTTGCGGTCAAATCTGGGGGGGTTCGACGGAAGCGGTTTCTTCGGGGTGTCGGAACCACACCAAAACCTAGGTGGTGTCACATAATATGCATTAGAGTGTGGTGGGAGGTTGTTAGAGACATCTTGAGACTCCGAGGTGTGACCGGCTTCACACACCGCACTTATCTCCCTCGAAGGTTCTAGTCTTGTAGGTGGAAACTCCCATATCGCGTGCAACGGATGGAATCATGTGAAACCATGGGGCCAAATGGGTTCCAAATGTTCATATGACCTAACCTAGCACAACCAAGTATAAAAGTCCTCGGAGCTACCCCTTTCGACGCCCGTGGAAGGGGTAGACGATACGGTTGACTTGCGGTCAAATCTGGGGGGGGGGGGGGGGGGTTCGACGGAAGCGGTTTCTTCGGGGTGTCGGAACCACACCAAAACCTAGGTGGTGTCACATAATATGCATTAGAGTGTGGTGGGAGGTTGTTAGAGACATCTTGAGACTCCGAGGTGTGACGGCTTCACACACCGCACTTATCTCCCTCGAAGGTTCTAGTCTTGTAGGTGGAAACTCCCATATCGCGTGCAACGGATGGAATCATGTGAAACCATGGGGCCAAACTGGGTTCCAAATGTTCATATGACCTAACCTAGCACAACCAAGTATAAAAGTCCTCGGAGCTACCCCCTCGACGCCCGTGGTAGGGGTAGACGACACGGTTGACTTGCGGTCAAATCTGGGGGGGTTCGACGGAAGCGGTTTCTTCGGGGTGTCGGAACCACACCAAAACCTAGGTGGTGTCACATAATATGCATTAGAGTGTGGTGGGAGGTTGTTAGAGACATCTTGAGACTCCGAGGTGTGACCGGCTTCACACACCGCACTTATCTCCCTCGAAGGTTCTGGATCTTGTAGGTGGAAACTCCCATATCGCGTGCAACGGATGGAATCATGTGAAACCATGGGGCCAAACTGGGTTCCAAATGTTCATATGACCTAACCTAGCACAACCAAGTATAAAAGTCCTCGGAGCTACCCCTTTCGACGCCCGTGGAAGGGGTAGACGACACGGTTGACATGCGGTCAAATCTGGGGGGGGGGGGGTTCGACGGAAGCGGTTTCTTCGGGGTGTCGGAACCACACCAAAACCTAGGTGGTGTCACATTATATGCATTAGAGTGTGGTGGGAGGTTGTTAGAGACATCTTGAGACTCCGAGGTGTGACCGGCTTCACAAACCGCACTTATCTCCCTCGAAGGTTCTGGTCTTGTAGGTGGAAACTCCCATATCGCGTGCAACGGATGGAATCATGTGAAACCATGGGGCCAAACTGGGTTCCAAATGTTCATATGACCTAACCTAGCACAAGCAAGTATAAAAGTCCTCGGAGCTACCCCCTCTCGACGCCGTGGAAGGGGTAGACGACACGGTTGACTTGCAGTCAAATCTGGGGGGGTTCGACGGAAGCGGTTTCTTCGGGGTGTCGGAACCACACCAAAACCTAGGTGGTGTCACATAATATGCATTAGAGTGTGGTGGGAGGTTGTTAGAGACATCTTGAGACTCCGAGGTGTGACCGGCTTCACACACCGCACTTATCTCCCTCGAAGGTTCTGGTTTTGTAGGTGGAAAGTCCCATATCGCGTGCAACGGATGGAATCATGTGAAACCATGGGGCCAAACTGGGTTCCAAATGTTCATATGACCTAACCTAGCACAAGCAAGTATAAAAGTCCTCGGAGCTACCCTCTCGACGCCCGTGGAAGGGGTAGACGACACGGTTGACTTGCGGTCAAATCTGGGGGGGTTCGACGGAAGCGGTTTCTTCGGGGTGTCGGAACCACACCAAAACCTAGGTGGTGTCACATAATATGCATTAGAGTGTGGTGGGAGGTTGTTAGAGACATCTTGAGACTCCGAGGTGTGACCGGCTTCACACACCGCACTTATCTCCTCGAAGGTTCTGGTTTTGTAGGTGGAAAGTCCCATATCGCGTGCAACGGATGGAATCATGTGAAACCATGGGGCCAAACTGGGTTCCAAATGTTCATATGACCTAACCTAGCACAACCAAGTATAAAAGTCCTCGGAGCTACCCCCTTTCGACGCCCGTGGAAGGGGTAGACGACACGGTTGACTTGCGGTCAAATCTGGGGGGTTCGACGGAAGTGGTTTCTTCGGGGTGTCGGAACCACACCAAAACCTAGGTGGTGTCACATAATATGCATTAGAGTGTGGTGGGAGGTTGTTAGAGACATCTTGAGACTCCGAGGTGTGACCGGCTTCACACACCGCACTTATCTCCCTCGAAGGTTCTGGTCTTGTAGGTGGAAACTCCCATATCGCGTGCAACGGATGGAATCATGTGAAACCATGGGGCCAAACTGGGTTCCAAATGTTCATATGACCTAACCTAGCACAACCAAGTATAAAAGTCGTCGGAGCTACCCCCTCTCGACGCCCGTGGAAGGGGTAGACGACACGGTTGACTTGCGGTCAAATCTGGGGGGGTTCGACGGAAGCGGTTTCTTCGGGGTGTCGAAACCACACCAAAACCTAGGTGGTGTCACATAATATGCATTAGAGTGTGGTGGGAGGTTGTTAGAGACATCTTGAGACTCCGAGGTGTGACCGGCTTCACACACCGCACTTATCTCCCTCGAAGGTTCTGATCTTGTAGGTGGAAACTCCCATATCGCGTGCAACGGATGGAATCATGTGAAACCATGGGGCCAAACTGGGTTCCAAATGTTCATATGACCTAACCTAGCACAACCAAGTATAAAAGTCCTCGGAGCTACCCCTTTCGACGCCCGTGGAAGGGGTAGACGACACGGTTGACTTGCGGTCAAATCTGGGGGGGGGGGGGGGGGGTTCGACGGAAGCGGTTTCTTCGGGGTGTCGGAACCACACCAAAACCTAGGTGGTGTCACATAATATGCATTAGAGTGTGGTGGGAGGTTGTTAGAGACATCTTGAGACTCCGAGGTGTGACCGGCTTCACACACCGCACTTATCTCCCTCGAAGGTTCTGGTCTTGTAGGTGGAAACCCATATCGCGTGCAACGGATGGAATCATGTGAAACCATGGGGCCAAACTGGGTTCCAAATGTTCATATGACCTAACCTAGCACAACCAAGTATAAAAGTCCTCGGATTCTACCCCTTTCGACGCCCGTGGAAGGGGTAGACGACACGGTTGACTTGCGGTCAAATCTGGGGGGGTTCGACGGAAGCGGTTTCTTCGGGGTGTCGGAACCACACCAAACCTAGGTGGTGTCACATAATATGCATTAGAGTGTGGTGGGAGGTTGTTAGAGACATCTTGAGACTCCGAGGTGTGACCGGCTTCACACACCGCACTTATCTCCCTCGAAGGTTCTGGTCTTGTAGGTGGAAACTCCCATTTCGCGTGCAACGGATGGAATCATGTGAAACCATGGGGCCAAACTGGGTTCCAAATGTTCATATGACCTAACCTAGCACAACCAAGTATAAAAGTCCTCGGAGCTACCCCTCTCGACGCCCGTGGAAGGGGTAGACGACACGGTTGACTTGCGGTCAAATCTGGGGGGGGTTCGACGGAAGCGGTTTCTTCGGGGTGTCGGAACCACACCAAAACCTAGGTGGTGTCACATAATACGCATTAGAGTGTGGTGGGAGGTTGTTAGAGACATCTTGAGACTCCGAGGTGTGACCGGCTTCACACACCGCACTTATCTCCCTCGAAGGTTCTGTCTTGTAGGTGGAAACTCCCATATCGCGTGCAACGGATGGAATCATGTGAAACCATGGGGCCAAACTGGGTTCCAAATGTTCATATGACCTAACCTAGCACAACCAAGTATAAAAGTCCTCGGAGCTACCCTTTCGACGCCCGTGGAAGGGGTAGACGACACGGTTGACTTGCGGTCAAATCTGGGGGGGTTCGACGGAAGCGGTTTCTTCGGGGTGTCGGAACCACACCAAAACCTAGGTGGTGTCACATAATATGCATTAGAGTGTGGTGGGAGGTTGTTAGAGACATCTTGAGACTCCGAGGTGTGACCGGCTTCACACACCGCACTTATCTCCTCGAAGGTTCTGGTCTTGTAGGTGGAAACTCCCATATCGCGCGCAAGGATGGAATCATGTGAAACCATGGGGCCAAACTGGGTTCCAAATGTTCATATGACCTAACCTAGCACAACCAAGTATAAAAGTCCTCGGAGCTACCCCTCTCGACGCCGTGGAAGGGGTAGACGACACGGTTGACTTGCGGTCAAATCTGGGGGGGTTCGACGGAAGCGGTTTCTTCGGGGTGTCGGAACCACACCAAAACCTAGGTGGTGTCACATAATATGCATTAGAGTGTGGTGGGAGGTTGTTAGAGACATCTTGAGACTCCGAGGTGTGACTGGCTTCACACACCGCACTTATCTCCTCGAAGGTTCTGGTCTTGTAGTGGAAAGTCCCATATCGCGTGCAACGGTTGGAATCATGTGAAAACATGGGGCCAAACTAGGTTCCAAATGTTCATATGACCTAACCTAGCACAACCAAGTATAAAAGTCCTCGGAGCTACCCCTTTCGACGCCCGTGGACGGGGTAGACGACACGGTTGACTTGCGGTCAAATCTGGGGGGGTTCAACGGAAGCGGTTTCTTCGGGGTGTCGGAACCACACCAAAACCTGGGTGGTGTCACATAATATGCATTAGAGTGTGGTGGGAGGTTGTTAGAGATCTTGAGACTCCGAGGTGTGACCGGCTTCACACACCGCACTTATCTCCCTCGAAGGTTCTGGTCTTGTAGGTGGAAACTCCATATCGCGTGCAACGGATGGAATCATGTGAAACCATTTGGCCAAACTGGGTTCCAAATGTTCATATGACCTAACCTAGCACAACCATGTATAAAGTCCTTGGAGCTACCCCTTTCGACGCCCGTGGAAGGGGTAGACGACACGGTTGACTTGCGGTCAAATCTGGGGGGGGGGTTCGACGGAAGCGGTTTCTTCGGGGTGTCGGAACCACACAAAAACCTAGGTGGTGTCACATAATATGCATTAGAGTGTGGTGGGAGGTTGTTAGAGACATCTTGAGACTCCGAGGTGTGACCGGCTTCACACACCGCACTTATCTCCCTCGAAGGTTCTGGTCTTGTAGGTGGAAACTCCCATATCGCGTGCAACGGATGGAATCATGTGAAACCATGGGGCCAAACTGGGTTCCAAATGTTCATATGACCTAACCTAGCACAACCAAGTATAAAAGTCCTCGGATCTACCCATTTCGACGCCCGTGGAAGGGGTAGACGACACGGTTGACTTGCGGTCAAATCTGGGGGGGGTTCGACGGAAGCGGTTTCTTCGGGGTGTCGGAACCACACCAAAACCTAGGTGGTGTCACATAATATGCATTATAGTGTGGTGGGAGGTTGTTAGAGACATCTTGAGACTCCGAGGTGTGACGGCTTCACACACCGCACTTATCTCCCTCGAAGGTTCTGGTCTTGTAGGTGGAAACTCCCATTTCGCGTGCAACGGATGGAATCATGTGAAACCATGGGGCCAAACTGGGTTCCAAATGTTCATATGACCTAACCTAGCACAACCAAGTATAAAAGTCCTCGGAGCTACCCCCTCTCGACGCCCGTGGAAGGGGTAGACGACACGGTTGACTTGCGGTCAAATCTGGGGGGGTTCGACGGAAGCGGTTTCTTCGGGGTGTCGGAACCACAAAACCTAGGTGGTGTCACATAATTGCATTAGAGTGTGGTGGGAGGTTGTTAGAGACATCTTGAGACTCCGAGGTGTGACCGGCTTCACACACCGCACTTATCTCCCTCGAAGGTTCTGATCTTGTAGGTGGAAACTCCCATATCGCGTGCAACGGATGGAATCATGTGAAACCATGGGGCCAAACTGGGTTCCAAATGTTCATATGACCTAACCTAGCACAACCAAGTATAAAAGTCCTCGGAGCTACCCCTTTCGACGCCCGTGGAAGGGGTAGACGACACGGTTGACTTGCGGTCAAATCTAGGGGGGGTTCGACGGAAGCGGTTTCTTCGGGGTGTCGGAACCACACCAAAACCTAGGTGGTGTCACATAATATGCATTAGAGTGTGGTGGGAGGTTGTTAGAGACATCTTGAGACTCCGAGGTGTGACCGGCTTCACACACCGCACTTATCTCCCTCGAAGGTTCTGGTCTTGTAGGTGGAAACTCCCATATCGCGCGCAACGGATGGAATCATGTGAAACCATGGGGCCAAACTGGGTTCCAAATGTTCATATGACCTAACCTAGCACAACCAAGTATAAAAGTCCTCGGAGCTACCCCCTCTCGACGCCCGTGGAAGGGGTAGACGACACGGTTGACTTGCGGTCAAATCTGGGGGGGTTCGACGGAAGCGGTTTCTTCGGGGTGTCGGAACCACACCAAAACCTAGGTGGTGTCACATAATATGCATTAGAGTGTGGTGGGAGGTTGTTAGAGACATCTTGAGACTCCGAGGTGTGACTGGCTTCACACACCGCACTTATCTCCCTCGAAGGTTCTGGTCTTGTAGGTGGAAAGTCCCATATCGCGTGCAACGGTTGGAATCATGTGAAAACATGGGGCCAAACTAGGTTCCAAATGTTCATATGACCTAACCTAGCACAACCAAGTATAAAAGTCCTCGGAGCTACCCCTTTCGACGCCCGTGGAAGGGGTAGACGACACGGTTGACTTGCGGTCAAATCTGGGGGGGGGGGGTTCAACGGAAGCGGTTTCTTCGGGGTGTCGGAACCACACCAAAACCTGGGTGGTGTCACATAATATGCATTAGAGTGTGGTGGGAGGTTGTTAGAGACATCTTGAGACTCCGAGGTGTGACCGGCTTCACACACCGCACTTATCTCCCTCGAAGGTTCTGGTCTTGTAGGTGGAAACTCCCATATCGCGTGCAACGGATGGAATCATGTGAAACCATGGGGCCAAACTGGGTTCCAAATGTTCATATGACCTAACCTAGCACAACCATGTATAAAAGTCCTTGGAGCTACCCCCTTTCGACGCCCGTGGAAGGGGTAGACGACACGGTTGACTTGCGGTCAAATCTGGGGGGGTTCGACGGAAGCGGTTTCTTCGGGGTGTCGGAACCACACCAAAACCTAGGTGGTGTCACATAATATGCATTAGAGTGTGGTGGGAGGTTGTTAGAGACATCTTGAGACTCCGAGGTGTGACGGCTTCACACACCGCACTTATCTCCCTCGAAGGTTCTGGTCTTCTCGGTGGAAATTCCCATATCGCGTGCAACGGATGGAATCATATGACCTAACCTAGCACAACCAAGTATAAAAGTCCTCGGAGCTACCCCGACGGCCAAATGCCTAATTATTATCTTATTTTATATTTATACTTATTTATTTATTTATTTATTAGTATCAATTATTTTACTACCGCACTCCGGCGAAGGAAACACACAAACTGCAACAGCTTGATCCAACGGCTCCCAAGCTCTCGAAGGAAACACACGATCCGTGTACTTGTTCCTGATTGGCTAGCCGAAGGGAGTCATTCGCTTGATCCAATGGCTCCCAAGCTCTCGAAGGAAACACACGATCCACGTACTTGTTCCTGTTTTAATGGTAGCTTTTTATGACGGCTATATGTCCTAAAACACATAGTTGAAAGAAATACTCATTTGTGTTGCTAGGTCACCCCTCGTAAGGCTAGCGTGGTTTCTCTCACTCCCACATCATACTCTTTCTTTTTACCCCCAGATAAAGGATGTTGGGCGGTACTGTGTCACTCAATACCTATGCCGTGTCACATCGGCCATCCCGTACCCACATACATCATACTTCAAAGTATACAAAATGACAACAAAAAGCTCCAACACAACGGTAAATGCATAACAAATCATCTCACACCACAATATTCACCACAAAGGTATTACATAGATGACCGTAATCATGTTGCAGCTCATACGGTACTAATTAGTGAAGCTCAAGAGAGAGGAGAGATACAAAAGTTACCACCACAAACCCTAGTCCAGGGGGTGGACTACTCCCCCTTCATCATGGTGATGATGGTGGAGAAGTTCTTGCTGTAGATGTTGATGATGAACACGCCGGAGGGGGGTGGAGCCCTCCGGAGGTGATTCCGGCGGCGTTTCCCCCCTCCGATCTTCTCCGGCGGCAGCCTTCTGACTCTCTGTTTCGTGGTTTGTGTTTCTCCGCCGCCTCCTTCCGAAACGTCGGGGACCTTTTTTATAGGCGTTTTTAGGTCAAGACGGAGTCGGTGGAGCAAAGATCAACGGCAACGGAGCCTCGAGGGCCAAAGGTGGGCCCCACGCGGCCAGGTACTGTGGCCGCGTGGGCCCCCCTTTTGGCCTCGGCCTCCGTTTGTTGCTTCCTTTTCCACAGGTCTTCTTCCTTCCAAAAAATGACGCCCTAAATTTGCAGGTGATTTGGACGACGTTTGGGTCCCTGAAACATTAAAATACAAAACTAGGGTTTTCTGCCTGTGCAGGGTTAATTCCATAAAAATAGGAAATCATTAAGATATTTCCAAAATCATGATAAAACATTGATATAACCCTTATATGATGCAAATATGATTGGAATATGAGTGAATAAAGTGCAAAGTTCATGTATGCATTTTACATGCATCAACATCCCCAAGCTTAACCCATGCTCGTCCTCGAGTATGAAGGTGATAAAACTAACATGGACTTTGCAATTTAATACTAACAATGGATATCAAAGATGATTACAATTGCTACATAAGTCAAATGATTCATTCTTCAAAGGAGTAGCAATATGCAAATAGTTTATGAAGTGATATCAAGTATTCAAGACAAGGATGTTCATTGATAGTTCACAAAGTGTAACATAGAAGCAAGTAATATGGACACATGTATGCATAATGATAAGTAGAACATCCTACAATGGTCATAGAGTGTAGATGAAAATCTGAATATGATAGGTGTACACTTTGGAAAGATGTATATGTGAGTAGAGGTAAAGCATGCATAAGTTTCATCCAACTTCCAAACTCTTCTACTTAAGTTAATGATTGCAATGTGGTATTCTTGGTGTCAAGCTCTCATTCCCCTATCATAGCATCTTGAATGATTAAGTTTAATGTGAAAGCAAATATGAGTAGTGTGCTTGACAAAGTAAAGGTTGAATGTCTCATGCCCCTTGAATACAAGTACTACACCATGTTACTCAACTTGGGAAACAAAGCAAGTTCAAGTTATATATCATTGTAAGTAATAATAGTATCATCAAGAGCGTCAACTGGGGTACCTCTTGTCCCAGATATGGAACAAGCCCATATCAAAATGACAAGACAAACAAACAAATGAACAATCTCAACACCCTTTTTATTTACCATTGGAATAGCTTTTTATTGTAAGGTGTATCACAGAAGGTTCACCATAGTATGTAAGTAAATTTCCACCATGAATGATGCATGGCTTAGATTAGCGGCCCAGGCGTCTCTCTAACCATTTATACAAACTCATTTAAACTACTTCATTTCCACCTCATTTCACATGATAGCATCCATAAACAAAAGTACATGATATCAACTAAATGAGATGAAGAGCATGTTGAAAGCTTGCATGTGACAGCACATATGGGCTAACTCCAACCAAACATTTATCAAGCCACTACATCATAATCTTAATCACAATGGGTCATGTTTTATTATGCAATATAGAAATTGTGCATCAAGTTCGTGAGAGCTATATAACCAACTTTTCCATGCAATCAATAACATAAACATTTTCATTCAGAGGTAAGATAACACAAACAACATGTTAAACATACTCGGAATAGCATAAAGCCAATAGGTAGATATGGTGGACTCACTGGAATAACTTTGGTTGAAGGTGTTGGAAACAAGTTTTTGCTTGTTGGATTTTTGGGCTAGCAAAAGGGAGAAAGTTGACCATCTAGATGCATGCATGAGTGTCCATAGAACTAACTAATCCATGTTAAACCAAGTAAAATAACAATCAGCACCAAAACATGAATAAGTGATAGCTCTACAAAAAGAATTTGCAAACTATTACTCATAAACAAGCTCATGAATCATGCAACTATATGTATCATTAAAAATCAACTCAAACATCCCTTTTCCCAATCTTATAAAAGCATCCAACATATTTCAACCCATATTTCCAGTAGCTCTCATATATAAATGATAGTGTGGTGGTCTCTCAAGATCAAACAAAACAAACAAAAAGACGCTCCAAGTTTATGCGATAAAGTGTTTCGATCGAAAAACAGAAGTTGGACGTGTGCAAACCGAGAGTGTGTAGGTCCAGCGGGGTTGTCTTCACATCCCCAAGCTTATGGTCTTCACCATCCTTGGATAGCTCTTGGTGCATCTCCTCCAATCCCTGTGAAAAAACTTCAAAACACCGTTTCTCCCATTTCTTTTCTGTGGGGTGCATTAATAGTGATAAACAAATAGGTTTCTTGCTGCATATAATCCTTGAACAAAAATTCATATGAGATGTCCAGAAAGTGTATAATGTTGTATGCCTACTCATAAACTCAATTGGATCAAAAAGATTCAACTTAAAAGCTCAAAGCATGCATCAAACAAAATGGGACAGAATCTGTCCAGAAAAACAGCAGCAGCAAAACGTATTTTTCTACCCTACCAAACTTTCTCGAAAAATTCCGAAAAAATTCATGCATACAGAGGATGAAAAGTTGCAACTACAGTTCAAATATGAGCTCATTCGGAGTTACAGAATAAGAATTAAAAATCATACCGTGCACTGACTCGTGCAGGAATAAAATCTCCGAACTATAAGCAACTTTTCAAACCAAAAGGGTAAAACTTGGCACTTTATTGAAAACTCCAGAAACTAAACTAAACAAAGTCTCTTGTACAGCAAGAGGACACAAAGAAAATCACACAAAAAATAACCGGGTTGCCTCCCGCAAAGCGCTTTCTTTATAGCCATATAGCTAGGCTTGATAGTTTTAATGATGCTCCATAGGAATAAGAATTGAAATAAAAGAGCATCAAGAGAAAAATATGAAACACATTTAAGTCTAACCCACTTCCTATGCATTGGGATCTTGTAAGAAAATAAATCAATAAAGCACAAAGTGACTAGCATAGGAAGGCAAAGCAAGTGCAACTTCAAAATTTTCAACAAAAAGAGAGAAGACTTAATATTTTTGAGATATATGAAATCATGTCTCCCTCTCTCATAAAAACTTTCAGTAGCATCATTGATAAACTCAACAATATAGCTATCACATGAAACATTCTTATCATGATCCATATGCATAAAAGTATCATTACTCTCCACATAAGCATAAACAGTTTCATTAGGAATAGTGGGAGTAAAACATTCATAATAATCATTGTAATCATCATATATAGGAGGCATATCATAATCACAATAAACTTTATACTCAATAGTGGGTGGACTGAAAATATCATATTCATCATCATAAATGGGAGACATAGTATCATCAAACAAGTCAAAGAACCTCCCCAAGCTTAGATGATTGCAAGATAAAGAAACCTCCCCAAGCTTAGTCTAGTGCACACAAGAATAGAAACTTAAGCGCTACGCTCCCCGGCAACGGCGCCAGAAAAGTACTTGATAACCCCCAAGAGCAAGGGATCACTGTAGCACCTCTCAATGTGGAAGTAAGGTATCGATCCGCAGGAGCAAGAAGGAAAAGTTATCTATTCCCTACAACTAAAGTGTCACAAGTTTTAGTTGATTATGCACTAAACAAGTTTAGAGAACAAGATGGTTGGTTTGATGGATGTAAAAGTGTCCCAATCCTCTTCTTTGCAAGAGGACAAGACAAAGGTAGTAGCAAGTGAAAGCTCTCAAAGAGAGAAAGCCCAATCCTCTATGTAGCAAGAGGACAAGCTCAAGTGTGTGTTTCTTATAGGAACAATGGACATGGTTCATGGGTTCACTTAATCCTCTCTCTCTCTCATCTACGGTGATCATCATGTTATAGATAAAGTACACACAATTGTCATGTTTTAATGGTAGCTTTTTATGACGGCTATATGTCCTAAAACACATAGTTGAAAGAAATACTCATTTGTGTTGCTAGGTCACCCCTCGTAAGGCTAGCGTGGTTTCTCTCACTCCCACATCATACTCTTTCTTTTTACCCCCAGATAAAGGATGTTGGGCGGTACTGTGTCACTCAATACCTATGCCGTGTCACATCGGCCATCCCGTACCCACATACATCATACTTCAAAGTATGAAAATCACAAAAGCTCCAACACAACGGTAAATGCATAACAAATCATCTCACACCACAATATTCACCACAAAGGTATTACATAGATGACCGTAATCATGTTGCAGCTCATACGGTACTAATTAGTGAAGCTCAAGAGAGAGGAGAGATACAAAAGTTACCACCACAAACCCTAGTCCAGGGGGTGGACTACTCCCCCTTCATCATGGTGATGATGGTGGAGAAGTTCTTGCTGTAGATGTTGATGATGAACACGCCGGAGGGGGGTGGAGCCCTCCGGAGGTGATTCCGGCGGCGTTTCCCCCCTCCGATCTTCTCCGGCGGCAGCCTTCTGACTCTCTGTTTCGTGGTTTGTGTTTCTCCGCCGCCTCCTTCGCGAAACGTCAGGGGACCTTTTTTATAGGCGTTTTTAGGTCAAGACGGAGTCGGTGGAGAAAGATCAACGGCAACGGAGCCTCGAGGGCCAAATGGGTGGGTCCCACGCGGCCTGGTACTGTGGCCACGTGGGCCCCCCCGTTTGGCCCTCGAGCCTCCGTTTGTTCGCTTCCTTCCACATGTCTTCTTCCTTCCAAAAAATGATGCCCTAAATTTGCAGGTGATTTGGACGACGTTTGGGTCCCTGAAACATTAAAATACAAAACTAGGGTTTTCTGCCTGTGCAGGGTTAATTCCATAAAAATAGGAAACATTAGATATTTCCAAAATCATGATAAAATATTGATATAACCCTTATATGATGCAAATATGATTGGAATATGAGTGAATAAAGTGCAAAGTTCATGTATGCATTTTACATGCATCACGCGGCACCGGCTCCGGCACCCTCGGCCTCCTCTACTCCGGCCTCTGCTGCACCCCCTCCATCGACCAAGGTAAGCATCAAGCAGATAGTTTTGGCTACGGCTAGGGTTAGGGATAGTTTTGGCTACGGCTACGGTTAGGGTTAGTTGACCTATTGCCCTCGAATAATCGATTGCAGATTCCCATTCTCATTCGGTTCAGACAGGGGCATATAGCAAGTTTGAATCCTTCCTTTTTCATGAATCCTTCAAATTTATGTGCGTCCCTGTATGCTGCGTGGTGTTTGTTTTGTAGTTAGCCAACTGGTGCTTCACCTGTGCCTCTTTGAGTAGCCATTACGGTTCCTGATACCTTCTTGGCTTAGTTAGGAGGCACATATGAAATGAGCATCACGCTCTTCCAGGCCTTTTGAGGGGGCAACTCATCTGTATTTAACTAGATGTGCTCCCCAAGCAGCCTGAGACATTTCATGATTATCTAATTTATGTTGTGTTGCCTGTGTCAATTACTGTTGCATTTGAAGTTTTCACTATTTTTAGGTTCTTTAATAAACTGCCATGATTGCTTTGCATATGTTGTTTGCCTTTTTGAGTAGCCATTTTGGTCATACATACTATCTTGGTTTAGATAAGGGGCAAATAGAGAAGTTTCTGTTGGACTGTGTTATGGGACCCTGATCTATGTTAACTAGGAGTGATCCCTGCAGTCTTTGACATCCCACTATTCTCTGATTTCTGATGTTCAATACTAGCTTTAGTCAACTGCGGTTGACTATCCGTTATGGCCATCGGAGAGCAGTCACCAAATTGTCTTCAAGATGCATATAGTTGTTTATTATTTTATTGCTTTTCTGCTGATTGCCTTCTTGAGTAGCCATTATAGTTATGCATACTATTTTGGTTTAGTTAGGGGGCATATAGAGATGGTGACCTTGTCACTTAGGGTGTTTCAAGTAGAACAACAATCTTTTAAAGACAAAAATAGATAACAAATTGTCTTCAGCTAGATGTACTGATAGAAAAAATGTCAAAATTTATAATTCTGGCCGCTTTTAGCTATACAAAAATAGATGCCATGAAATGTCAAGATAGTTTATGCTGGCAGCTTGTAGCTCTACAAAATACCAACAAGGGGAGTGTATACATTCAGAATTATGTATAGTTATCATTTTTAATACAATTTGGTAACATGCATGGTACATATAATTTCACAAAAAAACAACCGCCAACAACACTAATGAGACATTATGTAAAGTTCCAACAACCATCTAGGAGTGTAGGTATCTCTTTATGGAGTTCGAAGCTTAATTTGTTTTTTGTTGTATTAATATGAGTTTTAGCAATTTCTTCTTATGGGTTTTTTTAAGCCTAATCAACACATTCTTTGTGATGACAGGTGATTGAGACATGGCAGGGCGGACTCACAAGCCGGGCGCCAAGGAGAAGCAGCTCGCGTCGAAGAAGAGTGTTGCCAAGGAGAAGGAGCTCCACATCAACAAGCGGCACCTCACCCGAGTCGTCAAGGAGAAGCAGACTCACAAGGTGGGCAATGTGTCTAAACTATACGCGCAGGGTGCTGATGGGACTCCCGTGCTCATTGGAAGGAAGCGTGACCGGGCAGCTACGGAGGAGACTTCCGCACGGCGTGGTAGACCCACGGGATCCACCAAGGCGCCCCGGGGTAGGCGCCCTCCTGCTCGCTTGAGTAGTCCTCTGCCCTCGGTGTCGTCTTCCGAGTCAGAGGAGGGGGAGCTGCCCGAGGAGCCCTTGGTGGAGGAGGATGCGGGCTCTTTGCCTAGTGATGATGACTACCAGGACCGGCTCTCGGAGGTGTTAGAGGAGGAGGAGCAACAGCACGAGGAGAGTGAGGAGAGTGAGGAGGATGAGGATGCCGTGGCGGATGAGGATCTCTTGATAGATCATCCACTAGACTTGATCGGTGTTGTGCGCGAGGGTAAGGTGTACTTGCGAGGGCCTTCGAGCTTTCCAGAACGCAAGTCACATAGCCTACTTGATGTCTCATCAGATGCGTAAGTGTTGGTTGAAAATGTTGTTACCTTCTACTTTAGTTACCTTTTCATCACAAGCATTCTGACTTATGTTTTCGGTATGTGCAGGTCATTCAAGTGGGTGGGCCCAAAGTGGGAGCACTTACCTTCAGGCGTCCTTGGCCTTCTTATCAAGAGGCTTTACCCTGGCATTATCGCCTTGAAGAAGGATGGAGTCGCCACTGGTGAAAAGGTGCCCGCTTGGTCTTGGAACCACTTCACGATGGTGCCCGACTCCACCCACGGCCACCTCGGCATGCGGCTGATCACCGAGTTCTGGGTTAGTAATTTATATAACTTTACTACCTTAATACCAAGAGTTTGGATTTCATCGTGCTAACCCCTTTGTCGTATGCTCAATGTTTGTAGGACTTTTTCACACTCGTCGATGGTGAAGGTAAAGCGGAGGCGGCTGAAAAGGTGCTGATTAAAATGGCGAAGAAGCTCATCCCCGACCAGCTTTACGAGGCCCGTATTGCCGCTGTTGTCCAGTTCTATGCAGAGTATATGCACATGACAATCACCAAAGAGGACGCTAGGCCCATACACATGTCGAGAGCCCAGTACTTGAAGGTAACCACATATATTTTCCTACTATTCTCCACATGACTTGATGAATAGTTCTACTCATATCGATCTTTCTTGTGTCAAATAGGTGATTCCTCATGGCTAGCCGCCCATAAGCCTTGCTACAAGAAGATTGTAGACAAGTGGGTGTCAGGAGGGTTCCAGGTGCAAAACAAGTCGGCACGGGAGAAGCGGAAGATGGTAGGCGACCACGGAGTCCACCGTCATGGCCCCCTCACACTCGACGGCCTCGTGGCACACAAGGTAAGAAATCATTTTGTCCTTTCCATTCAAGTTTTTATTTCTGTCCCATAATATTTTTATTTTTTCTTTGACCTCAATTGTATGCTTCCTTTTGGTGTCAATTAATTGTAGGAGTTAAAGGAGGGAGTGAAAAAGACGAAGATGCAAGTGTTCGTTGAGACCCGGAGGCCAAAGAACCCGGATCCGGCTAAACCCTTGGAAGAGCAGTGGATCACCACCACCGCGAAGAATCAACACAAGAACTACTGCTCCAAGTTCAAGGAGGTCAACGGTGACGCGTCCGATCCTTTGACCTCTCCTTTCGACCCCAAGGTTGCTATGCTCGCGGGACAAGGCAAGCTGAATGGCCGGCCTTATATTGGCGGTGCTTCATTCGATTCATCGGGCATCCCATCACTTGCCGAGATTCGTGCTAGGCGTACGAGCTCAGCGCCCGAGATCGAGCGCCGCCCAAGGGTCGGACTTGATGCCATTGCTGCAATGGAGGTACACGTGTCGTTTTTCAACCATCTTTTCCACTATTGTACATGTTTGCATCGCCATGACCGCTTCTTTTACATGGTTGCAATCCTCTAGGCTGAAGTTGAGAGAAATAGGAATCTCGCGGCGGAGGCTACGGCGAGGGCGCATGCTGCAGAGGAGAACAACAAGCAAATGCATGCACATATGTCAAGCCAACAAGCATGCCTCCAGGCCCTTATGTCGGTAAGTGCTTTAACTTTTTCTTTCAACTAAAGCATGTGCTTGAACTTTGCGAACTAACCCTCCTCTTCGGTTTGCAGAGGATGCCTGCGGATTCGTCGCTTCCTCCTTTACCTCCTCTTCCTCCACTAGTTGCCCCCCTACTCCTCATGGTAAGTGCTCTTGGGACTAGCTAGGCAATAATTCATCTTTTGTTTGCTTACTCGTCTAATGTGAATCTTCATAGGAGCATCGATCGGCTGGATCCCACACTCCCACGGATGGTCAACATAGAGGGAATGGTGGAGGTCAAGACGGTGGGAATGGTGGAGGCGGAGCTGCAAGCCCATCATCGGCGCCAACGGCCTCCAACAACCCCGAGTGAATATGTGGCATTGGTCTGGTGGCTGTGAACTAGTGGCTTGTATTTTGGACATGTTTAAACTTGTGTTGTCTTCTTATGAACTTGTGGACTTTGTTTCGTCAACTTTTGGACATTTGTGCTATATTTTGTTATATGTGTCTCATTTTAATGTTCTGGTTGTGCTGGGGGTGATCCAGTGTTAGAGATGAAATATATATGCATACTGTTTTTTGCAAATGCAGGGATTCGTAAAAAGCATTGAAAATCTAGACCAAATGACATGTTCGCCGAGTAAAGCACTCGGCGAACAGGCCTTCGCCGTGAAGGGCACTCGGCGAAGACGCGCTACAAGTGCCATTTGGTCACCTGGGAAGGCACTTCGCCGTCCAGTGCATCTTTGCTGAGTCAAACACTCGGCGAAATGGTGCCAAATGGTCACCTGGGAACACACTTCGCCGAGCTCGTTCGTTTTGCCGGGCGGTGCACTCGGCGAAGTGGTGCCAAATGGTCACCCCGTGTGGTCCCTTCGCCGAGCCCTTCTGATGAACTGGCACTCGGCGAAGTGTGCGTTCCCGGCGACGCTTGGCACACGGTGAAGCATACTCACGGCGAAGTTGGGCACCGGCGCTCGGCGAAGTCCGGCTCTCGGCGAAGCACCACATGGCGAAGAAGTTCGCCGGCACCCAGTTGGAGGACATGTGGCGCCATCTGTGCATTCCTTCTTCGCCGAGACCCTTCACCACCGGTCTCGGCGAAGTTCTGACACACGCCTGACGTCTATCTGACAAGGGACGATCCAGATTGCCTTTTCTTCGCCGGGTGTCTTGTCTAAATTCTTGGCGAAGAGTTCGCCGTGCATCCCCGACAAAAAGCCCTCGGCGAAGCGGCGTCGCCGAGGCGATTTTCGCCGAGACGTCTCTGCCGAGTACCGTTCTCGGCGAAGTGTTCGCCGAGGCCAATACCTGCCTTCGCCGTGTGTTTGGCCACACGGCGAAGAGTGATTTTCCAGTAGTGTAGCGCGTATATAGTCACCTCTGAATCCTCCCACAGGAGTCATCTACAGGGTCATCACCTTGCCAGCAACTCTCTCGATCAACTGGGTGGCCACTTTCACCTTCCTATACCCTTCGGGAAGTTTATGCACTTGTAACCAGACCGGCATATACTCCAGCTCGACTATATTCTGATTCAAAAATTTAGCTATACTAGCTAATTCATGTGCTTCCGCATTACTCTCCTTCGGTTCCTGAACGAACTTGATCATCAGGAACTCTGTGGCCAGGTGATAGCGCAGCCGCCCTTATGAGTGTGCGCCATTATTTATGAAACGAAGGCAAAAGACTTGCCTTATTAATTAAATAAGAAGGAGTTTTACAGCACTTTTACAACCCAGCCGAACGAGCAAGAGACGCTCGAACCACAATCCCAGCGTAGCGAGAAAAAAACAACTCTCGCCCGCACAAACATGAAAAGAACTACTCTCCAGGAATAATGGAACCCAAGTGCTTTGCCCCTGCGGCGCTCCACAACGCCGCCTCCGTCCGGATTCGCTAAAAAATCACCGTTGGCATGGTTGAAACGTGGCGGAATACGCGCGCATTCCTCTCATTCCAAACCTCCCAACAAACCAGCATCATGAGAGAAGCCAAGGATTTACGCCGTGTGCCGTTGTTGTAAATGACGGATTCCCACCAAGCGTGCATGGAGTCGAAGGAGTGCCACTGACTAAGTTGCACGTGGAAAGCCCGAGCCAAGAGATCACCATGTTCTAAACACGGACGGTGAAGCGGCATTTGAAAAAAAGGTGTGTGGCTGTTTTATCCTCCCTTTTGCAAAGTTGACACAAACCGCAGTTTGGCCAGCCACGACGGCGTAACCGGTCAGCCGTCCACACCCGGTTTTGGAGAACAAGCCAAGCGAAAAGCTTGCACTTGGGAGGCGCCCAGTTCTTCCAAACCATCTCCGGCATAGTGGATCTCGTTAGGCCTTCGAACTGGGCCTTGTAGGCGGAGGCCGCCGAATATACGCCGGAGTTGGTGAGCTTCCAAGTAATGTTGTCAGGAGTGCTCTCCACGAGGTGAAACTCACTCACCTTCGCCCAGAGATTGACGAACTCGGTGATATGTTGGGCGGTGATGCCCTCAGTCATGTTGATGTTGGTGATCCAAAACTCGTCCGTGATTCCCTTATTGACGGTGAAGTTTTTCCTAGTGGAGAGTGCAAGGATGGAAGGGGCCACCGCACTCGGTTTCACCCCATTCAGCCACGTGGAGTGCCAAAAATTGGCGATGCGGCCGTCTCTGATGGTCATAATGGTGGCTGCATAGAAGAGATCCATGTCCTCCTTATTGCAAGGGTTTTCGTCTCTACCACATCCGTGCTATCGGAACCGAGAATGATTTTATTGCATTGAATCCAAGCGACTGAGCCAACAATAAACAATTCTTCGGAGCATGGGCCTCCGCTGTCAAGTGTCAACACGTCCTGGACAATCTCCAATTTGCAATTACTTCCAGGTACGAACCTCCCAGAGACATCACGGATCGCCATTCCCGCAGAGTCTCCCGCAGGATCAACATGCTGTTCTGGCTCGCGTTCAGGCCCTGCACGCATTCCATCAAACACCTCGTCAGGACCTGTACGTAGGCCATTGGCGAAGTTGTGATGATGATATCGATGCCAGCTTACTCTGAGCAAGCAGATGGAGTTGCCGTGCCACAGCCACTGGGACCGCGTGATCTCGTCGCGGACGAAGGCGAAGAACCGCTGGATGGGGCGGTCCTCTTACAATTTCGTATACAAATTGTATGTCACTAGCCATGGAGATTTTTTTTTAATCCTCGAGCATATTCCTAGATGGATTTTCAGTTTCGGCCATATCAACATCAAAAATATGCCTATACTCTAACAAATAGCTCCATCTCATACCAACTTAGGGCTACTCCAGAGTTTACAAACATCAAGTTTACAAACACTGAAAGTATAATTTGGTGCTGGTGATTCAGTCGAGAGGGGCCTCCTGAAGTCTCGCTCGCGCTGCTTCAGCAATGATTCGGTAGCAGGTTTCCTGCTTGGAGGGAGCAAAAGCTGATCGACCAATTACCTGAAGCCTTAGGGCTACTCTGCATTTCGAGATCGCGAGCTTTTTGTATTCACTAGATGTACCGTACGTGAGATGCATCACTTATGCTTCTAGAAGAGGTGCAAGCCCTACTTCACATTTTCACAAGCTATATTAATTTTATTCACGTCATAATATATTAATTCGCGATTACGGTGTAGGATTACAGATGTAATGTCTTCCATAAAAGGATTACAGTGTAGCAGTTTACCCGGATATTGCAGTTTGTGGTTCCTCATATTCCGGCTGCGAGCTATTACAAGTATCAGCATAAGAATCACGGGAGTAGAGAAACATGGAAGATTATTTCTTACTCTGTAGGTACAACTATAAGTACAAATTCAACCTTCACAAGCCAATTAACTGCACTAGCTCCTCGCAGCAATTACATCACATGCATACATGTCTTCACTCAGCCTCCTCGGAGATGGCAGTAAGCTCGGAGAAGAAACGGTAGGAATCCGCGATATCGGTGTGCTCATCATCACAGAAAAATGGTCTGGAAGGCAAGTCCAAGCCATCGACACCACCTTCAAGCATCTCTATGACCTCGCTCATTGTTGGCCGATCATTTGACTTCATCTGAATACAACGCAGCCCAACAAGACACAGCTTCCTCTCCAACTCATGCATCTCAGCCTCTGCAGAAGATATCTCATCCTCCCTCACTGCTTGCCTGTTTAGCCGGTCATACACCATGAAGGGTAGTATGCCTGACTCGAGTTTGCTACATTCGGGTCGGAGTTCCTACGTCCCCCAGCCATCTCCAGCAGCAGCATCCCAAAGCTGTAAACATCTGATTTGCTTGATATGACGCCAAAGCTGCGGGATATCATCTCAGGAGCTATGTACCCAATAGTTCCCGTAAGGCACTCAATGGCACAAAACTATTATTCCTTGGGTAAATCCTGGCAAGACCGAAATCAGCAACTTTTGGAACAAAATTGCCATCAAGAAGAATGTTGTGCGGCTTGATGTCAAAGTGTACAATCTGCATCTCACACCCTTGATGCAGGTAGTTAATCCCCTGGAAATGCCCAGAGCAATCTCATTGAGCTTTTCCCAAGAGAAACTCTTCTCAGCAGAGAAAATGTACTTGTCCAGGGAACCTTGAGGCATGTACTCGTAGACTAGCGCTCTCCTCATTTCCTCGGAGCAGAACCCTACTAAACGGACCACATTGACATGGTGGACCCTACCGATGGTGGACACCTCACTGATAAAATCTTCCCCGTTACAACCGGAGTTACTCTCTAGCATCTTGATAGCAACATGAACATCGCCTGGGAGTAGCACGCCCTTGTACACGGAGCCGTAGCCCCCTTGGCCCAATTTATCTCTGAAATGGCCTGTGATTGCAGTGATATCTGTGTAGGCATACCTCACAGGGCCGATCATTTGTTGCATGCGGAGGAACTTTTCAACTGCATCAATTGTGATCCTCGTTTTCCAGTACTTGTGCCCAAGGAAGATCAATACAACCAGGGGCACCAACACAAACCTGCATAGTACTTTCCGAACAAGTCGGTTGGCATACATAGTGAAAGAACCACATGGTAATCGTGATGATTGAATGCAGGTAATTATCACGTACCAAAAAGGAACTTAGGGATATCAATAGCAGATACTATGGCTTTAATATCCACATATTGGGATGCTGACGGTGACATTGTTTCATGTGAGTAATCAGTTAAGCATTTTATGAATTGTATCTCACTCAAAAAAAAGGCACGGATCCAATGCAGCATGCTGGCACCGGATACATGCTCCTTGAAGTATCTGCAAGTCAAAATTGCACAGAAAAAGGTTTAGGAGTGTACATTATTTTTGGATATAATTACTTATATAAACTAAATTTGGGAGGAAATGGACTCACCTTGTTGAGTTCCTCATGCATCCTTGGATGAACCAACGAGGTGGGTTCCACACATCTTTAGACGGAAATTGTACCGAAAACCCCTTCCTTATTAATACCATGATATCTTCATAACTAACATTTTGTAGCTGTGAGGTGCTCAGGATACGTGATCCATCAAATGGGCTATCAAATGGAATCGTCTTCAAGTATCGACAAGAAGGTTCAAGATATGCAATTCTACACATATCAACGATGTCGTGGGCAACCAGTACATAAACATGCGACCTATTTGTACTTAGGAAAGCAACAAGTTTGTATCGACTATTATTTGTTATTGCTCGCGAACAATTAGCAAAGCATGCCCAATAGGTATAATGATCAAAATTGTGGAAGCCATCTGAATCAAGTATTCCTTCCTCCGGAAAAGGGTCGTAAGAAAGAGGGTCGCTGCCATTAGTCTCCAAATTCGCGTTCAAAACCCAGAAGGACGAGCCAGTATAGTTGATGGCAGTCACATAGTATGTGCCATTGGCGATGAGAATTATAGCCTTACTATCACTGCAAACCAGCTCGTAATATTTAGATCCACACTCAAGTGGATCACCTTGCTGGCGGAAGGGATAGCGGACGTTACGAAGATGCCCGCAGGAGAAACCTGGGCACTCATCTCCTCCCTGGACATCTGCGACGAAGACTGAAAGCATAAACAAGCCAGTAAAGGCTTGCAAGGTAATAGAACGATGAAATGCACCAGGGTTCGCCATGACTTCTTCAC
Organism: Poa pratensis; assembly: GCA_947311845.1. Classification (NCBI taxonomy): domain Eukaryota; kingdom Viridiplantae; phylum Streptophyta; class Magnoliopsida; order Poales; family Poaceae; genus Poa; species Poa pratensis. The sequence continues at coordinate 13,863,132 of CAMZMU010000075.1, read as the reverse complement.
AGATTGATATCCTAGTTAGGGAGACAACACTAGCAGGCAGGCCTTGTATGTTTGGGATACTATGGGTCGCAAAAAAAACATTAACTGGTTTATACAGGACGGGAGTGGCAGATAGGAGTGAGAACCTAGTACACATATATAGCAATCAGTCGAGCACAGTTGTTACCAGAACGCAGCTGGAGCTAGAATAAGAGACTCGGACGCTTGGAGTGAAATTTCTTGGCGGTTCATATTCTCCAGATGTAGCAATCACAGCACTGGAATTTCCAAGCAGTGCTGCCTGAATTAATTTACCAGAATTTCCAGAGTACTAAATCTTGGACAATAGTAGGTCTCCAATCACACTTGGAGTACTAAATCTTGGACAGCAGTAGGTCTCCAATCACACTCGGAGTACTAAATCTTGGACAGCAGTAGGTCTTCAATCACACTGGACTCACTAGAACACGGCAGGGGTTGCATTCACATTTGGAATTCCTCCACGGTGATTAAGGCGCACAAGCTAGCCCCTCGGTGCTTCAAAAGAAGGCCTATAAATTTTGTCTAAAGTCAAACAATGGATAGTTTGATTAAGTTTGTAGGAAAAACTAGAATGCTAAATACTCCCTCCGTCCCGGTTTATAGGTCCTCTACATGTCACTAGGTCGTAAATTTGACCAAGATAATATGATATATATATATTATAAAAATATATTATTAGAAATTCAGATTTTATATTTTGAAATGGCATAATTTTTGTGTTATAATATTTATATTATATTAGTCAAATTCACGACCTAGGGAGACACGCAGGACCTATAAACCGAGAGGGAGGGAGTAGATATAATATGAACATATATTTATTGCATATTTAATAATAATAATTTGGTATCGTAGTTCCTAATAGTTTTTCCTACAGCGCTATCAAAAACCGTACCTTTGCACCATTTGATTGCAAACAAAATATAAACGCCTTCTTTTCAAGCATGGAGGAAGTACAAGGGCTTCCCTTTTTTCTACTTGTAGCACCTTGCTTGCCTTCACAACCCAGAAGGACGAAGAGTATATAGTTGATGGTAGCCACATAGTATGTTGCATTGTTGATGAGAACTGTAGCCTTACTGTGGCTGTAAACCAGCTCATGAGATGGAAGATCCGGACTCATGTGGATCAGACACCGGCTGAAAGGAGTATATATGTCTTAGAGATGTCATGACAGCTTCACATTAGAGTTAGATCTACTCCCTCCGTTCCAAATTATAAAATGTTTTGACCACCTCAATATAGACTAAATACGGACTGAAATGAGTGAATCAACACACTAAAATATGGTCTAGATACGTACGAATCAGAAAAAGCTAAAAAGGCTTATTATTTACAAACGGAGGGAGTAGTAGACATGTGTAGCAACCAGTCAGCACAATTCTGATCAGTACGCAGCTGGAGCCAGAAGAAACGACTCGGATGTTAGGCTTGGAATTTTTTGGCGGTTCGTATTTCCACCGGTAGCAATCGCAGTACAGGGATTCCAAGCAGTGCCACTTGCCACAAGGAAGTGCTAGAATTTCCACGGACTGTGAAATCTTGGACAGCTGTAGGTCTGCAGTCAAACTCTAAGCACTAGTTGAGCACGGCAGGTGGTTGAATTCGCACTTGGAATTCCTCCACCATGATTAAGCCACTCAGCTATAAGATCGACCATTACAGTATGACTTGGATTCCCAATTTGAAGTTAGAGAAATAAGTTTTCCGTCGAAGAAAACTACGAAATAGGTCCTGCTTCCGTTTCTACTTGAACCACTGTGCTGGCCTTCATCTTCATCTGCATCTCGGTTATAGTACAGAAAAAATGAGCAAATTCCTCGTTTCAGCCCTCCTACTATCTCTTATCAAACATGGAACCAACTTGGCTGTGGCATGGGATGATAAAGATTTCTTCAGATACTGCCCACCGTCCAATTGCAGCAAACATGGCCCAGAGATCAGGTTTCCTTTTCGACTCGACTCTACCAATACATCATCATCATGCAGCGGAACATGCATGAAATTAGCATGCTCTGGCCAGACACCATCCTAGTACACCCACTTTTTGGCCTATGCAAAGTGACCGCCATAGATTACAGCTTCAACTTCATCAAAATCATCCCGCTTGTAGACTCCTTATCTCCCCGTTTGCTCCAAAAGTTCATATCCAGAATTGTACCAATTGATTTTGACACATACTTACAGCGTCTAAGCCCTTGCGACATATATGGTAAGATCGATACAATCCTAGTATGCTGCTCGGGAGAGTTAACACCAAGCCCTGATGCTGTGGGGCCAATCTCCTTCCTTAGCAACACAACTCACTTACTCTATATGGTGCCCTCGTTTCGTCTCATGTCTGATTATTATTGGAGATAGAGATAGCTGTTTATATTCCATGTATAGAGATCGGTTGATCCGATTGATTGGCAGGATCGGTTGTGATCCTTGCCTTGTCTTGTACGATACGTTGTACCTGTTGCTATTTAACACGGAAGCCCCACGACGGGTTTGCTACGGCAAATATTTGTTTTGACTTGGTATCAGAGCACGTTCTGATTCTAGGGTTCCTCTGAGCCGCCGCGATGCAAACCTCCGCGATGCAGCTCTCCCAGTCCGCCGGCGCCCTCCAAACCTCCGCTTCCGCATCTATGCCCGCCGGTGTGAACACCATCATCCCCACCACCCTTCCCTCTGGCCACTCCAACACCATCACGGTCAGCCTAGACCGCACCAACTACCTCCTATGGCGGACGCAGGTCGTCCCCAACATCGCCGGCCAAGGCTGGTACGGCTTCCTCGGCGGGAGCTGCGTCGCCCCGCCGCAGACGATCACCACCGGCGAAGGCGCCGCGACCGTCACACACCCCAATCCTCAGTATGCGATGTGGTGGTATACGGACCAACGGGACCTCAGCATCCTCCTCGGCAACATGACCGTGGAGATCCTCGGCCAGATGGTGGGCCGGCACACCTCCGCCGCCATGTGGGCGTGTCTCCCGTCCATGTTCGCCGCCCAGAATCGGGCCGGCGTGCGCCAAATTCGGCGCCAACTCGCTACGATGAAGAAGCGAGACCTCTCCGCCGCCGAGTACTTCAACAAGATGAAGGGCTTCGCCGACGCCATGGCCATGGTCAGCCACCCCATCTCGGATGACGAGCTGATCGACTACATCGTCGTTGGCCTCGGCTCGCAGTTCGAGTCGCTGCAGTCCTCGCTCGCCGTCCTCAGCGCCGCCGGTCATTCCATCTCTCTGCCTGATTTTTATGCCATGCTTTTGTCTTGTGAGTCCATGCGCGAGCAGAACAACGAGACCGGTGACTACTCTTCATCGGCAAACTCCGCTGCCCGGCAAGGTGATGCCGGCCGTGGAGGCGGCCGTCCCTTCGACAACACCCCCAACACCGGCCGCAACGGTGGCAGGCCCAATGGAGGCATGTACGGCGGCGGTGGCGGCTCCCACTCCGGTGGTGGTCAGCAAGGCTACCAACGCAACCTCAATGGCGGCGGTGGCTACGGTAATGGAGGGGGTGGCAGTGGCTACGGAAACGGAGGGGGCGGCAGTGGCTACGGCCACGGAGGCGGTGGCAATGGCGGCCATGGAGGCGGTGGTCGTCGTTTCCGCTCTCGCTGCCAGCTCTGCGGCAATTGGGGGCACGACGCTTTCGCATGTCGCAAGTACACTCACGGCCAACAACCGGACGAAAGGCGGTCCGGCAACTCCGCCACCATGCACCACGACGATCATCCGTGGGCTCTTGACACCGGCGCCACCGATCACCTCACCAGCGACATGGATCGTCTGAGCATGCAGGAGCGCTACCATGGCAGGGATCAAGTCCACATCGCAAACGGTAAAGGTTTGTCCATTGCGCATATTGGTCATTCTCGTTTAGCTGGTTCCTCACAACCACTAGTTCTAAAAAATATTCTTCATGTCCCTAATATTAGGCAGAACTTGTTGTCTGTTTATCGCCTTGTTTCCAATAATAATGTCTTCGTCGAATTTCATAAACATTTTTTCTTTGTTAAGGACAAGGCAACGAAGAACATCCTCATTCACGGTAGGAGTCGTGGAGGTCTCTATCCGCTCCCGTTTGGTCGTGCTTCCTCTCATGAGAAGCATGCGTCTTCCGGCGTCAAGTTTTCGTCGAGTCAGTGGCATCAGCGTCTCGGTCATCCTTCGCATAATATAGTACAAACCATTGTTAAGTCCAATAATTTGAGTTGTAGTCCAAACTTTGAGTCATCGGTGTGTGATGCCTGTCAGCGGGCTAAGAGTCATCAGTTACCTTATAATTATTCTTCTCGTGTTTCACATACACCTCTTGAGCTTATTCATACTGATGTTTGGGGTCCTGCATTAGCTTCATCGGGGGGTTTTAAGTACTATGTTAGTTTCATTGATGATTACAGTCGCCATTGTTGGATATATTTGATTAAGCACAAATCTGATGTTGAGGGAATTTTCTATATTTTTCAAAAACATGTTGAGCGTCTTCTCAATACCCAAATTCGTACCGTGCAATCCGACTGGGGTGGTGAGTAACATCGCCTCCATGCTTATTTCTAGCGCACGGGCATTTCTCATCGTGTTTCCTGCCCTCACACCTCCCAACAAAATGGTATTGCCGAACGCAAGCATTGACATCTAGTCGAAACAGGGCTCGCTCTGTTAGCTCATTCATCTCTCCCTCTTCGGTTTTGGGATGAAGCCTTCCTCACCGCTTGCTACCTCATCAATCGCATGCCCTCCCCAGTTCTTAACAATGCCACACCATTTTTCGTCTCCTTAACACAGCACCCGATTATTCCTTCCTACGCACCTTTGGTTGTGCGTGTTGGCGAGCCTACGTAAGTATAACTCTAGGAAATTAGAGTTCCGATCCAAGATGTGCATTTTCCTTGGGTATAGCACTATGCATAAAGGGTACAAATGTCTCGACCGTAGTACTGGTCGTATTTATATCTCTCGTGATGTTATCTTCGACGAGAAGGTTTTCCCTTTTACCACTCCCGGTGTTACCATTGATTTGTCCCAACTCCAGCCCGCCTCGTTTCCTTTGCATGAACCAGCTGTTCAGAATACTGATACGCGTAATTATGACATTACCTCGTTACCGATTGACCCGCCTGGTATGTCTTCTAGTGTTCGTGTGCAGGAACAGCCGGCTGTGATCGACGTACACCCGTCTCCAGGAACGATCGACGTGCAGGATGTGCATGCCTCGTCGTTTGCGGCAGGCCAGGAGCCTTCGCCTCGTCATACTGGGCCGTCTACCGAGCCAGCGCCCGGCTCTGTTGGGCCGTCTATCGCGCGCTCGTCATCACCACCCCGGTCTCCCGATGGGCCGGCCCCCGCCAGCTCGTCGCCTGGTGCTGCGTCCTCTACTGATGGGCCGGCCTCGCCTGCCGCCGCGCCCTCTCCTGATTGGCCGGCCTCGGTTGCCACCGCGCCCTCTACTGATGGGCCCGAGTCGCCTGGTGGTGCCCCGTCGCGCCATGCGACGCCTCCTGCGCCTGATGCTCCTGCTGGCACTTCTGCTACTCCGGCGCAGCACAACATGACCACTCGTCGCCGTGCTGGTGTGCACCGGCCGTGGGTTCCGACAGACGGCACAGTTCGCTACAACCCCTATCGCCGTGGTGCGTTTCTTGCTGTCCCGTCCTCTCACCGCACTGCTTTGTCCGAGCCCGAGTGGAGGTCTGCTATGGAAGACGAATTCGATGCACTCATCCGCAATCAGACATGGTCGCTGGTTCTCGTCCTCCGGGTACTAATATTGTTGGCAGTAAGTGGATCTTTAAAACCAAGTTTCGTCCGGATGGTTCCGTGGATAAACACAAAGCTCGCTTGGTCGCTCGTGGTTTCACTCAGCAGCATGGCATCGATTATCATGATACATTCAGTCCAGTGGTCAAGCCCGTCACTGTTCGTCTTGTCCTCTCCTTGGCTGTCTCTCGTGGTTGGTTGCTTCGTCAGATTGATGTCAGTAATGCTTTCCTCCATGGTTTTCTGGAGGAGGATGATTATATGCAGCAGCCGCCTGGATTTGAGGACTCTCGCTACACTCATCATGTTTGCAAGCTTCAGCGGGCTCTCTATGGGCTCAAGCAGTCCCCTCGCGCCTGGTATGCTCGTCTCAGTGACAAATTGCTTCAGCTTGGCTTCATTGCCAGCAAGGCCGACACCTCCTTATTCATTTTTCATCATCAGGGGTCACCATATTTATGCTTGTTTATGTCGATGACATTGTGATTGCTGGTTCTTCTGCTGCCGAAATTGAGCGTCTGGTTCAGACTCTCTCCAGCACTTTTCCTATTAAGGATCTTGGTCGGCTAGAGTATTTCTTGGGTATTGAGGCTGCTTATAAGTCAGGTGGTATGGTGCTTACTCAGCACAAGTATGCATTGGATTTACTGCATCGCGCCAACATGGAGAACTGTCGACCCGTTCCTACTCCTATGTCTGCCACCGACAAGCTCTCTCGCGAAGTTGGTGATCCTCTTGGCACTGATGATATTTTCCGGTACAGGAGTCTTGTTGGCGGTCTTCAGTATCTCACATTGACGAGACCTGACTTGTCTTTCGCTGTGAACAAAGTCTGCCAATACTTGTCACAGCCGACCACAGCTCACTATGAGGCAGTCAAGCGCATTTTGCGCTATGTCAAAGGCACAGTCTCCACTGGTCTTCGTATTCAGTCATCCACTTCTTCTGTGCTTAACATATACACTGATGCTGATTGGGCGGGTTGTCCAGATGATCGTCGCTCTACCGGTGGTTTTGCTGTCTTCTTTGGACCTAATCTCATCTCCTGGAGCTCTCGCAAGCAGCCCACGATCTCTCGATCCAGCACTGAGGCTGAGTACAAGGCATTGGCGAATGGCACTGCCGAGGCGATCTGGATTCAGTCTCTTCTCAAGGAACTTGGTGTGCATCAGCCCCGGCCTCCCATTTTATGGTGTGATAATCTTGGCGCCACCTACTTGACAGCTAATCCAGTTTTCCATGCCGTCACACAACCTGTACTCCGTAGTTTTCGTTCCAATGTCAACCTTGTACACGACGGTTTAGATTGAGGGGGAGTATTAAAGATAGAGATAGTTGTTATATTCCATGTATAGAGATCGGTTGATCCGATTGATTGGCAGGATCGGTTGTGATCCTTGCCTTGTCTTGTACGATACGTTGTACCTATTGCTATTTAACATGGAAGCCCCACGACGGGTTTGCTACGGCAAATATTTGTTTTGACTATTATATGTCGGACTGTGTGGTCGTCTCAGATGGCTTCATCCAAATACCCATGTTGTGGGAAAATAATTCAGAAAGCAGCTTCTCAACACTCAATGCAAGTGTAACAAGAATACTCAGTTCTGCTGAGTTCGAGCAAGACATAGAACTATACGACTTCATAGGCAACTTCGAAGGCCCCCCATGCTCTTATTGTGAACGCAAGGGACGAAGGTGTGCATTCAGCTCACAATGGAATCAAACATTCTGCATGCCACATGGTATTGTTTCTAACTGACCAAAAGACATATAATCATGCAAACCCCTTTTATTTTTGTAACAAAGGTTTAAAAATTAATGTTGTGTGGTTTGTATTTCAAATGTTATGTATTCTACAATTTGATGTGTCTGAATATCTGACAGATTTGTTGGCACTAGAAATCATTTGAGTAGTGACCATTTTTTTTTCTTCAAGAAGTAGAATTACTATTTTTTTTCTAAACCATCAACCAAATCTTTTTTTTTACCCGAAACCATCTACCAAATCTCATTGTCTTCTTTGGTATTTGCAGGTTCAAGCATCAAAGTCATTGCAGGTATTAGTGCAACCGAGGTTTCTGTTATGCAGAGATTTTATTGCTAGAAGTAAAATTTAAAGGCAAACTATAGGGAGACACCGCCGGTATTGCTAGCTACAATGGATCCTACATTCTGTCTATCCCTAACTACAATAAATAAGTGATCAATTTCCGAGACAATGCAGAATGCTAATTTTCTATTCTCTGTTTATGCAGCTGCATCATCGGCGGCCACATTAGTTGTTCTTTTCTTGATTGTTGCCACTGCACTTTATCTTTCACTTCAGACAAGATATAACGAAGAGATACATTTGAAGGTTGAAATATTTCTCAAAACATACGGCACATCAAAACCGACGCAATACACTTTCTCTGAAGTTAAGAAGATAGCAAGACGGTTTAAGGTAAAAATCGGGCAGGGAGGATTTCGAAGCGTATACAAAGGCAAGCTACCAAATGGAGTTCCTGTCGCTGTCAAGGTGCTAGAGAACTCTACAGGAGAGGGAGAAGTATTCATCAATGAAGTTGCAACCATCGGACTAATCCACCATGCAAACATTGTCCGCCTCATGGGCTTTTGCTCCGAAGGGACTAGAAGGGCTCTTATATATGAATTCATGCCTAACGAGTCGCTCGAGAAATACATATTCTCGCCTGATTCTAATATATTTCAGATGCATCTTATTACATAAACGAGGAAAGTGAACGCCCCGAGTCGTCTCCTCTGAGGCGGCTCGGACGGAACCCTAGCCCGCCCAGCCGCCACCACCTCCTCCCTCCTCCTCCCCTCGCCGCCGGCCGGATGAAGCTAGCCAGGCATAACCCTGGGTGGCGGACGGCGGCGGCGGGGTGCTGCCCTCCTGGCGGTCATTTTTTTGCAGGAAGGTCGACGGAGTTGCGGGCCGCATGGCGGCGCGGCTCGGCGGGTGAGGATGCAGCGCTGCGGGGCGCGGAGGCGCCCTGCCGCGAGGCTGATGGCGGCGGCCCAGGCCCGATCTGGGCCGGGGCGGGCCAAGCGGGCCATGGTGTGCGGCGGGGCTCCCGAGGGCATGGAGGCCGGCGCAGAGGCGGAGGCCCCGGCGCGGAGGTAGGAGTTGGCCACTACTGCCGACGTGTTCCGACGCCCGGGCGGCGCGGAAGCCGGGGCGGTGGCCCTGGAACGAGGATTGCTGCAGGGTTCGGCATGGTTGCCGCGACCATGGGCGCCGCGGCCGGCATGGCCGGTGGTCGGGACTTGGTGGTAGGCAGCAGAGAAGCTCCACGGTGTTGCCGCTCCTCTCTCTTTGCGGTCGGGTCGAGCTCGGGCGAAAGCCTTGCACCGACTTGGTCGGGGCCAGCGACGACGACGCTTCCGGCGTCGTTTACCTTCTTGTTGGCGTCGCTGTGGAGTCCTCGATCCCGACCGACTGGGTGGTACTAAGCTCTCCGGGTGAAAACCAAAGCTCCACCAGGAGCGGGCGGTGGCGACGGACGCGTCGTTACCTTGTTGGAGGCGCCGCCTTGGAGTTTCTTAGCCCTCGCGGTGCGATGGGTCCGTGGCGCTCGGAGGGTGATCTGCTGTCAGGGGGAGCGGAAGACCGGGGCGGCGGCCCCGGACGGTGGTGGTGCGTCGAGGCGGCGGCCTCGATCTCCCACGCTACGACGGTTCTATGTGGTAGAGCCGTTGTCTAGCGTGGGTCTGGTGGCGACCTGGATGAAGACTGCGTGGGCAGAGGGTTCGTCGACTCGACTGGATCGTCTTCGGGAAATGCGAAGGTCGATCTGGTTGCTACGTCGGGGCGGCGGCTGATGACCCACAAGTATAGGGGATCGCAACAGTCTTCGAGGGAAGTAAAACCCAAATTTATTGATTCGACACAAGGGGAGCCAAAGAATATTTATAAGCCTTGACAGATGATTTGTCAGTTCAGCTGCACCTGGAAGTAGACTTGCTCGACACAGTTTATCAGTAGCAACAGTTTTATGACAGTAGCAGTAGTGAAATAATAGCAGCAGTAAAATAAAGACAGCAGTAATAATTGCAGTAGACAGCAGGATTAAAATACTGTAGGCATAGGGATGGATGAACGGGCGCTGCATGGATGAGATAATTCATGAAATAGTCATACATAGGGCAATTGCAGATAAATAATAATAAGGTATCCAAGTAATAAACAATCATAGCATGTGTTCCGTATTTAGTCGTACGTGCTCGCAATGAGAAACTTGCACAACATCTTTTGTCCTACCAGCCCGTTTGCAGCGGGGCCTCAAGGGAAACTACTGGTAATTAAGGTGCTCCTTTTAATAAAGCACCGGAGCAAAGCATTAACACTCCGTGAACACATGTGATCCTCACGTCGCAACCATCCCCTCCGGTTATCCCAATTTCTGTCACTTTGGGGCCTCGGGTTCCGGACAGTGACGTGTGTATACAACTTATAGATATGATCCAAAACAATAATTATTCTCATGATTCAATAACATGTTCAGATCTGAGATCATGGCACTCGGGCCCTAAGTGACAAGCATTAAGCATAATAAGTTGCAACAATGACATAAAGTACTACCGATGGATACTAGGCACCATGCCCTAACAAATCTCACAACTATTACATGAATGATCTCATCCAATCCCTACCATCCCCTCAGCCTACAGCGGGGAATTACTCACACATGGATGGGGAGTCATGGATGGTCGATGGAGAGGTGGCGGTGATGATGATGGCGATGATCTCCTCCAATTCCCCGTCCCGGCAGGGTGCCAGAACGGAGTTTCTGATCCCCGAAATAGGGTTTTCGATGGCGGCGGAGCTCTGGAAGGTTTTTGGAAAAAGCGTCGATTCCCCCGAAGTTTTTAGGTCAGAGGCTTTAAGTAGTCCAAAGGGGAGCGTCGGGGGCCACACAGGGTGGCCACACCACCCCTGGGCGCGGCAAGGGCCCACCGCGCCCTGGGTGCGTGTGGTGCCCCTGTGCACCCTCCTCGCTTCGTCTTCTGGCTCCGTGGGTCTTCTGGAAAAATAGAATTTCTGGAATTTTTCTGGAATTTTCCTAAAACTTTGACTTTCTGCAAAAAACGAGACACCAAGGCAATTCTGCTGAAAACAGCGTTAGTCCGTGTTAGTTGCATTCAAATCACACAAATTAGAGGAAAAACAATAGCAAAAGTGTTCGGAAAAGTAGATACGTTTTGGACGTATCAACTCCCCCCAAGCTTAGCTTATTGCTTGTCCTCAAGCAATTCAGTTAACAACTGAGTGCGATAAAAGAAACTTTTACGAACACATTTGCTTCATATGATGTATACATACCGACTATATGATCAAAACTTAGGCAATTCATAATAGGAACCATGCAAATAATGACACCTAGTAGTTATGCAAATCATGAAAAGATACCAAAGTACTAAGAATGAATAACATAGCATACATCTATCCACAAGAATTGCAATGTTCGTAAAAGATATGACAAAGTGGTATCTCGCTTGCTTTGTTTGAAGGGCAAAACATAAATGCCAAGGCACCTCTGAAGTTCAAGTGAAGACTAGATATAGAGATATCAAAGATAAGAGTATCATAGTTATACCTCAATTAATCGTATCCTGGGACAAGCACATTACACTAAGAACGACAGTTATGCTCTCGAAGAAGTGCTCAAAGAAAGGATGGTGACTCAACATAAAAATAAAAGATTGGCCCTTCGCAGAGGGAAGCAGGGATTAACACGTGCTAGAGCTTTTTATTTTTAAAACAGAGATAAAAATGTTTTGAGAGGTGTTTGTTAATTGTCAACGAATGGTAGCGGGTGAGAACAGTATTCTACCTGTCAAACGGACTTTTAAGAGCGGCTCCCATGAAGGACGTTATTTCTACCAGCAAGGCAGATCATCCCTCTTTCTCTTTGGTTTACACACATTCAGGTATTTCACTGTTTGTCATTGCTTACTGATGAATCAGGGCAAAAGTGTGAAGAGAATTAAGCGGTTAAAGTTGTAATTAATTGGGACTGGGCACCCCGTTGCCAGCTCTTTTTGCAAAATTATTGGATAAGCGGATGTATATGCCACTAGTCCAGGTGTAAAAGTCCATTTGACAAATAGAATAAAGAATAACCACACTAATTCCTCATGAGCTAGTAAACATTGACACAAAAAGGGAAATATTTTGAAAGTTTTAAAGGTAGCACATGCAAATTTACTTGGAATGGCTTGAAATACCATGCATAGGAATTTTTGGTGGACTCTTTGGGATAACTTGGTTTAAAGGATTTGGATGCACGAGCAGCATTCCCGCTCAGTACAAGTGAAGGCTAGCAATAGACTGGGAAGCGACAACCACGAGAGCGATAACGGTCATAATCATGCTTGCGACAAAATAAAATTAACGGAGGCATAAAGATGATACTAAAACTCTGAGGCAAAATAGATCATCAAGGCTTAATTGACTTTATTTTTCAGTCATAACATGTGTGAGCATGTGCCAAGTCGAATCAAGTGAATTATTCAGAGGAGGATACCATCCTGCCATACCGTTTTACGAATAGAACAATGCATGTAAATATCTATATGACATGTTATTCCTATTAGCAATTTGGTACTGACCATAAGAAGACATGAACTACTAAGCAATCATTAAATAACATAACCACTACCATGATAGCTAAGCATGTTCACATGAGTAGGTATATTTACAAAAATGAAAAACAAATAGAGTTCATACCAGCCTTTTACCACATCCGAATTGTCGTAAATCGTCATTATTGCTTTTCACTTGTGTGGCTTGAATGATGTGAAATGATAACCAAGTCCAAGTGGAACCACAGAAATTTTTCGAACTCCTGAAACAACTATACAAAACAGCAGAAGAACAACAAATATTTTTGGGTTTTCGAATTAAAGCAAGCATAGAAAGAAACAAGCAAACAAAGCAAAATCTTTTTGGATTTTTGAATAACAGACCGAAATGAAAAATAAAGTAAACTAGCACTACAAATTCAAAAGCAAGAGAAATAAAGGAAATATTTTTGGTCTTTTGGTGTTTTGCGAAAATGAATGGATACAAGAAACAAAAGAAAAGAAACAAACTAAAACATGGATATACAAAGTACCGACATGATATGAATATGATAAAATGAGTGAACTTGTCGGCATACCTCCCCCCAAGCTTAGGCTTTTGGCCTAAGTGGGAGACCAATTCCACATGGCCCAGAACTCCATCCAGGCGGATCATACCTAGCGTGATCATAATCAGGATCCAGCAAGAAGAAGGGCCTGAAGCTCCATAATCAGGATACTGGTATGAAGAGCTCGTAGTGTCGAAGGGCTGAATGAAATCCTCCTCAGGACCCCTTTCCTCGCTATCCGCATGAAGGCCATGCTCCTCCATGTATGCATCAAGGTCACCCTCTGAGAATGACCATCCTTGCCTGACATCAAGGTTAAACAAAAGAGGCGCAGGCAAACAGACTATGCGTTCATAGTTTTAGTTCTCCACCTGGACTTCTTAACAAAAACTAATTCATAAGATAGATTATCAATGGTGGACCAGCGAGAAACAAAATGGTGACTAATCATAGAGTTAAGATCAAGTCTTTCAATGGGAAGCTGAATATCAAAATGATGTGGTCCTACACTATGCATGGCTAATAAACGAGAAGCAACTAGACCACCACAAACCCCTCCTTTTTCACGGTTAGTGGAGAGACGAAAAGCAATCAAGGCTCCCAAGTTATAGGTTCTATCACATTTTAAAGCAGCAGAAAGAAGTGCCAAATCATAAACAGATAATTTACTTGCATTCTTCCTAGCTAGGACACATTTGCTAATGTAGTGGGCAAAATATCGAATAGATGGGAGTTGGATGTTTCGAATTTTACCATCTTCGGCTGTAAAACCTCTCCCTTGGCAAATCTCTGAGTAAAGGTCTTGTAAATGCTTTGGTTGACCTCTAATCCTCTCATGAGATCCCCAATGTGGTACCTTAATAGCTGCACAAAAGTCATGAAGAGACAAATCCACCGCTTTATTGTATATATTATAATGAACCATGGGGGTAGGCAGATTCCAACTAAATCTAAAACTTTGAACCACTGACATAGTGTAACAACCCGAAGATTGAGAACCTAAAAACCTGTGTATTTTTTTTCACTTTTGTGTACATTGCATCATGGCATCCATACATCATGTTGTTGCTAGGGAATTGTTGCTAGGGAATTGTGATGATGCTAGGGAATTGTGGTGGATTTGGCAACATTCAAAAACCAAATGCCAAACTTGTTTCAACCAATTTCAAATTAATGAAGACACTCAACCTTGCAAAATACAAAGGCTTGACAACTTATATTTGTCAAGGAAGTTCCAAGAGCTCCAAAATAATATTTTGCACTTGCTCCAAATTGTTAAAGGAGCAACATTTTGAAATTTAGCAAAATGCCATATCCAACTTTCTAAACAAAAATGGTTCAAAACATTTTATTTTGAGACGCCAGTTTTTGTGGAGCTCCCACATGAGATGAAAAGGCCACACAAATTATTTCATAATTTTTGAAAGAGTTTAAGTGCCCTAATTAAATCACTGAAGGTGCTGGTTTTAAAAGGTTTTAAAACAAAAGCTGAAAAGGACCTATTCGTGAGGAACCTATTTCTCCAGGGGGTTTTCGGGAAAAAGGTCGTCTCTCTCCTCCGCGCTGTAGCCATGTCGCCGTGGCCGTGCTGCGCGTCGCACCGCGCCCGGGCCCCTCTCCTCTGCCTCTTCCCTGCACGGAGAGCAAGCCACACGCGCCTCACCTGCTCCCTCCCCCGAAATATCTGCTCCCGTCCCCTCGATTTCTCTCCCCACGTGCCGCACCCGAGCTCGCCGTCGCCGCCACGTCGCCGTCGTTCGGGAGCTCCCGGAGCCAAGCCGAGACCGCCGTGAGCTCCGCCGTGCTGTGCTCTTCCTCCACGCCACAGGAATCGAACTGGGGCGACCGACATCGCCGTCGCCGCTCCCTACTTCTCCGCCGCCGTTCACGGGCCGCCGGGAGCGATTCACGCCGTCTCTGTCCACCCGAGCCTCGCTGAGCACGCAGGACTCTCCGTCGGCCTCTCCTCTGCCTCCCCGTCAACTCGTGCAAGCTGGGAATGCGGGAGCCGCCGTTTTGCGTCATCGTCTTCATCGCCGGCCGCCGCCCTCTTTCGCACGCCGCCGTCGACTCGGACTTCCCCGTGCCTCGCCGTCTCCCATTACGAGTTCAGGGTGAGCTGCGGTCCGCTTGGACACCCTCCATCCTCTCCCTCCCCGTCTTGCTCGCGGAGCCGCCGTAGCCCGGGCGCCGCTGGAGTTCATCGCCGTGCTCTCCATTTTCTGCCATCGGATATTCCGAGCCAGTAAAAATTCGGACTATCCGATATACACCAGTGCTAGCAAATTTTTATTCCTTAGCCGATTTCAGACCTGTGATTCGATCGGATATTCCGATTTCGCATAAATTCGGAAAATCCGAAGATGACCAGTACAAGTTCCATTTCTTCTCACATTGTTTCTTTCAAAATGGTATAAATAGGTTTTATGGTTGTTTAATTTAAATGATAAAAGGAGAATATCTAAAAGGAAATTCATAATGCAATAACTTATTGTTGGGACATCAGAAAATTGTGTTCGTTCTACCAAAATACTCCGAGAAAGGTGAACTACCTCGAAATGTTCTGAGAAACATATACCAACTGTTTTCAAGCAGTTCTACACATTAACGAACTTTTAATATCATTGGTAATTGCATTTCCCTAAAATGGCAGATTCAAATGCAGATTTGAAATACTCACCAAATATTCATATTTGCTCCGAAATTTGCAAACAACATATCACAATGTTCAGCAAGTTAAATACTAACAGAAAACATCATTCTCATGCATGTTCAATCATTTTGTGATGCTGGTCATAACTAGAACAACATGTTGGACATTAAGATAAATATGGGTGGTTAACCGAATAACTCCTAAATATACTTCGGGACCCCATTTAACTTGATGAATCTGTCTAGGATCCCCTAGTTGCATTAAAATGTCATATCATCATTTTTGTATGCATTGCACAACTGCCATGTGTTGATTGTTGTTTTTGCTTTCCGGTGTTGTTTGCTCTCGGTAGATCACGAATTCGGAGTTGAGCCTCATTACTCCGACGAGCAGTTTGACTACTCCGCTCAACACGGCAAGCGTAATCCCCCCTCTGAGCATATCTTATCCTATTTTCCGCAAGTATTTTCTCCACTATAATATTGCATGCGGTTCCAAATGTCAATTTTATTGGATTAGAGTATCCTATAGTTGCATTAAGATTCCGATGCCATTTACCTGTTTCCCTCCTATTAACCATAGGGTTGTATTGTTGGCCTGAAATACTTAGCTATACAATGTTGATGCTTAGCCATGCTTAGCTTAATGTGTATTCGTCCGATGGATACTTCATGTCGGAAACAGGTGTTGTTATGTTCAGATGATGGTGGAGGAAATTGTGGTGACAGGTAATAAAATGCTTAAAGGTGGGGATGAGAGGCCACTGTGGTTGTGGTGCTTTGTCTCGTTCTCGCCGCCTAGGTGCGAGTTCTATACCTCTTGAACCAAGACTGAGCGTGCAACCATGTGTGAGGCCTATGCAATTGCAGGAACCCTCATAGACTAAATAACTAGGGCGGGACTAGCCTGGGTCCTCTAGTTCGGGCTTCCATTTGCGCGTGCGTGATGATGGTGGGAAGAACTGAGATGAGGATGGTGGTGTTTAGGAAAATGAGTGGCCACGGGGAAGTGTGTTGGATCGCTGCTCCGTCCTCACTGATGATCCTGGGTTAGTCCTTAACAAGGGAGAAGTCGACACCGCTCCCACCCAGCCGGCTTTCCAAGGAAGAGAGCTAATTGTACAGGTAATGGGCCAGACGGTACGCGTGGCAAATATTGTACACCCCTGCAGGGTAAATCTTTTCGAAAAGCCATGTCCGCGGTTATGGACGAACTTGGGAAGTGAAGGTAAGATCATAGAATAACTTGAACGGAATGCTTAAAAACTGGGTACTAGAGGTACCACTCAAGATTGAAAGGTGAGCTTCCTCGAGGGTGATTCGGGGAGGTGCCTTTGATGAACAGGTACTGTGGTTGATGATGGTGGTTGATGTTGAGAAAGGTGATCAAAGAAAAGAGTCACCTCTTACCCCTTTTGAAAACTATTCTGATTAGTCGATGCCAATTGAGTTATGTTTTCATAAATAAAATCAGCTTTATGCAAAACAGCCATATAACTTTGAGAGCCTTATCGAGCTAAAGCTCTATATATAATCTTGCGAGTTCGTCGAACTCAACGTCGTTTGTTTTGTTTCAGAGGAGGACTTCACCGACCTCGAAGGTGGGTTCTTTGTGGACGTCGACGAGTAGTCTGGGGTTCCCAAGTGGCAGCTTGGGACATCCCGGAACAGCTGGCGCTGGATGTTTATCTGCAGGCCTCTTAGGCCATAATTTGGTTCTTGTTGTTTAGAACAACCTATTTTGCTTCCGCTTGTTGTAATGTTGGGTCTGTGACCTCTGGTTGTCATTTGCTATCTTTCTCTATTATAAGAGTTGAGCTATATGATTTGTGTCGTAGAGTCTGTGATGTGCCAGTTGTTCCACAAGTCTTGATCTCTCTATTATGCTTTGATAGTGTGTCTGGTGGTATCGGATAACCGGGGACACAGTATCACTGTATAGCAGTCGGGTCGGGGCGCCACACATAGTCAGTTTTACATATTGATGTGGTTTATCAGAAACAAAGTGTTCCAACCCTGCATTAGAGATTAGGGTGTTGAAATCTTGCAAGATCCTACAGCATTCATAAACTCATGGCATGGATAAATAGAGGGAAACACAGAGTCTTCACGGTTGACTCCCATGACCTCTGATACTTCCAATTCTTCATAATTAAGTTGATTTCCATCCATCTTCCTTTTCTGAAATTTTTAAACAAACCTCATAAAAATGATTTTAGAGTGATTAAATCAAGGGAAACACTAGGAGACTTGCTAGAGTAATAAACATGCATCAAAACTAGTTAATCTAAACAAGAACAAGCATGCAAGCTCTAATAACATGTCACCTACAGTACCAAAATGCTAAAGATATAACAACTAAACAAAATTCTATTTGGATAATCGGAGGAGTCACATACCGGAGAGCAATTGATCCAAATTTCAGCAGCAAAGATGGGCTGAGCAAGTAGATCGAAAAATTCGAGCAAGAGCAGCAAGAACACGAGTTTGAGCAATGGTGGTGTGTATGGTCGGGAGAGAGAAAGGAGTGGGAGAGAGATGAGTGAGTGGAGGGCCAGGTGGACCCCACACCAGGGCAGGGCGCGGCCTGCCCTCCACCGCGCCGTGGGGCGTGTGGTGGCCTGGTGGGTCCCCCTGGTCATCCTCTGGTACTCCCACGTTCCTCTTTAAAAACTAGGACTTGTAGAATATTTTTCAGAATTTTTTGAAAACTTTTATTTCTGACATTTTCTGGGTACTTTAAACAATGAAAACTAGACAAAATGAATTTATGTAAAGACCAAGCATTACTTAACTTTGCAAATTACAGTAGCAAAACAGTAGGTAAAACAAAAGTGAGAAAGAAAATGTTGTTTAGCAATTTTATGCATGTAAAACATATTTGTTAACAAGGTTGATCAAGTCTTGCCACCAAATACATTTTATATGACATAAAAGAATTAAACCACATTGAACAATCATGTTACCTTAAATGGTATAGCTATAGATCCAATCATAATATTGAAGTTCTTCATGAGGTTCATATATAGGGCAATCAATACTTCCCACTTTGATACTTTTAATATTGGTAATTGTATTAACTCCAAATATTTTGTCCAGCTTCTTGGGAAAATAAACAGTATGCTCTTTGTCATTAACATGGAAAGTCACTTTTCCTTTGTTGCAATCAATAACAGCCCCTGCAGTGTTAAGAAAAGGTCTTCCAAGAATAATAGACATATTATCATCTTCAGGCATTTCAAGCACAACAAAATCAGTTAATATCAAGCAATTATTAGCCACTTGAACAGGAACATCTTCACATATACCAACAGGAACAGCAGTAGATTTATCAGCCATTTGCAAAGATATATCAGTTGGTATCAATTTTTCCAAGTAAAGTCTCTTGTAAAGAGAAAAAGGCATAACACTCACCCCTGCACCTAAATCACATAAGGCAGTTCTAACATAGTTATTTTTGATTGAGCAAGGAATAGTTGGTATACCTGGATCTCCAAGCTTCTTTGGAACCTTACCATTGAAAGAATAATTAGCAAGCATGGTAGAAATCTCTTCATTAGGAATCTTTCTCTTGTTAGAGACAATATCTTTCATGTACTTTGAATAGGGAGGTAACTTAATAGCATCAGTCAAAGGAATTTGCAAAAACAAAGGTTTCATCCATTCACAAAATTTGTTATAATGTTCTTCTTCCTTAGATTTGAGTTTCTTAGTAGGAAAAGGCATTTGTTTTTGCACCCAAGGTTCTCTTTCATTACCATGTTTCTTAGCAAGAAAATCTTCTTTAGTGTACTTTTTGTTTTTAGAATGCTTTTCAGGTTCCTCTTCACTTTCCTCTTTATCAGAAGCATCATTCTTATCTTTATCATTAGCATGTTCATTACCACTCTCAGTTTCAGCATCAGAGATAGATATACTATTTGGATTATTAACATGCTCATTGTCTTTAATAGGTTCAGGAGATTCCTCAACATGTTTATGTTTCTTCTTCTTCTTTTTCTTAGAAGGAGTAGTAGTTTCATTAACTAGTTGAGAATCTTGCTCAATTCTTTTAGGATGTCCCTCAGGATATAAAGGATCCTGAGTGGAAGCACCACCTCTAGTTGCTATACCAAAAGCATGTTTATCATTTTCTCTAGAAGCATTACCTAGCAAATCTTTTTGCACTTTAGTCAATTGCTCAATTTGAGTTTGAACCATATGAAAATGTTTAATGAGTATTTTAACATCATTAGAAGTTCTTTCCAAAACATCATGCAAATGATTAATGACATGAGAATTCTTTATGAAGCTATTTTCTATTCTCCAATTGAAATTGTTTTGCTTAACAATGAAATTATCAAACTCATCTAAGCATTGATCAGGAGGTTTAGAATAAGGGATATCTCTATCATCAAAGCGTTGGAGAGAGTGTACCTCAACTGTAGATGAGTGAGGAATTGGCTTACACAATTCTTCTATAGGTGGAAGATTTTTCACATCTTCAGATTTAATACCTTTCTCCTTAAGAGATTTCTTGGCTTCTCTCATTTCTTCATCATTCAATTCAATTACTCCTCTTTTCCTCGGCGTAGGTACCGGAGTTGGTTCAGGCAGGGTCCAATCATCATGATTTTGGCTTATCTTAGCCAATAATTCCTCGGCTTCATCTGGAGTTCTTTTCCTGAAAACACAACCAGCACAACTATCCAGGTATGTCCTAGATTCAACAGTTAGTCCATTATAAAATATATCAAGAAGTTCATTTTTAGCTAGTTGATGTCCAGGCCGAGCTCTAAGTAAAGAACAAAACCTTGCCCAAGATTCAGGCATTTTCTCTCCCTCATTTTGCTTAAAGTTAAAGATTTTCTGTAAAGCAGCATGTTGAGCACTAGCAGGAAAATATTTCTGAAAGAAAGCATTGACTAAACCCATCGGGCTCTCAATAGATCCAGGAGATAAATCATTAAACCAAGTTTTAGCTTCATCTTTCAATGAGAAAGGGAAAATT
The DNA here is from genome assembly GCA_947311845.1 of Poa pratensis. Lineage (NCBI taxonomy): Eukaryota > Viridiplantae > Streptophyta > Magnoliopsida > Poales > Poaceae > Poa > Poa pratensis. The sequence goes on along the minus strand of CAMZMU010000075.1, from coordinate 13,842,571 downwards.
TTAGTAACAAAGTAACTGCGTTTCTTAATATCATCAGAAAACAAACTACTCAGAGTAGAGAGAGTGTTCATATGTTCTACAGCACTTTCATTTTCAGTTCCTCGAAAAGGTTCTTTCTCAGCAATAGTTATAAAAGACAAGTCCACAGAGAAATCATAATCTTTATCTTTTATATTTATGGGAGATGTAGCGAATTTAGCATCAGGAGAAAGTTTATAGTTGACAGCACGTCTTTGAAGAAGATTTTTAATAGCATTAACATCTTTAGAGGTATCACAATTCATGCATTCATCAATAAAGTCATCATCAAGTTCAACATAAGTTTCCTCAAGATCATCACTAGTAGTTTCTCTTGTTTCAGGTGAATAAGCAGGTGTAACAGGAGTTTCATTAGGTGTTTCAGTATTTTCAAGTTGTTTAGATTTAGCAATTGTAGCATCTAGAAAAGGACCTAGTGAACCTCTTTCATCAAGCACAGTAGAAGCATCATCAAATTCATCAGAAACATTCTCAGATTCAGCAGAAGTAGCAGCACGTGAAGCATGTGCATGTGGTGGTGTGACAAGTTGACTTATAACAGACGGTGAATCAAGAGCAGCAGAAGTGTTCAGAGTTGTACCTCTCCTTGTAGTGGATGGCAATATGCGAACCTTATCATCACGAGGTTTACCCATGATGAATGAATTGCAGCGAGCAGTATGACTCCCTGGTGAGCTTATAAATAGAGCTATGCTCCCCGGCAACGGCGCCAGAAAATAGTCTTGATGACCCACAAGTATAGGGGATCGCAACAGTCTTCGAGGGAAGTAAAACCCAAATTTATTGATTCGACACAAGGGGAGCCAAAGAATATTTATAAGCCTTGACAGATGATTTGTCAGTTCAGCTGCACCTGGAAGTAGACTTGCTCGACACAGTTTATCAGTAGCAACAGTTTTATGACAGTAGCAGTAGTGAAATAATAGCAGCAGTAAAATAAAGACAGCAGTAATAATTGCAGTAGACAGCAGGATTAAAATACTGTAGGCATAGGGATGGATGAACGGGCGCTGCATGGATGAGATAATTCATGAAATAGTCATACATAGGGCAATTGCAGATAAATAATAATAAGGTATCCAAGTAATAATCAATCATAGCATGTGTTCCGTATTTAGTCGTACGTGCTCGCAATGAGAAACTTGCACAACATCTTTTGTCCTACCAGCCCGTTTGCAGCGGGGCCTCAAGGGAAACTACTGGTAATTAAGGTGCTCCTTTTAATAAAGCACCGGAGCAAAGCATTAACACTCCGTGAACACATGTGATCCTCACGTCGCAACCATCCCCTCCGGTTATCCCAATTTCTGTCACTTTGGGGCCTCGGGTTCCGGACAGTGACGTGTGTATACAACTTATAGATATGATCCAAAACAATAATTATTCTCATGATTCAATAACATGTTCAGATCTGAGATCATGGCACTCGGGCCCTAAGTGACAAGCATTAAGCATAATAAGTTGCAACAATGACATAAAGTACTACCGATGGATACTAGGCACCATGCCCTAACAAATCTCACAACTATTACATGAATGATCTCATCCAATCCCTACCATCCCCTCAGCCTACAGCGGGGAATTACTCACACATGGATGGGGGAGTCATGGATGGTCGATGGAGAGGTGGCGGTGATGATGATGGCGATGATCTCCTCCAATTCCCCGTCCCGGCAGGGTGCCAGAACGGAGTTTCTGATCCCCGAAATAGGGTTTTCGATGGCGGCGGAGCTCTGGAAGGTTTTGGAAAAAGCGTCGATCCCCCGAAGTTTTTAGGTCAGAGGCTTTAAGTAGTCCAAAGGGGAGCGTCGGGGGCCACACAGGGTGGCCACACCACCCCTGGGCGCGGCAAGGGCCCACCCGCGCCCTGGGTGCGTGTGGTGCCCCTGTGCACCCTCCTCGCTTCGTCTTCTGGCTCCGTGGGTCTTCTGGAAAAATAGAATTTCTGGAATTTTCCTAAAACTTTGACTTTCTGCACAAAAACGAGACACCAAGGCAATTCTGCTGAAAACAGCGTTAGTCCGTGTTAGTTGCATTCAAATCACACAAATTAGAGGAAAAACAATAGCAAAAGTGTTCGGAAAAGTAGATACGTTTTGGACGTATCAGCGGCCCCGGAACAGGATGGCTTTGGTGGCGACCTGGATTGAGACTGCAGGGGCAGAGGGTTCGTCGACCATGACTGGTTCGGCTTCGGGCAATGCGGAGTTCGTCCTGGTTGCTACGTCGGGGCGGCGGCCTCGAAGCAGGTGGTGTGTGTTTGTGACGTTTGGTCGACTTGCGTCGTGTGGACGGCGGGTCACCACGTTTGTGCGGTTTTTTGGCCCTGTTTTCCTTATAAACAGGGCATTGTACAGCTTGTATGGTTTTTGGACCCGGTTTCCCTTATAAACTGGGTCATCTCTTTCTATCTATTCGGACGGTGGATACGACCACCTTATACCTCAAAAAAAAAAATTCAAGATCTCCTAGTACCTGAAAAAATGCTAGATATTTGTTTAGGCATCGCCAAAGGAATGGAGTACCTACACCAAGGGTGCAACCAGCACATCCTTCACTTCGACATCAAGCCACAAAATATCTTGCTGGACTACAACTTCAATCCAAAGATCTCAGACTTTGGCCTTGCAAAGCTGTGTGCAAGGGACCAAAGTATTGTTACCTTAACTGCAGCAAGAGGTACTATGGGCTACATTGCACCAGAGCTATATTCTCGGAACTTTGGGGGGATATCCTACAAGTCAGATGTATATAGTTTTGGTATGCTGGTGTTGGAAATGGTGAGTGGGAGGAGGAACTCAGACCCGAGTGCTGAGAACAAGGATGAGGTTTACCTCCCGGAGTGGATCTACGAGAAAGTAACCACCGGCCAAGACTTGGTACTTACAAAGGAACTGGCAGAGGAAGAGAAGGTTGCGATGAGACAGCTGGCCATTGTGGGAATGTGGTGCATTCAGTGGAACCCAAAGAATCGGCCGTCAATGAATAATGTGGTGAACATGTTAACAGCGAGACTGCAGAATCTACAGATACCCACTAAGCCTTTTGTGTCATCCGAAGCTTGTCATGTGCCATAAAACTTGGTAGTCACGATTAAGTGGGAAAACTGGGAGCAGTACATTGTCCACTTGTTGCTGGGAAATGTATAGCACTAGCATGCAATGTATTTCAATATTTACGTTGTATCAACACCAGATGTATCATGTATGTATTTCAGTGTTTCAGTGATCGTCACGTACTAGTTCCAGTATTTGCATCGTATCAAATTCACATCACATTTTGATTCGTAGAATACAATGGTATACTGGTTATTACCCTATTCTCTTGTTCTGGTGGCGTATCCCCAACTAAGTATTTTCGGAGTTCGGTTGTCCTCCCTGAACTCCTCACTTGACGATGTGTGTCAATCCAAACCTCACCTTAAAAGTATGTGTCAAAATACTTTTATTCGTTATGTGAGGTTGTATTTTATATTGACCACGGTAAACCCCTTTTATTTTTGTATCAAAAGTTTAAACATTAATGTTTTGTGGTTTGTATTTCAAATGTTATGTGCGACATATTTGTACTTAGGAAAGCAACAAATTTGTATCGACTATTATTCGTTATTGCTCGCGAACAATTAACAAAGCATGCCCAACAGGGATAAGTATCAAAATTTGAAAAGCCATCTGAATCAAGTATTCCTTCCTTGGGAAAAGGGTGGTAAGAAAGAGGGTCGCTGCCATTAGTCTCCAAATTAGCGTTCACAACCCAGTAGGACGAGTCAGTATAGTTGATGGCAGTCACATAGTATGTGGCATTGGCGATGAAAATTATAGCCTTACTATCACTGCAAACCAGCTCGTAATATTTAGATCCACACTCAAGTGGATCACCTTGATGTCGGAACGGATAGCGGACGTCACGGAGATGCCCGCAGGAGAAACCTTGGCACTCATCTCCTCCCTGGACATCTGCGATGAAAACTGAAAGCATAAACAAGCCAGTAAAGGCTTGCAAGGTAAAAGAATGATGAAATGCACCAGGGTTCGCCATGACTGCTTCACAGATTGATATCCTAGACTCCTAGTTATGGAGACAACACTAGCAGGCAGGCCTTGTATGTTTGGGATACTATGGGTCGGAGAAAAAAGATTAACTGGTTTATACAGGACAGGAGTGGCAGATAGGAGTGAGAACCTAGTACACATATATAGGAATCAGTCAAAAACAGTTGTTACCAGAACGCAGCTGGAGCTAAAATAAGAGACTCGGACGCTACGAGTGTGTTGTGTTTGTGTCAAATATTGTGTACGTGTTGGGTTAGGTTTGGACTTGGAGTTGTATTAGGTGTGGATAGGTACGAGTAGTGTTCGAGTCGAACTCTTGTAGTCTGTGCCTCCCATATAATGAGGCGGCACCACACGATGTAACCCATGACGACTTGATAGCAACAGGCACGCAGGGGGAGCCGGTGGCTTGTGCTGGCGCCTAGGGCGGCAAGGGTTGCGGTATCAATGGGGAGGTGCGCCCGTATTCATGCCCCGCAGATGTAGGCGAGTTCGTCGAACTGCGTTAACAAATCTCAGTGTCGTCATCGTTCTGTGATTGTTTCGTGTTCTCGGTAGATCAATTATGCGCCTACGACGGTAACAAGTGGTATTAGTTCAAGGTTGAAGTCCCTGAAATTTGATCTAGAGAGCTGCCGATCCGATTTGTCATTTTCATTCGTCAAGAAGATAGGCGTCCGAGGGACTGTGGCAGAAGATCGGAAGTGGCGGCGGTATAGAGCAATCGGGAAGCAGCAGTGCATGTGCGAAGAGATCGGATCGTGACGGCGTAATGTGTCGGCGAGATCGGATTGAGCGGATCAATCCGTCTTGACGGAACACTGGCCTATGCGTTGTAGCACGTGACGGGCGAGCAGGCCAGCGGCAAACAGCGCGCGTGCAACCTGTGGGCTGGAGGCGCGATCTACGTCTAGGAGGGCCAAGGCCCACATGAGCAGGTCCAGGTGCAGGGATTACGCAGAGGTCCAGCTACAGGAGGCAGCGAGAAGCGCTGGTGTGCAGTGCAGGCATCGTGCTCGCAAGCCAGGCATTGTGTACGCAGGAGGCCGATCGATCGGAAGCATGCATGCATGATATTTGTTTAGAAGGAAAAAAAGGTGTCACGTATCATGGTGCATGCCATTAAGAGATTCAGAAAGAAAAGGAGATTTGGATCCATGGAAGTTTGTGTCACGTTGGACACGGGAAGGCTATCCAGGATTGGGTTTTTTCTTCCTGGTTTTATCTTTATCTATTACGTACAAGACTGGGTACTGTACAGGATGGCTGCGGTAGATACAAGACACAGAGTCGCAGGTTCATGGGCATATCGATGGAAATTGGCAGTATGGTGCCAAGTTGATCAAGATGGACCAGATGCGGCGAGGGGGCGACGTGCGTATAAGGCTCGTGGAGTCTCGAGCATGTTGTGCAGTCGGACACGTTCGGCTGGGTCAGACTGGACAGTCTGACAGATCGACAGGTGGTCGGTCGGACAGAAGACGGTGAAGATCGGCGATAACGACGTAGGAGCGTGAGGGCTGATGGTGTCCGAATTCTATGGCGTGGTAACACGCGGCGCATGGGTATGCGTGCTTCAACATGCAATGGCGCGGAGTTGATTCAAGACGGTGTACACGTGAGAACTTGAAGTCGGCAGGGTGCAGGGTGGACTGATCCTCTATGATGACGTGAAACACACGTTCGTTGGGAGACCCCAAGAGGAAGGTATGATGTAGTCAGCAGCAAGTTTTCCTTCAGAAAGAAACCAAGGTTATCGAACCAGTAGGAGCAGCAACTCTTCATAAGGTTGTCAACGGCGCCAGAAAAATAGCTGTCGCAGGGAGTCTGGACTGTTGACGTGGAATCTGCACACAACACAATCAAACTACTTTGCCCAACGAAACAGTGAGGTTGTCAATCTCACTGGCTTGCTGAAAACAAAGGATTAAACGTATGGTGTGGAAAATGAGTATTAAATCGCAGAGAATGAAAAATGAACAGTTTGCAGTTTGTGGTTGTTTAATCAGTGTAAAAGAATGGACCGGGGTCCACAGTTCACTAGCGGTGTCTCTCCATAAAAGATAACTAACATGTTGGGTGAACAAATTACAGCTGGGCAATTGACGAATAGTGAGCGCATGACAATGCATATACATGACATGTTGACTACTATGATATTTAATTGGGCATTACGACATAATACATAGATCGTTATCCAACAGCATCTATGACTAATAATCCACCGCAGGGTTGTCATCCGAGTCACCGTTGGTATTAAGTTGCAAGCAACGGATAATTGCATTAAGTAAAGTGCGTAATGTAAACAAACACATATGTCCGTGGACATAGCATCGTTAGGTTATCCCTAGTGGCAACAGCACATCCACAATCTTAGAACTTTCTGTCACTGTCCCAGGTTAAACGGAGACATGAACCCACTATCTAGCATAAATACTCTCTCTTGGAGTTACAAGCATCTATTTGGCCAAAGCATCTACGAGTAACGGAAAGCATGCAAGATCTTAAATAACATATAAGATAGATTGATAATCAACTTGACATAATATCCAGTTGGTTGTATTATCAGCGTAAAAGAATGGACCGGGGTCCATAGTTCACTAGTGGTGTCTCTCCATAAAATATAACTAACATGCTGGGTGAACAAATTACAGCTGGGCAATTGACAAAATAGTGACGCATGACAATGCATATATGACATGATGACTACTATGATATTAATTGGGCATTACGACAAAATACATAGACCGTTATCCAACAGTCTATGACTAATAATCCACCGCCGGGTTGTCATCCGAGTCCCCCGTTGGTATTAAGTTGCAAGCAACGGATAATTGCATTAAGTAAAGTGCGTAATGTAAACAAACATAGCCCGTACATAGCATCGTTAGGTTATCCCTAGTGGCAACAGCACATCCACAACCTTAGAACTTTTGTCACTGTCCCAGTTAAACGGAGCATGAACCCACTATCTAGCATAAATACTCTCTCTTGGAGTTACAAGCATCTACTTGGCCAAAGCATCTACGAGTAACGGAAAGCATGCAAGATCTTAAATAACATATAAGATAGATTGATAATCAACTTGACATAATATTCAATATTCATCGGATCCCAGCAAACACAACATGTAGCATTACAATAATATGATCTTGATCATGTAGGGCAGCTCACAAGATCTAAACATGATGGCACAAAGTGGAGAGACAACCATCTAGCTACTGCTATGGACCCGTAGTCCAAGGATGAACTACTCACGCATCACTCCGGAGGCAGGCATGGCGATGTAGAAGCCTCCGGTGACGATTCCCCTCTCCGGCAGGGTGCCGGGAAGAGGTTCTGAACCCTCCCGAGCTAGGGTTGACGACGGCGGCGTCTCTGGATCTTTTCGTGGATATTTGCTCAGGTACTTAGGGTTTTCGCGTCGGGGGGAATAAGTAGGCGAAAGGGCGGCGGCTGCGGACCCCCGAGGGGCCCACACCACCCAGGGCGCGGCAGAGGGGGGCCCGCGCCCTGGTGCGTGTGGCCTCCTGGTGGCCCTCCTCTGCTGCTCCTTCGCTCCGTCAGGCGTGTTCTGGAAAAATAGGCACCCCCGTGTAGTTTCGTCCAATTCCGAGAATATTTCCAGACTAGCTTTTCTGGAATACAAAAACAGCAGAAAACAGGAACTGGCACTTCGGCATCTTGTTAATAGGTTAGTCCCAAAAAATGTATAAAAGTGATATAAAGTAGATGCAAAACATGTAGCAATTGGTATAAAACAAGCATGGAACATCAAAAATTATAGATACGTTTGAGACGTATCAGCATCCCCAAGCTTAGTTCCTACTCGTCCTCGAGTAGGTAAACGATAAAAACAAATAATTTTTGAGGTGACATGCTACTATCATAATCTTGATCATATAATATTGCAAGGCACATGTAAATGAATGAAGTGATCCAAGTCAATGGTCTATAATTTGCTACCAAATAGATAATGAGTAAACAATGAATCACACAAGCTAAACGTTTTCATGAATAGTACTTTCGAGACAAGCATCAAACAGTTTTGCATAAGTGTTAACTCATAAAGCAATAGTTTCTAATAAAAGGTATTTAATCAACACAAAGGAAGAATTTAGTTTCAGCATTTGCTTCAACTTTCAACATATTTATCTCATGGATATTGTCAACACAAAGTAGTATAACAAGTCCAATACATTGCATATAACGCATGTTGTAACAAAGTTGACACTAGTGTTTGCTTGTGGAAGACAGAAAGAATAGGAAAACTGACTCAACATAAAAGTAAAAGAAAGGCCCTTCGCAGAGGGAAGCAGGGATTAAATCATGTGCTAGAGCTTTTAGGTTTTTGAAAGCATATAGAGATTGCATAAAATATTTGATACTCCTCCCAACCTTGCTAACACAAGCCATGGCTAACCGAATCCTCGGGTGCCTTCCATCAATCACATACCATGGAGGAGTATCTATTTTTGAGAGGTGTTTGTTAATTGTCAACGAATGGTAGCGGGTGAGAACAGTATTCTACCTGTCGAACGGACTTTTAAGAGCGGCTCCCATGAAGGACGTTATTTCTACCAGCAAGGCAGATCATCCCTCTTTCTCTTTGGTTTACACACATTCAGGTATTTCACTGTTTGTCATTGCTTACTGATGAATCAGGGCAAAAGTGTGAAGAGAATTAATTGGTTAAAGTTGTAATTAATTGGGACTGGGCACCCCGTTGCCAGCTCTTTTTGCAAGTTATTGGATAAGCGGATGTATATGCCACTAGTCCAGGTGTAAAAGTCCACTCGACAAATAGAATAAAGAATAACCACACTAATTCCTCATGAGCTAGTAAACATTGACACAAAAAGGGAATAATAACATTTTGAATAATTTAAAGGTAGCACATGAAAAATTTACTTGGAGTGGCAAGGAAATACCACATATAGGTAGTTATGGTGGACACAAATGGCATGGATTTTGGCTCAAGGATTTGGATGCACGAGAAGCATTCCCTCTCAGTACAGAGTTTAGGCTAGCAAGGTTATGTAAGCAAACAAGAATATCAACCCGTACACCAAGTTTTATATGACAAACATATTGCAAACGTTATAAGACTTCATACCGTCTTCCTTGTTAACCAAACCCTGTTATTAGAAAATATCTAGACCTTAGAGGTACCACCGATGCAAACCAAATTTTCAACAAGCTTTACGGTAGTTCTTCACTAATAGGCTTAACTCATGTGATGCACAATTTAATCATGATCTACTTGTTAACTCAAAACAATTGACAAGCATCAAGTTATCCATTTTAGTGATCTACAAGATTAAGCAAGTTTTTCCTTATACCAATTACCACATGCAACATTTTCTGAACCAACCAAACACCAATCAATTTATTTCATCAACTCTCCAAACAAATATAAGTGAAGCAAGAGAGTACTTTCTACAAAAGAAAGCTAATAGCTCTGACAAGAGATACATGAAAACAAGAGCTAAAAGCTGAACAGCGCTAGATATGAATACTCAACAAATATAAGTGAAGAATAGGAGTATTCTCATGAAAAAGCGGAGCGTGTCTCTCTCCCAATCAAGAATGCTAGGGTCCAGTCAAGCTTTATTGAAAATAAAAGTGCAATACTGAAAATAAAAAGCACACAGACGCTCCAAGAAAAGCACATATGATGTGAAAGAATTAAAATATAGTTTCACTAGAGATGACCTGATAATTTTGACGATGAAGAAGGGGATGCCTTGGGCATCCCCAAGCTTAGACGCTTGAGTCTTCTTGAAATATGCTGGGGAGATCCATGGGAGCCTCCCCAAGCTTAAGCTCTTCACTCTTCTTGATCCTATTATATCATCCTTCTCTCTTGACCCTTGAAAACTTCCGTCACACCAAACTCAAAGTAGATCTCATTAGAGGGTTAGTGCATAATCAAAAATTCACATGTTCTATAAAGACGCAATATGATTTGTTACTTTAAACATTAGCTACAGCCACTGATGTTATGTGAAGCTCTTCCACCCAAAAAAGAATTTCACTCAACACTAGTAAAAGAGAGAATGCAAAAATAAAAAGGCATAATCTGTCTAAAACAGAACAGTCCGCAAAGACGAATTTTTTCGAGGCACTTACGACGCTCAGATCGAGAAACTCTGAACTAATGAAAGTTTCAGACATTCATAAAGATTACGCACAAAAATTTCAGATTTTTAACAATCTGGTGATTTTAGGAATTTCGTACAGTGAACAGCAAAAATCTGTTTCTGCGCAGCAATCAAAATTAAGCATCATCTTATCATTAGAGGCTACTCTTGGCACAACAATGCGAGAAAATAAAGATACAAAGGAGTTGCTACAGAAGTAAACAAACTCCTTGACTCAATAAAAGAAAAATTGCAGAAAAATAAAATGGGTTGCCTCCCATAAGCGCTTTTCTTTAACGCCTTTTAGCTAGGCACAAAGCATGCATCAAGTATTACCAAGTGAAGAAGCATCAACATTCTTACGCTTAGCTCTCTTACCTTTACCTTTATCTTTAGGAAATACTTGGTTACACATAGGTGAAGAGGCGAAATTCATAGTGCCTTGGCCCACATCTATTATTGCTCCAAAGCGTTTCAACAGGACCTTCCAAGCGTAATTTGTCCTACTCCTGCACATTCAATGACAAGATAATCAATAGATATTGTTATCCCTAAGAGTTTTGTAAATACTCCTTCAGCTACTCCCCTTGGTAATTTAATAGTATTATCACCCAAAGTTATACAATCTTCGCATTTGGAAAGCTCCCAAAGATTTAAGGAATCATAAATATTCTTGGGCATTAAACAGAATTCAGACATAATATCACAGCGAGAATGAAAAGTTTCACCATTTATAACAACTTTTACTGAGGGAATCCATCCCGATGGTTCAAAATTTACTGGCACATTATCATAATGTTCACGAATCTGATTATACCCTTCTTTTAGACCAGATATGTTCGTTTCAAGAGCGTTAAGTCTATCACTTATGCTTGTCAAAGCCAAATCAATTTTAGTGATTGGGGGCTAGAAATTGTAATCAATTTTTTTATAGCATTAAAAGCTTGATCCCCATCATAACGAAGGAAATCTCCTCCTACCACAGCATCTAAAGCATATCTGTAGCAAAGAACAAGACCAAAATAAAAGCTACTAAGAAGCAGGCTTAAAGTCATTTTAGGTTCAGTTTTAGCATAGGACTCAGATATTCTAGACCAAGCATCTTTAAAACTCTCCTCACTCCCTTGCTTGAAAGTGAAGATCTCTTCTTCAGGTGACATTACTACTGGAACAGGGCTAGACATGATGACTAACAGAAAACAAAACTGAAAATAAACTAAATGCAAGTAACTAATTTTTTTGTGTTTTTGATAATTGAAAGCAAACAAGATAAAATAAAATAAACTAAGCAAGACAAAAACAAAGTAAAGAGATTGGAAGCGTGAAACTCCCCTTGCAGAAGACTGCTGTCTCCCCGGCAACGGCGCCAGAAAAATAGCTTGATGACGTGAAACACACGTTCGTTGGGAGACCCCAAGAGGAAGGTATGATGTAGTCAGCAGCAAGTTTTCCCTCAGAAAGAAACCAAGGTTATCGAACCAGTAGGAGCAGCAACTCTTCAGAAGGTTGTCAACGGCGCCAGAAAAATAGCTGTCGCAGGGAGTCTGGACTGTTGACGTGGAATCTGCACACAACACAATCAAACTACTTTGCCCCAACGAAACAGTGAGGTTGTCAATCTCACTGGCTTGCTGAAAACAAAGGATTAAACGTATGGTGTGGAAAATGAGTATTAAATTGCAGAGAATGAAAAAGGAACAGTTTGCAGTTTGTGGTTGTTTAATCAGTGTAAAAGAATGGACCGGGGTCCACAGTTCACTAGTGGTGTCTCTCCATAAAAGATAACTAACATGTTGGGTGAACAAATTACAGCTGGGCAATTGACGAATAGTGAGCGCATGACAATGCATATACATGACATGTTGACTACTATGATATTTAATTGGGCATTACGACATAATACATAGATCGTTATCCAACAGCATCTATGACTAATAATCCACCGCCGGGTTGTCATCCGAGTCCCCCGTTGGTATTAAGTTGCAAGCAACGGATAATTGCATTAAGTAAAGTGCGTAATGTAAACAAACACATATGTCCGTGGACATAGCATCGTTAGGTTATCCCTAGTGGCAACAGCACATCCACAACCTTAGAACTTTCTGTCACTGTCCCAGGTTAAACGGAGACATGAACCCACTATCTAGCATAAATACTCTCTCTTGGAGTTACAAGCATCTACTTGGCCAAAGCATCTACGAGTAACGGAAAGCATGCAAGATCTTAAATAACATATAAGATAGATTGATAATCAACTTGACATAATATTCAATATTCATCGGATCCCAGCAAACACAACATGTAGCATTACAATAATATGATCTTGATCATGTAGGGCAGCTCACAAGATCTAAACATGATGGCACAAAGTGGAGAGACAACCATCTAGCTACTGCTATGGACCCGTAGTCCAAGGATGAACTACTCACGCATCACTCCGGAGGCAGGCATGGCGATGTAGAAGCCTCCGGTGACGATTCCCCTCTCCGGCAGGGTGCCGGGAAGAGGTTCTGAACCCTCCCGAGCTAGGGTTGACGACGGCGGCGTCTCTGGATCTTTTCGTGGATATTTGCTCAGGTACTTAGGGTTTTCGCGTCGGGGGAATAAGTAGGCGAAAGGGCGGCGGCTGCGGACCCCCGAGGGGCCCACACCACCCAGGGCGCGGCAGAGGGGGGCCCGCGCCCTGGTGGCGTGTGGCCTCCTGGTGGCCCTCCTCTGCTGCTCCTTCGCTCCGTCAGGCGTGTTCTGGAAAAATAGGCACCCCGTGTAGTTTCGTCCAATTCCGAGAATATTTCCAGACTAGCTTTTCTGGAATACAAAAACAGCAGAAAACAGGAACTGGCACTTCGGCATCTTGTTAATAGGTTAGTCCCAAAAAATGTATAAAAGTGATATAAAGTAGATGCAAAACATGTAGCAATTGGTATAAAACAAGCATGGAACATCAAAAATTATAGATACGTTTGAGACGTATCACTCTACCATGGAGAGTCATGTTGAAGGTGGAGCTGGAGTCTCTGGCGGAGATTTCACTCGGCTGATGGAGGGGCTACGGCGTAAGCATGCGGAGAGTCGAAGCCTAGTCAGCGGGAAGGCGAGAAGCACGTTGGTCGGACTGGACGTCAGGGTTCGAGAGATACGTGGAACTCGGCATCAGTCGGGTATAACTGATGGTTGTCTGCAGTGGGGCCTGAGGTGGTGTGCGTTAGCGACCCAGGAAATCTTGGCCAAGATTGCGGATGCTCAACGCGGTTATAGCGGCGAGGCGTGCGGTAAGCATGGGACACGGCGACGGACCAGGGCACAGGTGGTCAGACATGTGTGCTGAAGCAGTGTTGGCGAGTACCGGATTCAAGTTGGTGACTGGGTCTTTGGAGATTGACGTCAGGTGATAGACAAGAGTCTGCTATGGGGAATCTGAGAAAGTGTTGGAAAGTCTAAGATGTCGGAAGCTTGGAAAGTACATGGCCGTATATTCTGTGATGTTCAGTGCACATGGCAAAGTGCGGATGACTAGAAACAGAAGGAGGAGGAGTGCTATATCTGTGGGACATGTAGAAGGCTATCCAGGATGAGAGGGTTGTAAATTTGACTCAAGGTGACTAAAAGGCGACGGTGAAATTCCTTCGAGGTGAAAGCACTTTCACGCAGACTAGTGATCAGTGTGTGATGGTGTTGAACGGGAAGAAGGGACTACAGTTGCAGGTGGAGTCACATGGAGTCTGGGAGTAACAACGAAACTCATGGAAGACAACTCAAGTCCGAAGTACATGGAGGTTTGACGCATTGATGAATTGAAGGTGGTGGACAATATTCGCCAAGGTGGAGTTTCTTATGTTTGTGTCAAATATTGTGTACGTGTTGGATTAGGTTTGGACTTGGATTTGTATTAGGTGTGGATAGGTACGAGTAGTGTTCGAGTCGAACTCTTGTAGTCTGTGCCTCCCATATAATGAGGGGGCACCACACGATGTAACCCATGACGACTTGATAGCAACATGCACGCAGGGGGAGCCGGCGGCTTGTGCCAGCGCCTAGGGCGGCCAGGGTTGCGGTATCAATGGGGAAGTGCGCCCGTAGTCATGCCCCGCAGATGTAGGCGAGTTCGCCGAACTGCGTTAACAAATCTCGATGTCGTCATCGTGCTGTGATTGTTTCGTATTCTCAGTAGATCAATTATGCGCCTATGAAAGTAACAGAGTGAAATTTCTTGGCGGTTCATATTCCCCAGATGTAGCAATCACAGCACCGGAATTTCCAAGCAGTGCTGCCTGAATTAATTTACTCCCTCCGATCCATATTAGTGGGCACAACTTTGTCTAGATACACATGTATCTAGTCTAAATAATTAATTAGATACATATGAATTTAGACAAAGCTATGCCCACTAATATGGATCGGAGGGAGTACTAGAATTTCCAGAGTACTAAATCTTGGACAGCAGTAGATCTCCAGTCAGACTCGGAGTACTAAATCTTGGACAGCAGTAGGTCTTCAATCACACTGGACTCACTAGAACACGGCAGGGGGTTGCATTCACAGTTGGAATTCCTCCACGGTGATTAAGGCGCACAAGCTAGCCCCTTGGTGCTTGAAAAGAAGGCCTATAAATTTTGTCTAATGTTAAACAATGAGTAGTTTGATTAAGTTTGTAGGAAAAACTAGAATGCTAAATAGATATAATATGAACATATATTTATTCCGTATTTAATAATAATAATTTTGTATCGTAATTCCTAATAGTTTTTCCTACAACACTATCAAAAACCGTACCTTTGCACCATTTGACTTCAAACAAACTTTAAACGCCTTCTTTTCAAGCATGAAGGGAGTACAAGGGCTTCCCTTTTTTTCTACTTATAGCACCTTGCTTGCCTTCACAACCCAGAAGGACGAATAGTATATAGTTGATGGCACATAGTATGTTGCATTGTTGAAGAGAACTGTAGCCTTACTGTGGCGGTAAACCAGCTCATGAGATGGAAGATCCGTACTCATGTGGATCAGATCACCGACTCAAAGGAGAATATATGTCTTGGAGATGTCATGAAGAAACGACTCGGATGTTAGGCTTGGAATTTTTTGGCGGTTCGTATTTCCACAGGTAGCAATCGCAGTACAGGGATTCCAAGCAGTGCCACGGGCCACAAGGAAGTACTAGAATTTTCCACGGACTGTGAAATCTTGGACAGCTGTAGGTCTGCAGTCACACTCTAAGCACTAGTTGAGCACAGCAGGTGGTTGTATTCACACATGGAATTCCTCTACCATGATTAAGCCACTCAGCTATAAGATCGACCATTACAGCATGACTTGGATTCCCAATTTGAAGCTAGAGAAATAAGTTTTCCCTCGAAGAAAACTACGAAATAGGTGCTGCTTCCGTTTCTACTTTACCACTGTGCTTGCCTTCATCTTCATCTGAATCTCGGTTATAGTACAGAAAAAATGAGCAAATTCCTCGTTTCAGCCCTCCTACTATCTCTTATCAACCATGGAACCAACTTGGCTGTGGCATGGGATGATAAAGATTTCTTCAAATACTGCCCACCGTCCAAGTGCAGCAAACATGGCCCAGAGATCAGGTTTCCTTTTCGACTCAACTCTACCAATACATCATCATCATGCAGCGGACCATGCATGAATTTAGCATTTTCTGGCCCAGACACCATCCTAGTACACCCACTTTTTGGGCTATGCAAAGTGACCGCCATAGATTACAGCTTCAACTTCATCAAAATCATCCCGCTTGTAGACTCCTTATCTCCCCGTTTGCTCCGAAAGCTCATATCCAGAATTGTACCAATTGATTTTGACACATACTTAAAGCTCAGATCGATACAATCCTAGTATGCTGCTTGAGAGAGTTAACACCAAGCCTTGATGCTGCGGGGCCAATCTCCTTCCTTAGCAACACAACTCACTTGCTCTATTTGGTGTCCGCGTATGATCTCATGTCTGATTATATGTCGGACTGTGTGGTCGTCTCAGATGGCGTCATCCAAATACCCAGGTTGTGGAAAAAAAAAATCAGAAAGAGGCTTCTCAGCAATAATCAATGTAAGTGTAACAAGAATACTCAGTTCTGCTGAGTTCGAGCAAGACATAAAACTATACGACATAGGCAACTCCGAAGGGCCCACATGCTATTACTGTGAACTCAAGGGACGACGGTGTGCATTCAGCTCACAAAGGAATCAAACATTCTGCATGCCGCATGGTATTGTTTCTAACTGACCAAAAGACATATAATCATGCGAACCCCTTTATTTTTGTTACAAATGTATAATAATTAATGTTTTGTGGTTTGTACTTCAAATTTTATGTATTCTACATTTTGACGTGTCTGTATCTCTGACAGATTTGTTGGCACTAGAAATCATTTGAGTAGTGACCATTTTTTTCTTCAAGAAGTAGAATTACTAAAAATAAATTCTAAACCATCAACCAAATCTTTTTTTACCCGAAACCATCTACCAAATCTCATTGTCTTTTTTGATATTTGCAGGTTCACGCATCAATGTCATTGCAGGTACTAGTGCAACCGAGGTTTCTGTTATGCACAGATTTTATTGCTAGAAGTAAAATTTAAAGGCAAACTATAGGGGAGACACACTACAGGAATGGTGATCTATGCCAATGGCCAAACCCTGTGCCGACGGCTTTTTATCGGGGCCGTCGGCATAGGTCCCGACGAGGCCAGCCCGTCCACAAAGCCGTCGGCATAGGATATGCCGTCGGCATAGATTTGACACAGGGTCTATGCCGACGGCTTGGCAAAGGTAAGCCGTAGGCATAGCTTTTTCCCTATTATTCATCTAATATGGAATAATTCATATCTTTTAATCTATAAATCAAAATTTAACAAATAAATGTCTAAATCGATTAGAAAAATTAGAGGAATCCAAATATGACATCCATATCATCTTTTTCATCAAGTTTCTGACTTTTCGCAACATATTTTTGGTACTTGCTTAATAAAAAAGTCATTTTTGGCACTTAAAAAAATGGAAAATGATATTTATAATAATATTTTAAAAATTGTTTTTGGCAACAATGTTTGCCATACCAAGACACACATATGTGTCAATATATGGAAACTTTATCACAAACTATGGCACAGGGTCCATTTTGACCATTTTTTTCAAAAAAATAAAAGAAAGTGAAGAAATACTCAAAAAGTGAAATCATTTGGCATGGACTCCTTTTATGTGTACTAGTTGCTAGGAATAATGATAAACCTGAGTTTTGACAAAGTTTCCAAAAAACTTCTTCACAAAAAGGTCAAACGTCTATAGACATGTATAAGTTTCGAGTCAAATGACCTAGATATGATCATCCCCGTGTCATAGTTTGTGATAATGTGCCCATATTTGAGACATAGGTGTGTCTTGTTATGACAAACAGTGTTGCAGAAATGAGTATTTTCAAATTATGTTTATAAATATCATTTTTCATTTTTTTAATTGTTAAAAATGGCATTTTTTGTGAAGCAAGTACAACAAATATGGTGCAAAATGACACCCATCTAAATATCATACAAAGTAGGCCATATTTTATCGATAATCCAGCAATATTAGGAATTTTCTCGGTTTCTACCTCATTTCGCCTATTTAAATGACTTTATGCCTATTTTCCGAAAGTAATTCAATTTTGAACTACAAGTGTGTGATAGTTTGCTCTGAAAATTTTACAAAAATCATTTTAAGATACACCAGTAGTGGTTATATCACAGAACCATCGATAGTTTTGAGAAATGTGACCCTTTGGATGAACAGGCACGCCATCCATTTTGACCGTTTTTTCAAAAAAATAAAAGAAAGTGAAAAAATACTCAAAAAGTGAAACCCTTTGGCATGGACTCCTTTTATGTGTACTAGTTACTAGGAATAATGATAAATCTGAGTTTTGACAAAGTTTCCAAAAAACTTCTTCACAAAAAGGTCAATCGTCTATAGACATGTATATGTTTCGAGTCAAATGAGTTAGATATGATCATCCCCATGTGATACTTTATGATAATGTGCCCATATTTGAGACATAGGTGTGTCTTGTTATGACAAACAATGTTGCAGAAATGAGTATTTTCAAATTATGTTTATAAATATCATTTTTCATTTTTTTAATTGTTAAAAATGACATTTTTTGTGAAGCAAGTACAACAAATAAGGTGCAAAATGACACCCATCGAAATATCATACAAAGTAGGCCATATTTTATCGATAATCCAGCAATATTTGGAATTTTCTCGGTTTCTACCTCATTTCGCCTATTTAAATGACTTTATGCCTATTTTCCGAAAGTAATTCAATTTTGAACTACAAGTATGTGATAGTTTGCTTTGAAAATTTTACAAAAATCATTTTAAGATACACCAGTAGTTGTTATATCACAGAACCATCGATAGTTTTGAGAAATGTGACCCCTTTGGATGAACAAGCACGCCATCCATTTTGACCGTTTTTTCAAAAAAAATAAAAAAAAAGTGAAAAAATACTCAAAAAGTGAAATCCTTTGCCATGGACTCCTTTTATGTGTACTAGTTGCTAGGAATAATGATAAACCTGAGTTTTGACAAAGTTTCCAAAAAACTTCTTCACAAAAAGGTCAATCGTCTATAGACATGTATAAGTTTCGAGTCCAATGACCTAGATATGATCATCCCCGTGTCATAGTTTGTGATAATGTTCCCATATTTGAGACATAGGTGTGTCTTGTTATGACAAACAATGTTGCAGAAATGAGTATTTTCAAATTATGTTCATTTTTCATTTTCTTAATTGTTAAAAATGGCATTTTTTGTGAAGCAAGTACAACAAATATGGTGCAAAATGACACCCATCCAAATATCATACAAAGTAGGCCATATTTTATCGATAATCCAGCAATATTAGGAATTTTCTCGGTTTCTACCTCATTTCGCCTATTTAAATGACTTTATGCCTATTTTTCGAAAGTAATTCAATTTTGAACTACAAGTGTGTGACAGTTTGCTCTGAAAATTTTACAAAAATCATTTTAAGATACACAGTAGTGGTTATATCACAGAACCATCGATAGTTTTGAGAAATGTGACCCTTTGGATGAACAGGCACGCCATCCATTTTGACCGTTTTTTCAAAAAAATAAAAGAAAGTGAAAAAATACTCAAAAAGTGAAATCCTTTGGCATGGACTCCTTTTATGTGTACTAGTTGCTAGGAATAATGATAAACATGAGTTATGACAAAGTTTCCAAAAAACTTCTTCACAAAAAGGTAAATCGTCTATAGACATGTATAAGTGTCGAGTCAAATGACTTAGATATGATCATCCCCGTGTCATAGTTTGTGATAATGTGCCCATATTTGAGACATAGGTGTGTCTTGTTATGACAAACAGTGTTGCAGAAATGAGTATTTTTAAATTATGTTTATAAATATCATTTTTTATTTTTTAATTGTTAAAAATGGCATTTTTTGTGAAGCAAGTACACCAAATATGGTGCAAAATGACATTCATCCAAATATCACACAAAGTAGGCCATATTGTATCGATAATCCAGCAATATTAGGAATTTTCTCGGTTTCTACCTCATTTCGCCTATTTAAATGACTTTATGTCTACTTTCCGAAAGTAATTCAATTTTGAACTACAAGTGTGTGATAGTTTGCTCTAAATTTTTTTTTAAATCATTTTAAGGTACACAAGTAGTGACTGTTTCACAGAACCGTCGATAATTTTGAAAAATGTGACCCCTTTCAATGAATATGCATGGCGGTCATTTTGACCGTTTTTTCAAAAAAATCAAAGAATGTGAAAACTAAACCTAAAAAATATGATTAAATTCGTATTTATCATTTGCATTTGCAGCTGTTACACAAATAAAGACCCAGGGCGAAAGTTTCTCATTTTTCGAGTTTTGTATATTTAGTTATGTGTTTTTGAACAATGCCAAAGAAACACAAATGCCTCTACTCTATCCTGATTGGTTGAGAGGAAGATGGTGTGGATCGATGACATGGCATCACATGATTGGTCAAAACACGTCACACACCCAAGGCTGCATTTCCACCGCAGCTCCCTTATCTCCTTCCTCTGTAAAACCCACGCCCGCACAACTCCATCCGCCACACGCAACCGTGCTCTCGTGGCCAACACCGCCGACGAGGACCACGCCGCTGCGGACGCGCCAGGAGCCGCCCTCGTTCCTCTCCGCCGCCCGTTCACCTCCGCCGTTGCGGACGCACTAGGAGCCAGGCCAAGCTCCTCCCGCTGCGCTCAGGCACTCAGGCATCGACGGCCACCACGGCCACGTCGCGCGGGGCGATGGCGAGTCCTTCCGAGTCGGCGTCCACCGGCACGCTCACCATGCCCTCCGCCTCCTCCTCCTCCTTCCTGTGGGAGGATGCCGACGCCGACGGCGGCGAGGAGCTCAAGCAGAGCGTCAAGTCCTGCGCCGCCCCGCGGAAGACCACGACGGCCTGCACGGCGCCCTCTGCACTCCCGTAGCCGCCTGCGCCACTACGGCGATTCCTCTTGGGACGGCACCAGCTCCGGGGCGCGGCCGGAGATCCCGTGTCGCCATGGCCGCCCTGCCGTCGACCTCCGCCTCGCCAACGACGACCTCTGCCTTGCGTCGGTCGTCCTCGCCGCGCTCCACAGCGGCGGCACTCCAGCCCGTGCTCCGTCGGCGTCGACAGCCCCCGTCCCCAGACTGTCCCCAGCGAGGGACAGCGGGGACATTTTTTTGCAACACGTGTCCCACCTGTGCCGACGGCATTGCCGCCGGCATAGGTGCTGTCCGTGCGGTCGGCCGTCGTGGGCCCCCCCTTCCCTGTGCCGACGAACTGTGTGCCGACGGTCTCTTTTTGGCCGTCGGCACAGCCTGTGCCGACGGGTTTCACCTATGCCGATGGCCGGACGACCTGTGCCTACGGGCATCTATGCCGACGACCCTGTGCCGACGGTGGCCGTCGGGATAGGTCTGTGCCGACGGTAAATGGCCGTCGGCATAGCCCGTGGTTCCTGTAGTGACACTGCCGGTATTGCTAGTCACAACGGATCCTACATTCTGTCTATCCCTGACTACAATAACTAAGTGATTGATTTCCAAGACAATGCAATATGCTAATTTTCTATTCTCTGTTTATGCAGCTGCATCATCGGCGTCCACATTAGTTGTTCTTTTCTTGATTGTTGCCACTGCACTTTATCTTTCACTTAAGACAAGATATAACGAAGAGATACATTTGAAGGCTGAAATGTTTCTCAAAACATACGGCACATCAAAACCCACGCGATACACTTTCTCCGAAGTTAAGAAGATAGCAAGATGGTTTAAAGTAAAAGTCAGGCAGGGAGGGTTTGGAAGCGTATACAAAGGCGAGCTACCAAATGGAGTTCCTGGCGCGGTCAAGGTGCTAGAGAACCCTACAGGAGAGGGAGAAGTATTCATCAATGAAGTTGCAACCATCGGACTAATCCACCATGCAAACATTGTCCGCCTCATGGGCTTTTGCTCCGAAGGGACAAGAAGGGCTCTTATCTATGAATTCATGCCTAACGAGTCGCTCGAGAAATACATATTCTCGCCCGATTCTAATATTTTTCAAGATCTCCTGGTACACGAAAAAATGCTAGATATTTGTTTAGGCATCGCCAATGGAATGGAGTACCTACACCAAGGGTGCAACCAGCGCATCCTTCACTTCGACATCAAGCCACACAATATCTTGCTGGACTACAACTTCAATCCAAAGATCTCAGACTTTGGCCTTGCAAAGCTGTGTGCAAGGGACCAAAGTATTGTTAACTTAACTGCAGCAAGAGGTACTATGGGCTACATTGCACCAGAGCTATATTCTCGGAACTTTGGGGGGATATCCTACAAGTCAGATGTATATAGTTTTGGTATGCTGGTGTTGGAAATGGTGAGTGGGAGGAGGAACTCAGACCCGAGTGCTGAGAACAAGGATGAGGTTTACCTCCCGGAGTGGATCTACGAGAAAGTAACCACCGGCCAAGACTTGGTACTTACAAAGGAACTGGCAGAGGAAGAGAAGGTTGCGATGAGACAGCTGGCCATTGTGGGACTGTGGTGCATTCAGTGGAACCCAAAGAATCGGCCGTCAATGAATAATGTGGTGAACATGTTAACAGGGAGACTGCAGAATCTACAGATACCCACTAAGCCTTTTGTGTCATCTGAAGCTTGTTCTGTGCCATAAAACTTGGTAGCCACGATTAAGTGGGAAAACTGAGAGCTGTACATTGTCCACTTGTTGCTGGGAAATGTATAGCATTAGCATGCAATGTATTTCAATATTTACGCTGTATTAGCACCATACGTATGTATTTCAGAGTTCCAGTGATCGTCGCATACTAGTTCTAGTATTTGCATCGTATCAAATTCACATCACAATCACATTTTGATTTGTAGAATACAGTGGTATACTGGTATGATGGTTATTACCTTTTTTTTATCAAAGGGGAGGGATCCTGAAGGATCCCGACTGCATTAGTCGGTGGGATTACAACTTACATCAAGGACCACAAAGTAAAAAGAAATTACAACCAAGCCCTTGGCTTTTGCAAAAAGGACCTTAACTACATAAAAAATAACGCAATCAGGTCCTTCTCCACCGCACGAGAAGAGCAGTTCGACACGACGGCCGTCGGCGCCATCGCTGGGGACGGAACCACTTGGAGACAGCACGACGATGATCACCGCCGTAGAACTGGAAAGGGGCCTCCGCATCGGCACGCCGGCCTGGAGGTTGAAGATGCCATTGCGCAAGTCGCACCACAGCTCGGAGCGGCCCCATCGGCCGAAGGTAACGATGGCGCATAGTCGCCGCCATTGATGAGCTCCAAAATTTGCAGCCAGAAGCTTTCCCCAAGAAGCCGTAGATCCAAAACTCTGGTCTTCTTCCCCGCTACCTCCGCGCCATAGAAGACAAGCAGCCTTCGATCCAAGAGCTCCCAAACGAAACAGATGATTAGTCGAACAGCAGCGGTTGATACCTGAAGGCGAGAAACTCCTTCATGGAGCTCCAGGAAGCTGCATGTTCTCCCACTCCAGCGGCGCATCCACCCCACCGCCGGGATAGCTGCTGCGCTCCATCAGCCACACGCCACTCTTCTTTTCCCCCTCGCCACCGAGGCTGGTCGGGAGAAGAAGAGCACCGCACAGAGATAGGAGACCGAGGCGCTTATTGAAGAAAGTTGCCGACGATTCACCTCCGCCTTTCCTCTACCTTGGAAGCTTGATGAAACGCAGATCGACGGCGCGCCCTTGCATCGGAACTACTGACCTTCGGGGAAGGATAGACGGGCCATCCGCCACGAAGAAAACAACAAAACCTAGACTACTAGCTATTCTACTGCTATACAAGGTGGAGGAGGTTGACTCTCAAGAAGAAAAGGAGAGAGAGGGGAAGAGGAGAGACGAAACCGCAGCAGGAGTGTCAATGATGGTTATTACCTTATTCTCTTGTTCTGGTGGCGTATTCTCAATCAAGTATTACCAGAGTGCAGTTGTCCTCCCTGAACTCCTCACTCGAGTACCTCACAGACAGACTCGCTCCTCCCCATGAATCCAGGAGGCCGAGCCCGGGGCCTCGACGCCCTGTCGGTGCCTCGTCTCACTCTCACGGCTGCCCGCGGCTCGCGGCTGTTTGGTCGGCGCTGCTGGACGAGACGGGCGAGGCTGGTGGCACACACTTTACAGTGAGAAAATTGCACATAACACCATGGTTTGGTGTCAAAGTTGCACAAAACACAGAAACAAACACTTGTTGTAGAAAAGCCCACCTTTCTGTTTAAAACGTTGCAGCTAGCCCAAATAGATGATTTAGGGACTCTAATACGTATCTGTCATGTGGGCCAGCATTTTTATAACGTATACCAAAAATTATACGACAAATATTATATTGTATACCAAAAATATATATGACAATTTTTTGAGAATTGCAAATTGAAAAATGGGCAACAGAACTGTACAAGATATATAGATTATACACGTCAAAATGGGCCACATTCGTACATATTGGAGGAGATATTTAATTTCAGGATGCGTACTGAATAAGTGTTGTTGTTGCACGCGTTAATTGTTAAAATTTTGAAGATGTGGTTGTTTCTAATACGTATCTAAACTAAAGACTGTATTTTGCACCACGAGACACTTTGACGTGCATAATTTTGACGTGTATAATCTATATATTTTGTACAGTTATGCTGCAACCCTATGAACACACGCACGTTGATAAACACACGCACGCACACCCTACCCCTACGAGACTGAATCGGCGGGTCGAGTCTTAAGGTTGACGAAGTCACCATGGGTGACTCGCTGTCGACGGGAACGTCGCCTCCCACTAAAAAATATTCCGCTTTCAATGAGAAATATCAGCGTCAAACCTGACTTTTGAATGTACGCGTTGAGCCGTTGAGTTTGGCAACTAGTGAGCCCAATAGTCAGGTTGAGCCGTTGAGTTTGGCAACTAGTGAGCCCAATAGTCAAGTTCGCGTCCGAGCACAGTACCTAACGACGACTTGGACCGTCCCCTTTCCCCGTCTACAGTGAGGACAGGCGATTTGTGAAGCCCCGCTCGAACCACCTCGCCGCCGTCGATCCGGCGGATTCCTCGCCCTCCGTCGGCCGCTCCGGCGGCGGGAGGACGGGGAATCCCCGGGTCACGGTGTGTACATAGCGTAGGTTCCAGTAGGATGCCAGCCGGAGGCGCTGTGGAGGTGTCGGTGTCGCCGGAGTGGCTTTTGCAGGCGGTGGTCTCCTCCTTCGTTGATGGTGCTCGGTGGAGCTCCGTCGCGGATCTACCGCCATCTTCGTGCTCGCGGCTCCTCGGAGCTGTGGAGTGCGGCTTTCCCTCGCCGGAGTCCGTGAGGCGGCGGCTCCGGGTGTTTGAAGTTCTTGTAGGTGCTGGTGATGCTGAGCAAGACGACGGCGACGGCGGAGCGGGGTGGAGGTTCTCCGGAACTGAGGATCGTCAACTTCCCGTCCGCAGAGGGGCTCTCCTGGTCCAAGGCTTGTGCGGAGATGCAGCGGCGGCGCGCTGGCGGAGCGTCCTGTTCTTCGTCAACGCTGTTGGGGTTCAGAAGGACCTGATTGTGATTTTATCTTTGTTCTGGACCTTTCTATAAGGATCTTGCTCAATATCAACAGTTCTTTAGTTTGCAAAAAAAGTTCGCGTCCGAGCACGAGCCTCGTCACGTTTTTGCAACCAAAAATTGGACGACATATTTATCGTGTGCGTCAGCCCGCACGTACGTTTCAGGTTGCAGGCGGACAAGTCAACGGACTATCCGGCCTCATTCCGCCTCGTCCGTTACGCTAATTACATTGTGAGCGGTCCCGAGCTACATAGAGCTTGTTATTTTGAAAAATCGAAATTTATATTTTTGAGTTTTCAAAAATCGCGCAAAAAATCACAGGTGTAGATAGTCTGGAGACACACAAACGTGAATTTGTTTGACCTCAAATTTGTTGTATTTTGGGCTGTGCAAAAAAGACATATTCTGACAGATTTCAAAATTTTGAATCCGAGTATTTAGATCCAGAAATTTGTCTTTTAGATCTAGGACAGAATAATTCGAATTTGGAGTTGAAACTTGGTACGATTGTAGATCTGCATATTATTTACATCTGAATTTTTTTTCATGATTTATATGGAAACTTAAAATGTCGATTTCGATTTTTTTTTTAAACGTGCTTCATGTAGCTCGGACTCTAAAAGAGGTTTTCGGTGAGCGGCGTCCGTTTCCGCGAACTTGTTTGCCCGCTGTATCCGACGGATACCTGTGTCCGTCCGCTGCATCCTGTACTACTGTCCTTCCGCTGCCTGCATCTTGTACTAGCTGAATCGGAATTCCTTGAAAACAAGCTCTTATGCAATATCCTCTACTGGACCATTCAGGCCACTGGAACTTCAATAAAATGTCTGAACCTCTAACAAAGACATCAGTATCAGAAAACTGAAATTCCACCACACAGTATATCCCATTAAACAGTTAGATACACGCATTTCAGGGTAAAATTCAACGTGCTTGCACAATGAGGTTCAGCTTGCACATCAGGCTCAGCTGCAACTATGTCTGTGTTTGTGTGCTGAAGCTGACCATACATAAAATTTCTGTAACTATCAATAGGCATACATAGAGCTACGAGAAATAGTTCTCAGACATCTGAAGGGCGGACAAGCAGACTCACCGCGTCGTCTGCTCGTGGATGCACCGCCGCCGCCGCCATGGTCCCTCGATCTGTCCGCGCCGCCGGATTCTTCCCCTCTTCCTCCGGCGGCTTCTTTTCCTCTTCTTCCAGAAGCTTCTTTGCACCCTCCAACGCTGCGTGTTCGGCCGCTGTCTCCACCACGCACGACATCTCTCTAGAGCTAGGCGACGGGTATAGGGCGTCGAGCCCTAGCGGCGCTGGGGCCGGGAAGGGCGGCGAGCCCTAGGTGGTGCTGGGGACCGGGGGCGTCGCTGCCATACGTCGTGTTGATGGGGCTTGCGGGGGGCGGCCGAGGAGCTAGGCGGCGGTCGGAGCTAGCTGGCGGTGGCCGAGCAGCCAGGAGCTGCGGCGGCGATCTTACGTGCTGACCAGGAGACGGCCACGGGCTGCAGTGGACAAGCGAACGCTTTCCGCCAGGGCCGCCAATTTCCTACGGCCCATCCGCTTAGCCGTTTTGGGCCCTGAAGCGGTGCGGACAGAGCGGCCTGGCGGAATCCGTGTCCCTGCATCCATACGTACGTTAATCTTGTACGATCGAGGTGGATCGAGTCAGAATGGCCGTGACCGGGTCAATCGTCTCGTCTGGACTCTGGACGCCGTCGCGCCTTCTTCCGGCGCCGAGTTGCGATGTCATATGTGGCGTACAGCCGTAGAGGCGGCCAAAATTTATTAGACGGAGACGATCGCTGTTTATCGCCAGCCAGCAGGTTTTTTTTTGAAATAACCGTATCTGGATTAATAAGCAACAGAGTACACCGGATACATCCAGAGACAGTCCAGCTGTCCCCTTTTACAGAAAACAACCCAAGGAAAAAAGAAAACACGCACACGTCCCTGGGAGCTTCTGCATCTCCATTTCCGCCGCCGTCCTTGACCTCGCCATCGCAGCACCAGAGGAAGACGAGAAGGAACAAGGAGGCTGCTGACTCACCTGCACAAGCCGATTGGGAACTCAATCCCGTTGAAGTCGCCGCAATAGCCACTCGCCGAACACGGCAAGATCTTGGCGTCGAAGATGGAGCATCGGCAGGGGCACACCCCGACCTGAGCAGGATGTCGACGGCTTCGCCACCGAAGGCCAACCTCACAGCTCGCAAGAACACCACAAAAGGGGAACAGGAAAAAGCTGCAAGAAGCAGCAAGACCCACTTCACCGATGCAGAGGAAAAACAACAGCTCCTCTTCCGCTCCTCGCCACCACGGCCGACCAGGGGAAGATTCCACCGCCGCATCCCTCGATCCGCAGAGCAGGCGATACGGCCTGCGATTTTATTGAAACGGCCTTGGCCATCTTCATCCCTGCAAGAGATCCACCATAGATCCGCCATGCAGAGGGGAGATGGCCTGGCTCCAGCGTCGCTGCGAGTCGCCAGAGGCCAGCCGACGAGGAAGAAGAAGAACAAACGGGCATCCGCCACGAACACACCAAAAGCATGAACAACAAGGCAGGATCTACTCCTAATCCTACTATCTACAACCCGCGCTACGCATCCTCGTCCGCGCCGGCCGACAGCGCCGCCGGAGAGGAGAGGGGAGCAAGCCAGGGACGAGAACTGGGGACGGAGGTCGACCCTCAAAGCAGGGGAGGGAGAGAAGTGCGTCCCTTGATGGGGCGGAAGGGAGGCTCAAATGCCAGCCAGCAGGTTTGAGTGCGAGACCACGGATAATAAGTTTGATGCCGTGGACGTCATCCCGATTTTTCCTCGGTCCTCGCTGCAAGGCCGGCCTGTTGCACGTACGTACGCACGCCATGAACCGGTCTCGTCGTTTTTTTTATGTTATTCCGTTTTCCACCTGCGCGGATCGATTATGCAGCGTGCTCTCATGCTTCAAGTTTGCAAGGCACGCATGCATTTAGAGTTTGCGGAATATTACCAACAGCTAAAACACGGATAGTCGGTAAAATAGACCTACATGCAAAATTCCGCAAACCTTCATATCTGCCTATATAAGTATGTATAAATAAAAAAAAAACTCGCAAACACAGGACCATTCGCCAAATTACACTCGCCATACAGCGGCACCGGCAAACAGGCCTGCCTACACAACAAATAATGTTATTAATCACCACTTCCTTAGAACAAAGAATTACCCAAGCATAGATGTAAAGGTGTAGTAGATCATGGGTACATACTTAATAGCACAAGACATCATATTTGCGTATGGATTGAAGATGTTTTTTAAATAATGAAAACACCGGTCGAAGAGCGATGATGGCATTGGAGACGATTGAGATGCACCCGGGTACGTTTCGACGGAAGCGAAGGAGAAGGTCGAGAGGCCAAAGCCTCAAACCTGGATTGGACCTTTACTTTGGGGGAGCCCTCTCTGTGATGTTTTCTAAGATCCTGTCACCGCTTTATTTTCTTAAAGAGACCCTTAACTCTGAAAATTCTGAATAAGAAAGAAAATGTGCGCGGACGTAATGTCGGTGCCAAGATTACCCCTAAAGGGCACCTTCTGAAAAAAAAACATTTAGAGGCCTCACACTCATAGGCTGAAGTGCGCCATCTTGTTGATACATGACTAATGGATCCTCTTTGGTTGCCCTTTCACCTGCCTTGTAGATCCTTACGAACGACATGGCGTATTCTTTTTGTGTATTTTTATTCTTTTGGAGAATCCTATAAAAATACACTTTGGTAGAATGGAAGATGCTTTTATGCAAATATTGGTAGGTTAGTCCTCAAAATACGTCAATTTCATATGAAAACACAAATTAAAATTCAAAAGGAATAAATAGATTTTAAACATACCGAACGCTTGGCAAGGACTACGGCCATGCCACGACAAGATAACCAATACATTGTTTGTAATCAGGGTTGACGGATCTTTCGAAGAATGTTGCATCCTGAATAGTATCCCGATCTGGATGAGTACTCAATTTTTTTTGCTTTCAATAAGAGACGATGGTCCAGATGGGTACCCAAGATTTTTGCTCTCAGTATGAGAAGAGGGTAGGTAGCCTACAACTTGACTTTGTCCTTGTCACATTTTTTCCATGAAGTTGCAGGAACGGCCGGAGACACTGCTACCACCTATTCTCTATTCGCGAAGGCCGATATGCTTCCAATGTCCCTGATGTTGTAGTTGTAGTCTTCATAGGATAGCACCAACATGTCGACCCACTCTTGGTCACTGGACCGTAGGTCGTTCTGACACACCTTTGATATTGTGATTTCCGTCATTCTGATGGATGGATGGATGGAAGGAAAGGAAAAGAGAGCACAGTGAGGCCTCCTTTGATTCACAGGGTAGGAAAACTAAAGGAATAGGAATTTTGTAGGATTGAATTGCCCTGTCCACTAGAATCCTATGCGCGTAGGATCAAGGCGTAGGAATTTTCCATGAGGTCTCAGCTCATGTTAGTTTTCCTGTGAAAATACACTACACAATTCCTATGGGAATAATTCCTTCAAGTTACAATCCTTTGAATCAAACACATACGGAAGGAAAAAATCCACAGGATCTAAATCCTACAAAATTCCTTTGAAGATCCTACGAATCAAATGAGGCCTGAAAAGGAAACAAACAGGGAAGAAGGCGAAAAACGACCCAAAAGGCTAAAAAAAGAAGGAGGTTAGTTTTCCAAATACTACATTACATCCAAAATAAATGCCGTGCTTTTAAAGTTAGATTAATTTAAACCACGAAACTTATTATGTATCTGAGAGTGTAATAGGAAACGCGAAAACAAGTAGCCAGAAAACTGGAAATGTATATCAGCTCATAGGTCTAGATGCACCCACTGCTCAAAAAACATTTTTCAAAATATCAAAAATTCTAAATAAAATTTTCGGATATACTAGATGACATTTTATTTTAGAATAAAAAGTTTCATGAAGAAAAGATATTTTTTTGTAGGTTGTGCAAAAAAGAAAAATCCGGGTTTTTCAAAATAACTTTTTACGCGATTTTGTTTTGTCTTTTTTTGCGCAGGTCACAAAAAATGTATTTTATTCGCAAAAAACATGGATAACTTTACCAGTACTAGGTGGGTAACTCCATCGGTATTGGTGATAACTATTACCTACATTAATTTTGTGGTGGATAACTACATCATGAAAAACACATGGCTAACTTTTTCAGTACTGGGTGGGTAACTATATCAGTATTGGGTGGTAACTACTACCGAGAGAGTATGGTACCTACATTGATTTTGTGGTGGATAACAGGGTCGGGCCGGTAAAATCCTGGGCCATGTGCCAAACTATAAAATGGGGCCCTATCCCTCTTTGACGAAATCCGGCGACCAATCCCTACCGAAGTGCCGATCGGGATTGGGGGCGGGTGATTGGCTGATCGCAAGTGCAGAATAAGTCGACAAGGAACATAATACGAACTAGAGCTCGACGCTTCTTGTCAATTTTCTCAGGTCGCTAGCTTGAATCGATCGACAAGTTGGCCTCTCGCATGAGTCTAGTACATCATGTCCATGTGCCTAGACGAGGGCCTACAAATTTTCTGAACCGGTCTTAACTATTAATTTTGTTCATCTTTGAAAAATATCAATATTGTATGTAAAGCTGGATAAAGTTTAATATAAATAAATAGATAATATATACGCCTGGTTTCACATTGTGTGGTGTAGCTCCAAGGCATCATTCGTTAGCCTCCAAGGTTAGTGCGTTGATTGAAAAGGTCTATGCGTGGCTAAATTTTTTTTTGCGGTTAAAACAATGGACAAAAATAATATGTGGCAAGAAGGATTCAAACCATTTACCGAAGTCTGTACGTGAGGCTAAACTCATTTTTTATTTTTACCGTTAAAACAATGGACAAAAATAATATGCGGCAAGGAGGATTCGAACCATTTACCCAAAGTCTATAGTTTTGACCAAACTCGGATAAAACAATGGACAAAAATAATATGTCGTAAGAAGAATTCGATACATTTACCTAAACTGAGCCTAAACTCATTTTTTATTTTCGCCTTTAAAAGAAAGGACAAAAATGAGCTTAATGAGGATTTGAACCAAGAACCTCAAGGAGGGGGTAAATCTTCCTGACCACTACAGCGCATGATTCTTTTATGCTTTCATTTACAATTTTATTTAATTATACAAATACTTAAAATTTATATTTTGGGCCCCCAAAATTTGGGGCCCTGTGCGGCTGGCACAGTTCGCACCACAGTGGGCCGAACCTGGTGGATAACTACACCATAAAAACATATGGGTGATACGTCTCAAACGTATCTATAATTTCTGATATTCCATGTTGATATTATACCAATTGTTACATGTTTTATATACACTTCATAGCATTTTTATGTATTTTCTGGGACTAACCTATTAACAAGATGCCACAGTGTCAGTTCCTGTTTTCTGCTGTTTTGTATTCCAGAAAAGCTAGTCTGAAAATATTCTCGAAATTGGACGAAACTTGGACAGAACCTCCTATTTTTCCAACACGAAGACGAAGTACAGAGGAGAGACGGAGGAGGGCCACGTGGCACCCACACCATGGGGCCGCGCGGCCCCCCTGCCGCGCCGTGGGGTGGTGTGGGGCCCTCGTGGCTCCGCAGCCGCCGCCCTTTCGCCTATTTATTCTTCCCGACGCGAAAACCCTAAATACCCAAGCCATTATCCACTAAAAGTTCCAGAGACGCCGCCGCCATCAACCCTAGCTCGGGAGGGTTCAGAAGCTCTTCCCGGCACCCTGCCGGAGAGGGGAATCATCACCGGAGGGCTCTACATCACCATGCCTGCCTCCGGAGTGATGCGTGAGTAGTTCATCCTTGGACTACGGGTCCATGGCAGTAGCTAGATGGTTGTCTCTCCACTTTATGCTATCATGTTTAGATCTTGTGAGCTGCCTATCATGATCAAGATCATCTTATTGTAATGCTACATGTTGTGTTTGCTGAGATCCGATGAATATTGAATACTATGTCAAGTTGATTATCAATCTATCTTATATGTTATTTATGATCTTGCATGCTTTCCGTTACTAGTAGATGCATTGGCCAAGTAGATGCTTGTAACTCCAAGAGTGAGTATTTATGCTAGATAGTGGGTTCATGCCTCCGGTAATCTGGGAGAGTGACAATAACTTCTAAGATTGTGGATGTGTTGTTGCCACTAGGTATAAAATAACCGATGCTTAGTTTAAGGGTACGTCGTTAGGTCTAATGCATTTGTTTACTTTACCACATTACTTAATGTAATTATCCGTTGCTTGCAACTTAATACCAACGGGGAACTCGGTATGACAACCTGGCGGTGGATTATTAGTCATAGACGCTGTTGGATAACGGTCTATGTATTTTGTCGTAATGCCCACATGAATATCATAGTAATCATCATGTCATATATATGCATTGTCATGCGTTCAATATTTTGTCAATTGCCCAGCTGTAATTTGTTCACCCAGCATGTTAGTTATATTTTACGGAGAGACACCACTAGTGAACTATGGACCCCGGTCCATTCTTTTACGCTGATAATACAACCAACTGGAAACACTGTTCCTTTTCATTCTCTGCAATTTACTACTGTTTTTCACACCATACGTTTAATCCTTTGTTTTCAGCAAGCCGGTGAGATTGACAACCTCACTGTTTCGTTGGGGCAAATTAGTTTGATTGTGTTGTGTCAGATTCCACGTTGGTGATCGAGTAACGGCGCCACCAACAACCTTCAAAGTGATTTCTTGCTCCTACTGGTCGATTAAACCTTGGTTTCATACTGAGCGAAACTGCTGCTACACTGCTTCATACCTTCCTCTTGTGGTCTCCCAGCGAACGTGTGATCCACGCAATCAATGGGTAACTTTATCAATACTGGGTGGATAACTCCATCAGTATTGGGTGGTAACTATTACCGATACCGAGAGAGTAGGGTAACTATAACGATTTTGTGGTGGAAAACTACACATGAAAACACATGGGTAACTTTATCAGTACTGGGTGGTAACTCCATCAGTATTGGGGTGGCAACTATTACCGAGAGAGTATGGTAACTATATTGATTTTGATGGGTAACTCCATCAGTACTCCATCAGTATTATTCGCACGTCGGGTCGGGGATCTTCGGGGTGTCGAGGAAGTAGTCGATGTCGGGGAAGTAGTTGAAGTTGTCATCTCATCGTCGTCTTGTCCATGTCGTGTAAGTTGTTGTGGGTTTGTCACGTCAGGTGTCATGGATGACTTCGTAGGTGTGGGATTACGCGAGTCAACCATCTCCGAGCTTGGGATCGCAGGAACAAAGATCAACACAGATTTACCCAGGTTCGGCCCCCTCAATGTGAGGTAAAAGACCTACTTCCTGCCTACCCTAGATTGGTATTGATATGATAATCGAGGTGTTACAATGGAGGCGATCCGATCTGGTACTCGCCGTATGAGCTAGGGTTTAGGGCTTGATAGCTTGACCCGCTCTAAGTCCTGCGAGTCCTCTTTATATACACAGAGGCTCGCAGGTTACAAAGGAAACTTCCCCATAAGGAATACGTCCACAGAGGCCTACTCGGAGACTACTTGGTCTTCACGTCCTCCGGGATATGTCTTCTAGATCTTTCCCTTATGGCGGTTCAATAGGGCTTGCTCCCAAGTGGGCCTTTGTCCGTGCGAGTAAAGTAAGTCGCACTGGGCGCGGGTTAATCCAGAAAGTATTCCCCCGACATTAGCCCCCAAGTTTAGCTTGGATTTCGAGTGAAGGCTTTTTTGTCTTAACAAACCCCTGAGCCGCGCACATGAATTATCCCAGCTGAACTCCAATTTTCATATTTCCAATCTGCGGCTTATAACTCTTCTTGGCGGC
Organism: Poa pratensis; assembly: GCA_947311845.1. Taxonomy (NCBI): domain Eukaryota; kingdom Viridiplantae; phylum Streptophyta; class Magnoliopsida; order Poales; family Poaceae; genus Poa; species Poa pratensis. Next base: position 13,808,347 of record CAMZMU010000075.1, on the reverse strand, counting down.
TCAAGAACGCGACTTAACCTGCCTTGACGGTTGATTTTCAGATCTAAACGTCTTCCGCGTCTGGGTTATTTATCTTGGCTCATCGTTTTTCCCAGCGTTCTGCATCAAGTCCTGCATTACGCATCCGCTGCTCCTTTCCGCCGCCTCCAATCTCGCTTCTCGTACTCACAATCCTTCGGTGGAGATCTCCATCAATCTGAGAAAATGTCTCGCCGCAAGTGCAACTGGGAAGGCTCGTGGGTCGACGAAGATTTCCTGGAATCCCTATCTGCACGGGGCCTTCTTCCGCCAAAAGATCAATGCGAATGGCGGGCGGCCGGTGAGGAGGTAATTCCCAACCCTCAACCAGGAGAAGTAGTGATATTGCGGAGCATGTTGAGCGTGGGTTCAAGCCCCCAGGCTCTCTCTTCTTCCGCTCCTTGATGCAGCGGTTGGGTCTCCGCTTCCATGATATTGGCCCTAATTCGATGTTGCAAGTGAGCAACTTCCACGTCCTCTGCGAAGATTATCTGGGTATCCCGCCTTCAATAGATTTCTGGCTTGCTCTTTTCAATTGCAATAGTCAAAGGGAAACCACAGATGGTCCTTTTCTCCAATGCGGCGCCATTTCCTTCCAACGCCGTAGGGGTAGTATTTTCCCAAAACTAACTCTTGCCAAGAAAATCAAGGATTGGCAAAGGACATTCTTCTATTGTAAAAACACTTCTCCTGAGGGTGAAATTCCTCTTCCTCTTTGGTCTCCTCTTCCCTTCGAGGCTACCGATGCTTTGTCTTCTAAGTCTGATCCTTCTTCGTTGCCCTTTATCGAATCCCTTCTAGACAAGGTGAGAGCGCTGACACTCCATGGTCTCACTGGATTAGATCTCATATCTTGCTGGACTAAGTGGCGAATTCAGCCTGTGAGTCGCCGCTCGCGACTTATGGTGGATTTCACTTGTCATGCAAACGACGTCGACCGTACTTGCCCTGAAGATTGGGACAAAGGGGAATGGATAAATTTCATTCGCCGAGTGACGGACGAGGATATCGACTCGTATGATAACGTCGGGCTTGCTCCCTTCTGGGCTGAGCACAAGCCTTTTGTGGTAATGTTTACTTGTCACCTGTTTCCTCGAAAATTCCTTCTCCAAAATTAATTATTTCTGACCTGAGCTCCTTTTCAGATCGATCCCTATTTCTGGGTTCTTCCCTCAGAGGACGTCGACTTGAACCAAGGAACCGCGGCTGAGTCGTCAAAGCAAGCCGCAGCCTTTGGCGAAGATACAGTTATGCACGAGGGTAGCGCTTCTGAAGAGGACAACAAATGGCCGACGCTCTTCTGTCCTCGACTCCAAATACACCTTTCTTGGAACTTCCTGAGGTGCCTCGCAGGTCCTCGAAGCGTATTTTATGCAAGAGCTCAGAAGACCCCGCGCAGCCTGAGAAACGCCGCAAAGCCTTGGCGCTACTGGTAGAAACAAGAACTGCCAAATCTTTAAAACTTGCTGATCCCAACAAGGCTGCTTTCTCTTCCGAGGCTGTTGCAAAGGACTGCTTCTCAATAAGCTCGGGTAATTGTTTGCGACTCTCTCCTTTTCCTTTTGTGCTTGCGTATTTTTGGCAAGGAATTGCTGATCACCACTTCTTTTCATACTCTGTAGGTTCAGATTTGCAAGGTTTATCTTCTCCTTCCTCTGGTTGCCTGATGAAGAGTATCCGTGTCGCCTCTGGGTATGGTTCGCCTTCTTTTCAATGTTGCGGCTCTGCTAGGTCAGCTTATTAACCCATCAATGTTTTGCAGGGCCATGCCTGAAGAGGATACCAAGTCTAATTCTCATCCCACTTCTTCTCAGCCAGCTATGAGCGAGGATGATGCTGCTGATGAAAACGTGGGAAACAGTAATGGTGCGACTCATCCAAGGCCCTCCCTGGAGGGAGGTATTGCTGATGCGGCTCCTGCCACGACCCCAGTCGCAGCTCCATCCGCAACTCCTCTGTTGGTAGGGTATCCACTGAAGATAGAATTCCAGCTCCAGGAAATAGTTCCAAGTCAATTGCGGATGCCATAATTGCTGCTGGAGATAAGCATGCTGCTCTGCTGCGCGGCCTAGTTGAGCAATTTTCTTCAAGTCGCCAGGTACATATACCGTAGCCCCCAAGGATCAAAACCTTGTGTCATCGCACGGGGTGTTGATTCTTTTCCTGGCTCCAAATCTCGAGCCCCCAAGTTCCTGGATAGTTTACCCATGCATTTTGCTCTGTTTATTTTCAGCTTGAACTGTCCTTGCTTGATGCTTCTGGCTCAATAAAGGGTAAAGGCATTTCCATAGATCATCCTGAAATGATGCAGTCTCCCTGGAGCAGCATAATGAGGTCATTAGGGACCAAGATCAGGAAATAAAATCTCTCAAAGGTCAACTCGACTCCTGTGAAGAGCAATTTAAAGAACTTGAAGCCGATATGCAGCAGCGACTCATGGAGAAAGACGAAGTCATTAGATCTTTGCGAGAAGGGCTGACTCTTAAATCTGAATTGATTGATCGCCTGAAGGGAGACCACGCAAAGGAACTCGCCGCGCGAGATGAAAAATATAACTCGCTGTTCAAAGCCTTTGAGGGTTTTGGCTCCATGGTCAAATCAGCCGTCCTGCAGCTTGCTGGTTCGTCTTTTATTCCTTTAATCATATATTTTGGGTAACCAACGTGAGTCTCTGACTTGTTTCTTGCCTTTTCTTTCTTGACATAGGCCTGAGGCCCCAGTGTCCCGCTCCAACTTGAAGGATCAACTGGTATATCTGTCTGACTTCAGCCAGCGCTTCTTAAAGGTTACCAAGGAAGTTATGACGGTAATCTCTCCTGCGACTGATGGCCCAACATCTTGCGAGTATTGGATAAATAAACTGCTCAAGGCTCCGCATTATGTCTCTGATTGGAAACGATCCTCTGCTCGCGCCGGAGCCGCGCATGTCTTGACATTGCTCGAGCATATTATCCAGAGATAGATGTTGGCAAGGTTGCTCGCCACGGCCTGGCGATGAGCGCGGATGATACTGAACTGCCAATAAGCGAGTACTTCGATATCTGGAAAGGGATGCGCGGATATGCCACAAAATTTGTTGATAACTTAGACTTGGGCACTTATCTCGAAAATTCAATCTTGATGGGAGCAAGGTGCCAAAGGAAAAGTCCACAGGAGCTGAGTCATCTCGGGCTGCTACTCCAGCAACAGTATCTGGTGGCCCTTCTGCCTCGTCTGGCGGCGCCCTGATTATTAGGCACCTGCGACTGCAACGCGAGACAAGCCGCGCCAATTCCCACTCCTGTAGCTCGGAAGAGAAAAATAAATAATGTGGGACATGCCCGTTAGTCTGTAAGACATTCATAAACAGTATTTTGGTGACCTATAAGCAGGTTCTTTTCATGATAATTCCATTAAGTAGACGCTCGCGCGGCTCAGTATTTCCTAGGAACATGTGTGTTCAGGGTCGAGAGCGGCCATGATAGGCAATCAAGCTCGATTGACGCCACACCCCAGTACTTTGGCCGCATAATGCAAGACGCTTCTAGCTTAAGGATTGCCACTAGTTTGGCAAAATTTGAGGTGCGATTGGTACTCGCGATGCTCGTAAGGAGCCCTCAAGGGTCAGTGATATATGAAATTCAAAAGACTCAGCGACTCAATGATAGTTGAGGCGAAACGACAAACCCTTGAATGTCAAGGGTGCCGGCTTTATTTCATAATCACTCGATGTTTTACAGGGTGTTACAGGATGATGCAGGCCCTTTAATGCGGGTTTTCTATTCCCCGCAGGCCATGCATACTTGATACTCATCGCACTTAGTTGCGAATTAATACTCCTAACGGAGTGGGTTGAACACCTGATTGGTTCAATTTTGAGTCGCTAAAAGCGACTCGGGTCGAGCATGATAGCTCCGATGTATGTCTCATGTTGAAGCAGAGAGCAAGTTTGTTAGGCGATTAGCCGCACTGAGCTGCGACTTATGTTGAGTTGAGTTTGCTTTGTAAGGACTCACGATAACTGAGCCTCTTTGGCTGGGGTTGTTGATCGAGGCTGGGTCTATGCACATGCGCCATTCTTGTCTTCTTTTTGTATCAAAGCGACCTCTGGGGCATTATCTTGCTGATGCGCGACTTCTCGGTGGGTATTTACCATCCGGTGGCTGCATCCTGTTGGCCGCTTCCGCGGTACCTCCAACGCGACTCGTTTTGAGCTGCGATTACCGATCTGCGACTGATATCCATGTGAGGAGTTGGCGATGCAAGCTTCTTCTGCGAGTACTGAGCCTGCGTTCTCGCATTCTAACGCTCTCTGCCTGTCTCCATATATTGTAATAACACCGTTTGGTCCTGGTATCTTTAACTGTAGGTAGACGTAGCAGGGGCGGCGGTAAATTTGACATAGGCTTCTCTTCCAAAGATCGCATGATATGAGCTTTTGACTGCTACAACCTCAAAGTCTAGGAGCTCTGTGCGGAAGTTCCGCTCTGTTCCAAAGCTAACTTCAAGTGTTATCTTTCCGATTGGTCGCGTAACAGCTCCTGGGATTATGCCTTGAATTTCTTTCCTGGATGGTCGCAGCCTCGTCTCGGGTATATTCATTCTTCGGAGCGTGTCTTGATATAGGATGTTTACTCTTCCTCCTCCGTCCATTAGGACCTTACTTAACTTGTATCCCGCGACTTCAGGCGTGACCACAAGAGCTGGCTGTCCTGGATCTCTTACTTCTGGGGGGTGATCGCCGCGACTCCAAATAACCGATTGCTCTGTCCAGCGACGATACCTTTCTGGCGTTGAAATCTGACCGCTCTTCCGGCTTCCATCCGTTGTTTGTACTTCCACTGTATGAAACTGTCCTATGTTTCTTCTAGGTAAAACGTCAGGCCTTGATGAGAGCTAGATTTATTCTTGTGTGCATCGATCGCTGCGAGCCGTATCTGGCGTGTCGCCTTCTTTCCACCTCCGGTAATAATGACATTGCGCCTTTGTGTGACGCTGGCCTGCCATCTCTCCTGCGATGTAAGTCGCAAGGCACGTCGAAGATCCCCTTGCAGTTATTAGGGAGTAAGGCCTTATCACTCCCTTGCTCCTTCATCTGGTGTGCGCGATGTTCAGTTTGCGCGACTTGCAATTTCCCTGTTGGGTTCTGTGATAAGCCGCCTGTCCCTTTATCTGTCTTTGCGTACTTGTCAGCTGTTGCCAAAAGCTGGTCGAAACTATCAATCTTGTGCTCAGCGCGACTTAATTTGTGCACCAGCGGCTCAAATCTACAGTTCTTCTCATAGCTTGTATTGCAGCTGTACTGTTAAGTTTTTGGCGGAGCCAAGGATCTCCGCGATTCTCTTGATCCAGTCGCCGCTTGATTCGTCCTCTTTTTGAATGCATTGTCTAAGGTTTTTCATGTCTTCTGTTTGGAATCTGATGAACTTGTCCTTCAAGTCTTCCCATGTGCTTATTGATTTTGATGGCAGCCTTAACAGCCAATCCCTAGCTTCTCCCTGTATTGCCAAGTGGAAGTATTTCGCACGTACTTCTTGAGTCACATCAGCCCCTGTCATGCTTGCCTCGTAACTTCTATCCATAAGGCAGGGTCTTGGTCACTGCGATAGGTGGTGACTCGCTGCGACTCGTCGAAGTTCGGGGGGAAACGAGTGAGCCGTATTTCCTCTCCAAAACATGCTGGTCCTTTCAATAATGAATAGGAGTTTACTGGCGCTGAATCTTCATCTGAATCAGTTTCAATCTGGGATGGCTGAGTCGCTCCGGACGTCCGTGACTCGCCTTCTATCTTCTTTTCTTTTTCCAATGATACCTGCAAACCTGCTAGCTGGTTGACCACTTCTTCGACGCTGCACTTTTCTCCTCCCCATGATACCTCGTTTTGCGGCTCATTGGGCGTGACTCCATACATATTTGCTTGTTGTAAAGCAGCGTTTGCAGTAGGTCGATCGCATGCGAGCTTCCTTATCAGCTCGTGTCTCCAACCGGTGCTATCTTTGACAATATCCCTATCGCGGCGTGCACGTTGCTCTCTGGGTCGCCGTGGAACTGTGATTTCATCTCTCCTCTGTCCATCTTGATCTGATGTTTTTGCTGCCAACGACGGAGTCGCCACTCTTCTTCTTGGAGTTTCTTGCGCTCAGATGTCGTCTTGGTTCGCACCGCCTGGTGCTTTGGCAGCGACGGAGTCGTCGACCTTCTTCTTGGAGTTTTTCGCGCTCAGCCGCGAGTCTTTGTGCCTCTTCACAGAGTTCCGTCCTGATAGCTTCAATCTCTTCAATCTTGAGGTCTCCTTCCTGATTTGGTAGAGATCCCCAAACAGGTCTTGACGGGACGGGGATGGGCAGTCTTGCCGTAGCTTGTTGTAGCTCCTCCAACACGCGGACCCTGACCGGCCGCAGTTCCTTCACCGATTCGCTTCCTTGAGTCGCATCTAGATCTGCGACTGACGGATCCGACGAAAACTTTTACTGATCCGATGGGAACAATGTATCCAAACTCGATGCGATCTGCCTCGGGTCCCCACTCTGAGTCGTCGATGAAGGGGACCCCATTGATGTCTTCAACTTGGCCGATGGCGATGTCCTTGAAGCCTGATTTCGATCCTGCGCGGAACGTGACGCTTTTGACCGCAGGCCCCACGGTGGGCGCCAACTGTCGTGGGTTTGTCACGTCAGGTGTCATAGATGACTTCGTAGGTGTGGGATTACGCGAGTCAAGCATCTCCGAGCTTGGGATCGCAGGAACAAAGATCAACACAGATTTACCCAGGTTCGGCCCCCTCAATGTGAGGTAAAAGACCTACTTCCTGCCTACCCTAGATTGGTATTGATATGATAATCGAGGTGTTACAATGGAGGCGATCCGATCTGGTACTCGCCGTATGAGCTAGGGTTTAGGGCTTGATAGCTTGACCCGCTCTAAGTCCTGCGAGTCCTCTTTATATACACAGAGGCTCGTAGGTTACAAAGGAAACTTCCCCCAAGGAATACGTCCACAGAGGCCTACTCGGAGACTACTTGGTCTTCACGTCCTCCGGATATGTCTTCTAGATCTTTCCCCTTATGGCGGTTCAATATTGGGCTTGCTCCCAAGTGGGCCTTGTCCGTGCGAGTAAGTCAGTCGCACTGGGCCGCGGGTTAATCCAGAAATT
>CAMZMU010000075.1:13486371-13793081 GCA_947311845.1 Poa pratensis | reverse complement strand
CAGACCGAGCACGCTTAACTTTTGAGTTCCTTACAAATTAGCTGTCAAATGAGAAGTTAGAACTTACTGATAATAGTACACTGTCAATCATATTAACCCTGAGTCATGATGTTACACTTTTTATTGTTTAAATTTTCAAAATTTATTTAAATAAATACAATGATTATGTAATATATTTGAATAAATAATAATGATTATGTAATAATATTTTTCAATAAATACAGTGATTATGTAATAATATTTAATATGGAATAATGCATATCTTTAAATCCGTTATTGTTTAAATTTTCAAAATTTATTTGAATAATACAATGATTGTGTAATATTATTTCTGAATAAATAACAATGATTATGTAATAATATTTTTGAATAAATAACAGTGATTATGTAATAATATTTAATATGGAATAATTCATATCTTTAATCGGTAAATCAAAATTTGACAAATAAAATGTCTAAATTGATTAGAAAAAAGAGAGGAATTCAATATTGCCATCGTATCAATCATATCTAGGAATAAAAATGATTAGTTTTTCGTTTTTCATGTTTTAAACTTCTTTAAATGTTAGTCAAACTTAGTTGATCAATTTCAAAATAAGCATAAATTTTTTTAAAAACAATTAAAAAATTGAAAAACTCACCAAACTTTCATTTTGGAGTGACTAAGAAGGATCCAGGCTTAGTTTTGACCGAATACATGAGAAGACGCATATCACTATATATATTAGATAGTCTCAAGTCATCGCTAATTTTTTTTTAATAATACATTTTTTTAATCAATTTCGAAAAAAATATTACGCAAATCTTCTCATCACGGCCTTTTTTCTCCCGCCCTTTTTTCCCGCCTTTTCCTCCCGCCCTTCTTTCCCGCCATTTTGTTCCCGCCTTTTCCTCCCGCCCTTTTTTCCCGCCATTTTGTTCCCGCCCTTTTTCCCGCGCTGGCCTATCTCCTGCCAAATTTCTCATCACGGCTATAAAAACCACTGCGCACTAATAGAAAAAGAACTCGTGAGGCTGCATGCTAGGTGGCAGAAGAAGAAGCTAACATATCCCACTGAAGCATATATGTTGGATGCTCTTCGTACACCGATGTTATGGGTCGAGGGAGAGCGAGGACGAAGATGATATCTTCATACCCACTGAAGCGAGCAAGAGAGCTGCAGCAGCGGCGGCGGCGTCGAAGGGCAAGGGTGCAGCGTCGTCGAAACGCAAGGCTGAAGCATCGTCGAAGGGGAAGAGTGCTCCGTCGTCGAAGGATAAGGGTGTTGCGTCATCGGAACGCAAGCGTGATGCGGGAGGCTGCGTCGATGGTAGATGACTTTTCTTTTCAATTTATGTTGTGTTGTCGCTACTCCCACTTTTCTTGTTGTATGTGTACGTTGCAATGTTTGTTTAATAAATGAAAAAATGTATTAGATCAAAAAAAATTAGCGGGAAAAATTTGGCGGGAGAAACAGGCGGGAATAAATTTGGCGGGAGAGAGAAACGGGAGGGAGAGAAGAAGGCGGGATAAATAAGGCGGGAACGGTGTGTCGCCGGGAAGGGTTGGCGCGAAAAATGGAGGGAAATACACGTTCATGCAGCAGTTGGCTGGGCCAAGGCCGACAGGACCTAGTCGGCCCAGCCGTGGCCGACAGGAACTAATCGGCTTAGCCCAGGCCGAGGCCGTATTATTTATGAAATTCCGTCGATTTGCGTAATATTTTTCGAAATTGATTAAAAAATGTATTATTTAAAAAAATTAGCCTACTCATCAACGACATTAAGATGAATCCAAATATTTCGGTCATTACATAGATATAGTTTTTGGAATCCGAATTTGACCGAATACATGAGAAGGACAGCACATCACTATATAGTCTACTCATCAACGACATTAAGATGATCATAGTTGGTATTGTAGCCACGTAGATATCCCACTTCCGTGCAATCTCGAAGCGAGGCGAGCGTCCAAAGCAGCATACGTGACTTGATCGTAGCTCAATGGAACTTTGCCCCATCCGAAAATTAGGTCTTCTTCCAAGTGTCGTCCTCGTCGGCGTCCTTGTCCTTCTTCTTATATTTCTTCTTCTTCTCAAGGTTTGTCCCAATGATAGCATTGGAGAGAGCATAGAGACTCGGAGTAAGATTGCCGGTTGGGTTCCGGCGATCCCTCTGCAGGTTGACCGCGGACCGAATAATAATTCCGTAGTAGCCCAGCATCCGTATGTCGTTGTGGATAGCCACGCCGTAGAACTTGATTGTCTCGTCACCTAAGAAATCCACGAGGAGCTGCGGCACCCGATCAGCCTCGCAGATTTGGAAGACAAGAGTCTCGGTCGCCACCGAGAGTTGAAGGACGGTGCGCGCTGTGAATATCCTTCCGCGAGGGTCGGTGAACTCGCAGTCGAGTCCAACGCCTTTGAACGGTGCGGCGTCGAGGAAGTACTTCTTCACGTCGCGGATCCACCTCTCCACACGCCATGCACGGAGGGTGACCCATACCTTGAACTTCATGCCTTCCTTCTCGTAGTACTACAACCGAGACCGAGGGGGCGCGCGAGCGGCTCCATTGGAAGAGAGGAGATGGAGGAGAGGATCGAGAATAATTTGCAAGGATTATAGAGAGAATAGTGTTGCATTTTATAGGGGCGGAGAGGGAGGCCGGCGGTCAGAGGAGGCCGGCGGCCGGGCGTGCATATAATTCCGGCGGCGCTCGCTCGTCTTCCGTGGCTGCGGTGATCGAAACGGCGCTCTGCTCGTCTTCCGCACCGCGTGTTAATCAAAACGCGCGCGGGCGGGAATTGAAACGGTTCTCACCTAAAGGTCTCGCCATGGGGCCACCAACCGCGGCCGCAGGTGCCGCGTGGCCTCCAACTCTTTAGTACCGGTTTCTAATAACGACCGGTACTAAAGGCCCCTTTAGTACCGGTCGTTATTAGAAACCGGTACTAAAGAGTTGGACCTGCTGCACACGAACGCAACCGGTGCTAATGCCCCCCTTTAGTACCGGTTTTTGTGCAACCGGTACTAAAGGGGGCGCACCGTTGCCCCTTTTCTACTAGTGATGGTGGACACTCACTGATAAAATCTTCCCCGTTACAACCAGAGTTACTCTCTAGCATCTTGATAGCAACATGAAACATCGCCTGGGAGTACGTAGCACACCCTTGTGCACGGAGCCGTAGCCCCCTTGGCCCAATTTATCTCTGAAATGGCCTGTGATGGCAGTGATATCTGTGTAGGCATACCTCACAGGGCCGATCATTTGTTGCATGCGGAGGAACTTTTCAACTGCATCAATTGTGATCCTCGTTTTCCAGTACTTGTGCCCAAGGAAGATCAATACAACCAGGGGCGCCAACACGAACCTGCATAGTACTTTCCGAACAAGTCGGTTGGCATACATAAGTTAAGAACCACATGGTAATCGTGATGATGAAATGCAGGTAATTATCACGTACCAAAAAGGAACTTAGGGATATCAATAGCAGATACTATGGCCTTAATATCCACATATTGGGATGCTGACGGTGACATTGTTTCATGTGAGTAATTAGTTAAGCATTTTATGAATTGTATCTCACTAAAAAAAAGGCACGGATCCAATGCAGCATGCTGGCACCGGATACATGCTCCTTCAAGTATCTGCAAGTCAATATTGCACAGAAAAAGGTTTAGGAGTGTACATTATTTTTGGATATAATTATTTATATAAACCAAATTTGGGAGGAAATGGACTCACCTTGTTGAGTTCCTCATGCATCCTTGGATGAACCAACGAGGTGGCTCTCGCACATCATAATACGGAAATTGTACCGAAAACCCCTTCCTTATGAATACCATGATATCTTCATAACTAACATTCTGTAGCTGTGAGGTGCTCAGGGTACGTGATTCATCAAATGAGCTATCAAATGGAATCGTCTTCAAGTAACGACAAGAAGGTTCAAGATATGCAATTACACAGCTATTCACTGTTTTGCAGGCAGCCAGTACATAAACGTGCGACCTATTTGTACTTAGGAAAGCAACAAATTTGTATCGACTATTATTCGTTATTGCTCGCGAACAATTAACAAAGCATGCCCAACAGGGATAAGTATCAAAATTGGAAAAGCCATCTGAATCAAGTATTCCTTTCTCGGGAAAAGGGTGGTAAGTGTAAGTATTGTAAATATGCCAACTAACTTTTCTCTATTCCAATCAAAGTCATATACAAAGTTACATGTACATGGGCACTAATGGGCTAGATAGACATATACTCTAACACCCCCCTTCAAACTCAAGGTGGATCAGCGACATTGAGTTTGAGAACATGAAGTTTATGTTGTTCCCTTGTTTGAGCCTTTGTGAAGAAATCTGCAAGTTGAAGCTCCGAAGGAACATATTTGAGATGAATTGTTGATTGTTGACAATGAGAGCGTGTGAAGAAAGCATCCACACCAATATGCTTGGTTAACTCATGCTTGACTGGATCATTTGCAATCTGGATAGCAGCAGTGCTGTCACAAAGAATGGTTGTGGGTGCATCACATGAGACACCAAGATCAGCCAATAACCAACGAAGCCAGACAATTTCTGAAGTAGTAGTAGCTAGTGCTCTTAGTTCGGCTTCAGCACTAGAGCGTGACACTGCAGTCTGTTTCTTAGACTTCCATGCAATAAGAGAGGTGCCGAGAAAAAGACAATAGCCAGTGACAGAGCAACGATCAGCAGGATCACTCGCCCAAGTAGAATCAGAGTAAGCATGAAGCTGGAGCTGATTTGTGCGGGCATAGAATAACCGGCGATATGATGTTCCCCTCAAATATCGAAGAACACGAAGCAAGTGGCTGTAATGAACTGAGGTAGGAGCACTAACAAACTGACTTAGGATGTGAACTGCATGGGCAATATCAGGTCTTGTCACGGTGAGGTATACAAGGCTGCCAACAAGGTGTCGATAGCGGGATGGATCCTCAAGAGGAATGCCATCAGTAGAAGCAACTGTAACTGGAGTTCCATTGGAGTAGTAGCAATACGAGTATCAGTAAGACCCGAACGCGCTACCAAATCCTGAGTATAGCGAGACTGAGAAATATAGTAATCGTCATCCGTGCAATCAACTTCAATTCCCAGAAAGTAACTGAGAGACCCTAGATCTGACATCTTGAATTGTTCACTTAGATTTCTTTTAACAAAAGCAATGTACTTCTGATCATCTCCAGTTATTAGCATATCATCCACATAGAGCAGAAGCAATGTACGACCACTGCCAGAAGTATGAACGAAAAGTGCAGGGTCATGATCACTCGAAGAGAAACCAGCAGCTCGAACTACAGAACTGAATCTCTCAAACCATGCACGCGGGCTTGTTTAAGCCCATAAAGTGCCTTGCGAAGGCGACAAACATGACCAGCTGGGGCCTCAACACCCGGAGGTGGCTGCATAAAAACTTCCTCATGTAGATCACCATGAAGGAAAGCATTCTTCACATCCATTTGTGAGATTTTCCATGATCGAGTTGCAGCCACAGCAATAAGAGTACGAACAGAGGTCATGTGAGCAACTGGAGCAAAGTCTCATCATAATCTCTCCCATGAGTCTGCTGAAAACCTCTTGCAACGAGTCGAGCCTTATGACGCTCCACTGAACCATCTGACCTGGTTTTGATTTTATATACCCACTTACAAGTGATAGGAACTGATCTGGGAGGTAATGGTACCATGTCCCATGTATGTGTACCCTCTAGGGCCGCAAGCTCCTCAGACATAGCCATTTGCCACTCGGGTAGCACGACAGCCTCTTCATAAGTACTAGGCTCACAAGCTGTCCCTGCACAGAAGCCATTTCTATATCTGTCTGGAAGCTCAAGAGTGGAGCGATCACGAAGGGCATACCTGTTTGTCTGAGAGGACTCATCAGTGCAAGGTTCAGTGGCACTAGCCAGAGGAGGAGAAGATAGAGGAATAGATGACGGAGTCTCAGATGAAACTACAGGACGACGACTATAATGAAAAGGAAAAGGATCCAAACACGGTGGGGCTGGTGAAGAAGGTGTGTCTTGATCAGAGACTGACTCATCCGAGGAAAATATCTGTGGAAGTGAGAGAAAAGAGGTGGACTCTAGGGAAGTGGAGGAGATGGGTGAATGGAAAAATGGTTGATTCTCATTGAAAGTAACGTCCCGAGAGAAGCGAATGCGACGAGCGGAAGGATCATAGCAGCGATACCCCTTGTGCTCAAGACTATACCCAAGAAAAACACACTCAACAGACTGGGCAGTCAACTTGGTCCGCTCGCGAGGTGCTAATAGGACATAACAAGTACAACCAAAAACACGAAGATGACCATAGGTGGGAGGAGAACCAAATAAAACCTCTCCAGGAGACTTGCCTTGGAGACGGGAGGAGGGCTGAATATTTATGAGATACACTGCCGTGGAAATAGCTTCACCCCAGAAATGAGTGGGGACAAAAGATGAAATCAGAAGAGTTCGTGCTGTCTCAATTAAATGACGATGCTTACGCTCGGCAACACCATTCTGAGCGTGAGCACCAGGACATGAGAGCTGAGGAAGAGTACCCTCGGAAGAAAGAAACTCACGAAAAGATGTAGAGAGGTACCCCCCCCCCTGAGTCAGAGCGAAAAACACGAATAGCACTTGAAAACTGAGTATGAACCATGCGAGCAAAAGCTTGATAGATAGAATTTAACTGGGAACGATGTTTCATAAAATAAACCCAAGTATATCGAGAGTAATCATCAACAAATATGACATAATGTTTGTGACCACCCTTTGAGACAAAAGGGGAGGGACCCCATACATCAGAGTGCACTAAATCAAAAGGACGACTAGAACAAGTGGTGCTGGAAGGATACGGAAGTTGTATCTGTTTACCTAGCTTACAACCCTTACAATGAAAACCAGCATCCACAGGAACACGACCCAAAACTCCTTGTCCAACAAGTTCAGATAAACGAGAACCACATAGATGACCTAACGATGATGCCACTTGGCAAAAGAAAAAGATGAATTTGGTCTTGAGGTGGATGAAGCAGACGATGCGGAAGCGGAAGAGAGATGAAGGGTGTCAAGTTCGTAGAGGGAGGTGGATCCTCTACGGCGATGGCCAGTTCCAATGATCCTCTTGCTCTGAAGGTCCTGCACATAACAAGATGTTTTGTCAAAACCAACAAAATAGTCCATATCAGTAATTTGACCAACTGACATGAGATTCATTGACAAATCCGGGACAAGAGCAATATTTGGAACAGAAAACTTGGATGTGCAAAGCGAACCCTGATGAGTAACAGAACAAGGTGTACCATCAGCGGTGTGAACAGAGGCGCCATCCTTGAGTGGCTGACATTGCACGAGCTGGGAGCGATCTGAGGTGACATGAAACGAGGATCCCGAATCAAGCACCCACGGCTGAGTGGCACGAGAAGCAGACTGAGAAGCAGCAGACACAGAGGCACTCCTTGCTGGCTGCTGCTGTGACTGTTGTGGTTCGCTGATTTCAACAGCTGAAGACTTTCTGCTAGATGGGTGACGCTGCTGTTGCTGAGCAGGGAACTTTCTTTGATACTCGGCCCACAACTCAGGGTGTAGAGCAAAGCAACTATCAATTGTGTGCCCTATCCTTTTGCAGTGAGAACAAAATTTTCCTGAAGAAGAGCCTCTGAAAGGATTTCCTGAAGAAGAGCCTCTGAAAGGACCCCGAGGAGCAGCAAGAACACTGGTGTGAGTCATTGGAGCTGAGGCAAGGGAGGAAAGACGTGTCTCCTCTGCAATTAAACTAGCAAGTGCTTCATCCAGAGAGGGAGGCGTAGGACGACCGAGAAGTTGGGTGCGGTTATTCTCAAAATCCTGCCTAAGCCTCATCACAAACTGATACATGAAAGACTGAGCTTCATAATTTTCCTTGGCCACACAACACACACACCCAGAACGGCTTTTTGGAGTCATCGACATAAGCTGACTACTGATGCGGGTGTGATGGTCCCGAAGAGCAAGGCTTTGATACCTGCAAAAGTAAACGGGATTAGGGTGAGACTCCAAGTGCAGAGTGTATAGTAAGTGGAAGACAGTTTTCCCCACGAGGGGTGACTCGAGGGTTTAATATCGAACTCTCGGGGAATCTGAAGTGGTAGATTCATCTTCTTATCCTTCTTTTGGTTACCTACAAAACAAGGTTAGATGTTTTGGTCCTCAACCTCACCTGTGGTTGTCAAGCACAAGGTGTAAGAATGATATCAGGATAGTTATGCAATGCAAACAAGAAATAAATATGCAATGATGGTAGATGCAATGATAAATGATATTTTTGGGTTTTTGAATGATGTATGCAAGATGAAAAGTATTTTTGTATTTTCGGATTTAATGATGGCTGAAAATAGAAAAGTGGTATATGGTGTTGGAAAGGTGTTTCTTACGATTAAAAATGGACTGGGTTCATGGTTTCACAAATGCACTCTCTCTTTATAAAGTGGTAGACAATGGAACACACACAGTTAACATATGAGATTGCAACACAGGGTTTGATAACAAGTTACTTAGATATATGGGCATCACGTCCTAACATAGAGATCTTTTGGTTATTAACCTCTCTTATACTCCACCAAGATGCGAACTAAATCATAACACCTCAGTAATTAAGATAACTCAGAGTATAGCATTAAGTATCATGACATGAAGTGAAAATAAGAACATGCTAGATCTAGTCATGGTGTAGTGGCAATGGTCACGCCCATATCCCCGGTAGCATGGTATTTTAGTTTATCCCTAGTGAGGCAACAAAGTAAGGTAAAGATACCAAAGTGGATCGCAGAACTTTCTCTCAGGTTCACTGCACTAGCCACCCCCCGTTACTCCAACTAATGCACACGTTCCCCCACACACGCTCTCATAAACATGCTTGATCAAAACAGGTAGACAAGAACGGGGTACATAATATGCATCTATACTCATAACTGAAACAAACATTGCAATCTCAAACATATATTAACTCATAAAGATCCACCACAAAGGTATTACAACGGTGACCGTAATCATGTTCAGCAGCTCATACGGTGCTAATTAGTAAAGCTCAATAGAGGAGAGATACATAAGTTATTTCCACAAACCCATAGTCCAGAGATGGACTACTCCCTCTTCATCATGGTGACGGTGGAGAAGTCGATGGAGAAGATGGAAACCACGCCGGCAGCGCCCCGCCGGAGTTTTCCCCCTCCAATCTGCAGCTCCTGATCTCCGTTTCGGTGTTTCTGTGGTTTTGCGGCGCTCCTTCCAGAGAACATCGGGGGACCTTTTTTATAGTCGTTTTTAGGTCAAGACGATGTCGGTGGAGAAAAGATCGAAGGCAACGGAGCCACGAGGGCCAAACGAGTGGGCCCCACGCGGCCACGGTACTGGCCGTGTGGGCCACCCCCGTTTGGGCCTCGGGCCTCCGCTTGCTAGCTTCTTTCGCTCACAGGTCTTCTTCCTTCCAAATATTGACGCCCGTAAATTTCCAGGTGATTTCGTTGACGTTTGGGTCACTGAAACATTAAAATAAGAAAACGGGGTTTTCTGCCTGTGCAGGGTTAATTCCATAAAAATAGGAAATAAATGAATATTCCCAAAAATCATTATAAAACATTGATATAACCCTTATATGATGCAAATATGATTGGAATATAAGCAATTAAAGTGCAAAGTTCATGTATGCATTTTACATGCATCAGGGTGAAGGCTGCATAATATTCTTCTATGGACAAATCATGTTGCTGAAGACTTTGCAAGTTCTGCAACAAAGAGTATCGAAGTGCCCCACTGGGCTGAAGATATCGGTTCTCCAAATACTTCCATATTTCTTTTGCAGTTGAATGATGCTCAAGACTCATCCGCAGTGAAGGAGCAACATTAAGAATTAAAGCACCCATGACTTTAGCATCATTATTTTTCCATTTCTTCCTCGTGGCTTCATCAACTCTTTCAGCCGGAGCATCATCAGTCAAATGATCATCAAATCCAGCAGCTCTCACCATAGTTCTGACCGAGAATGCCCACTCTCTATAATTTGAGCCATCAAGCTTGATGTCACTAGAGAAAATGGAGCCATCCTTGGCCATTGCAGCAGTAAAATCCGGTTTCAGGCCCGGAAAAATCCGGAACTGGTACCGGGAAAATCCGGTTTCAGACCCGGAAAATTCCGGATTTCCTTCCGGGCTAAGAATTCAGCTACTGGTCTTCTCCTTTTCCGCCCGGTTTTCACCCGGTTCTGACCCGAAAAAATCCGAATAAGTCAACACGTACCAGACTGGTGAGGCAGAGCGTCCGGCAACTTGCGGCGACGTAGTGGGGCAACTTTGGGCGCCTTGCAGGAGCTGCCTGAGAGGCGGGCGGCCGTGGGAGGAGTCGGCGCACCAGATGGCGCGGATGGAGCGGTAGGGGACGGCCGGCTCCGAGGAGAGGGCGGAGGCGAGGTCCCGGAGGTCTGCCGCGAGATCGGGGGAGGCGGCGACGGAGGAGAGGAAGAGCGGCGACGGAGCGGCGACGAAGTCCGTGCGGCAACGGCGCCAGAGAGCAAGCCGGAGGGAGCGGCGACGGAGCACGAAGCGTCGAGGAGTGCGAGCTTGGAGAGATGTCGGAGAGGCGGCCGACGAAGAAGGCCCGCGGAGGAGAGCTGCGCAAGGAGGCGGCGACCGTCCTGTTGGAACAGCCCTCCGCCGTGTACTTTCCGACAACCACGACGACGAAGGTCCGGCGAGACGTCCGTACTCCAATACAACTCGCCGAGATGTGTACGTAGAGCTAACCAAGCTAGCTGTGATCAGTACGGTCGATCAAACTAGTACTCAACACGCACGCATGTCATGACCGGCTGATTGCCAAAGGCTCGTCTCGAGCCTTGTCTTTCTTTATATTGCTTTCAACTCACGGTGTGTTTACAAGCCTGGGTACACGCATATATATATGCGAGGGATTAGCTACCAACTCAAACCTAGCCGACTCGGTTACTAACTCCTACTCCTATACATCCATGTATTCTACTTGTATACGAAACCAACTCGCACACGACGCCGTGCCGGCCTCGGTTGTGCTTAGTGCTAACATTCACTCCCTAAGCACGACGTGCGATTCTCTTCCTCCTGGATCCCAAATGCGCCGGTTGCTTCGCGTACGTGTGACCCACGGCATTACTTTCGCCACTTTAGTCTCCATCATCGACATTGCTTTCGTCGCTCCTCGTGGCATCCATGACATCGACTTTGCTTTCGTCGACTCATCTACACTTTGACGGCAACAATCTTTCTTGTCGACGTCTTCAAATATCATCTTTGCTTCAGTGCTCTTGAAGCAATCTTCTGTGTACTTTACCGGCTCCACATCCGGAATTATTACCTTAAACAAATGTAGCCGTGCGAAATGCATCGCACCTTCATCTTGTAGTTCTTCTGCCAACGACAGTGCTTCATGCCAATACTCTATTGTATCGGTGTCTACAAATTTCACCGGTTCCTCGGTGTTTTCTGGTTCCTGGTCTTCAGATCGACCAAGTCCACTTCCTGTGCATGTTGCACCTCTAGGCAATGCACCAGCCCAAGCTGGGCTACACCTCTCTTCTGGCATGTACGTAGCAGTACAAAGGCTGCTCCTTTCTGGCCTGCTTGCTGGGCTCCCTTGCCCTTCTCCTGGATCATCAGGCAGAACTTCTTCCGACTGAGGTGGCCTGCTGCTTGCTGGACTGCTGGGTACGCTCGACTGGTTTCCTGGACGTGCTAGTACGCCACGGCTAGCTGTTGCACCAGCACCTTGCTGTGGCTGGCTTAGCACACCACGTGAGCTAGCCATGTTGCTGCATGCATGCTTCTGTGGCCTCTTGCTTGTACTCCGTCCACCAGCGTCGCTTGGTCTACTCGCCTGCCCACCGCTTTCTGAACCACCATCTAGCACGTTGCTTCTTTCTTCCGCAACTGCTGGTTTGCCCCATGACGCAACGATGCGCCTCACTCTACCCTGCGACGCAACACCGCGCTGCACTCCGTGGACCTCTGGCGCCACGTACGCCTTCACCTCTTTTCCTTGCGACGCGACACTACGCCGCACATCATGGACTTCTGGCGCCATGTACGCCTTCATACCAATACTATCGGCATGAGTTCTCGAATCACCTCCCATGTCAGTAGCATCGACACGGGTCTCCGAAACTTGAAGGCAAACTTTCTCTTCCACAAGCGTGTCAGTTTCTTTAGCCATCGCTTTAGGTGCTGGATCATCCTCGTCCACCAGTTCGCACAACAAGTGCATCGGACTATCATCTCCTTCCTGGGCTATGAGTGCCCTCTGCTTCGATAGTTTCCGGCAATCAGACTTGAAGTGACCGAGTTCACGACAGTAATGACACCTTACTTTCTTTATGTCAAACTTCTTCCTCCTTGGCGGAGTGTCGTCGTCCTCCTCCTCTTCTTCATCGTCGTCTTGCTCATCATCATCCTGCTCAGCGATGTACTTTTTCGCTGGGCGTTGCTTATCCTTCTTTTTCTTACTCGTGGATCCTCCTTTCTTTTCTTTCGAAAGAGCCATCCACTGCTTCTTCGTGAGCATTAGATGCTCATCCTGCTTCTCATCACCATAGGTGATTTTCATCCTCTGATCGTGCGCCTTGAATCGCCCGACCAAATCATCCAACGTGAGAGTCTTGAGATCAACGCACTGCTCGATCGCTGACACAATGGACAAATAACGCGGCGGAGCCGCACGAAGGAAACGCCTAACGACCGAGATCTCTTCCAATTTCTCGTCGAGGCCGCGAATCCCGTTGACCAATGTGGCTACCCTCGAGGCAAAAGCGTCCACCGTCTCCTCCTCTCCCATCTCCAGGTTCTCGTAACTTTTCAGCATGGATTGTAGGTTCGCCTCGCGAACGCGCTCGTGCCCGAGATTCATCGTCTTGAGCGCCTCCCACGCCTCCTTCTGAGCCACTTTCTATTGGTCCGGGTAGCACGTTTACTGGGCCGCCTTGTAAGCCTCCATGCAGTGGTGCAGCTCCACTCGAGCTGCCAGCTACAGCGACATCCCGCCATCTTGGCCTGTCTGGCCGGAATAGCTTGCCGCTGCCTTTTCTTCCTTTGCTGCTAGTGACATACGGCTGGTTTCCAACACAAGCTAGTGCACCAAAGCACATTGATACACCTTGATTCGGTTGGCCTACTAAGCCACGTCCTCCTGTTGCTAGGCTCCTACTGCATGCATGCTTTTCCGGCCACCCGTCTGTAGCACTGATACCAATTGTTGGAACAGCCCTCCGCCGTGTACTTTCCGACAACCACGACGACGAAGCTCCGGCGAGACGTCCGTACTCCAATACAACTCGCCGAGATGTGTACGTAGAGCTAACCAAGCTAGCTGTGATCAGTACGGTCGATCAAACTAGTACTCAACACGCACGCATGTCATGACCGGCTGATTGCCAAAGGCTCGTCTCGAGCCTTGTCTTTCTTTGTATTGCTTTCAACTCACGGTGTGTTTACAAGCCTGGGTACACGCATATATATATGCGAGGGATTAGCTACCAACTCAAACCTAGCCGACTCGGTTACTAACTCCTACTCCTATACATCCATGTATTCTACTTGTATACGAAACCAACTCGCACACGACGCCGTGCCGGCCTCGGTTGTGCTTAGTGCTAACACGTCCGGCGTCCGGCAACTTGCCGGAGCAGCGGCGGCGGCGGCGAGACGGCGGTGAGCCGGAGCTGGCGGCGGCGGGGAGCTAGGTCAGGAGCGGGAGCCGTAGCTCTGATACCATGTAAGTATTGTAAATATGCCAACTAACTTTTCTCTATTCCAATCAAAGTCATATACAAAGTTAAATGTACATGGGCCACTAATGGGCTAGATAGACATATACTCTAACAGTAAGAAAGAGGGTCGCTACCATTAGTCTCCAAATACAAGGGCATATGGCGCCATATGTCCTTGTAAATTTCTTTTTTCGCTCCAAATTAGCGTTCACAACCTAGAAGGACGAGTCAGTATAGTTGATGGCAGTCACATAGTATGTAGCATTGGCGATGAGAATTATAGCCTTACTATTACTGCAAACCAGCTCGTAATATTTAGATCCACACTCAAGTGGATCACCTTGATAGCGGACGTCACGGAGATGCCCGCAGGAGAAACCTTGGCACTCATCTCCTCCCTGGACATCTGCGATCAAAACTGAAAGCATACCTTTGGCTTTCGGTTGTTAAGACGTGGCGTTGGTTGATTTGGCTTTTAGGCTTGTTGTTACGTTGAAAACAGACCTTTGTTTTTCCCCGTTGTGGTACTGGGTTTGTCCCCAGCGTTTCTCTAGTTTCCGTGTTTGTAACCTGTTGCGCCACAGGAGACTTGGCTGCGATGCTTTCTATTAAAGCAGGGCCGTCTGGCCTCTTGTCTCAAAACTTAAAGCATAAACAAGCCAGTAAAGGCTTGCAAGGTAATAGAACGATGAAATGCACCAGGGTTCGCCATGACTGCTTCACAGATTGATATCCTAGACTCCTAGTTATGGAGACAACACTAGCAGGCAGGCCTTGTATGTTTGGGATACTATGGGTCGGAGAAAAAAGATTAACTGGTTTATACAGGACAGGAGTGGCAGATAGGAGTGAGAACCTAGTACACATATATAGGAATCGGTCGAGCACAGTTGTTACCAGAACGCAGCTGGAGCTAGAATAAGAGACTCGGACGCTAGGAGTGAAATTTCTTGGCGGTTCATATTCTCCAGATGTAGCAATCACAGCACCGGAATTTCCAAGCAGTGCTGCCTGAATTAAGTTACTAGAATTTCCAGAGTACTAAATCGTGGACAACATTAGGTCTCCAATCACACTTGGAGTACTAAATCTTGGACAGCAGTAGGTCTCCAATCACACTCGGAGTACTAAATCTTGGACAGCAGTAGGTCTTCAATCACACTGGACACACTAGAACACGGCAGGGGGGTGCATTCACAGTTGGAATTCCTCCACGGTGATTAAGGCGCACAAGCTACCCCTCGGTGCTTCAAAAGAAGGCCTATAAATTTTGACTAAAGTCAAACGATGAATAGTTTGATTAAATTTGTAGAAAAACTATCAAAAACTAGAATGCTAAATAGATATAATACACCCATATATTTATTGCGTATTTAATAATATTAATTTGGTATCGTAGTTCCTAATAGTTTTTCCTACAACACTATAAAAAACCTTACCTTTGCACCATTTGACTTCAAAAAAAAATTAAACGCCTTCTTTTCAAGCATGGCTGGAGTACAAGGGCTACCCTTTTTTCTACTTGTAGCACTTTGCTTGCCTTCTACTCGAAATAGGGTTTCGCCCCGCTTTATAAATAAAGCAACGACCAACAAACAACACAGGATACAAACGCAACACCACACAAGCTGGGGCCAACAGCAAACACAAGCCCAAAACAGAAACAAATGGAGACAAAGGTGGGAAGACTAAACTAAGGTGACCCGCCACCGTTGCGCCTCTCCGGAGAATTACCACCACGCTCGTAGCACCGAATCGTCAAGTACCAAGTAGCACCTTCAAGAAGGAAAGCAATCGCTGCTACCCGGACCGGCACCCGGTCCTAGGGTTTCCCCCGGCACACAGAGAGAAGTGGATGGAAGGTAGCCACGACGCCCTCCAAGAAGGAAAGGTGCCACCCGAAGGCGGCACCGCGTCGGTGTCGGGCGAACCGACAAGGATTTCTCCCGAAAAACCTATCCACGACCCCGGGCGATCCATAGCATAAGAGCCCCGTAAGGACAAAGCCTCGTCATCTCGGACTCTCCACCCGCCAACTTGCGCCACCACGGTTACGAAGTCGCCATCGTCGTCTTACCCAAGCTACCGACACAAAGACTGCAAGTCGGAGGCAAGCGGTATCTCGACTCGGGGTCAGCAGTACCGCGGCCGCGCGGGAGGGTACTGCCTCCACCGCCGAAGGCGGTAGTCGACCGGACGTAGTCGCACAGCACACCAGTCCCAGTCGGGTCCGGCCACACTGCCAGTCCCAAGAGGATCCGGCCGGGCCCAAGATGGGCCCGTAAAGCCAGCCACCACGCTGCAACAAGGGCAGCCGCCGTCGCTGATGAGCCCTACACGAACACCTCCGCCTCTGTCTTGCGGTCCTTATCGTCGCCTCTTCACGAACTCCGGCCCGGGGTCTGCAAGACGGAACAAGCAACACCGCAGGAACAGGGACAGCAGCAGCGACACCTTGCGGGAGGGAACAAACTCCACCACCGAGAGGCGGTAGTCGACCGGACGGAGCATGAGAATCACACCAGGTCCACGCTAACCCGGCCGGACCTAAGAAGGCCCGTAAAGCTTCTCCCGCACCGCTGCAACAGGCAAGGTACAGCACCACCGTCGCTGTTCGTGTGTCGTCGCCGTCGTCAGCCAGACAGCGTCACGGCAGCAGGCAAGCTGGCCCGCCCAAGCCCAGATGCGGCCCGAAGGGCCCCGATCTGGGCCGGAGGGCCACGGCCGCGCCACACCGCCCGCAGCGCCCGCCGCACGTCGGCCGCGCCGCACGCCGGCACCACCGCGCTGGAACCGCTCGGAGGAACCCAAACCGAGGCCTCCCGACGCGCACCGCCGCCAGAGCGAGCTCGGGCCCCGACCAGCTCGCAGGGGCGCGGGGAGAGACATTCCGCCGCCGCCGGCTCCGCCCGGGCACGGCCCGGCGACCCAAGCGGCGGCGGCGACGGGGGAGGAGGGGTGGAGGGAGGGGTTGGGCTGGAGACGGAGGCGGCGCTCCCGTCGCCCTCGGGGGGGCGAGAGGAGCGCGAGGGTCGGGGGGGGGGGGGGGCTGGAGACGGGGGCGAGAGGAGCGCGCGGGCCGGCCGGCGGCGGCGGCGGCGCCGCCTAGGGTTAGGGTAGGAGCGAGGTCGGGAGTCGCGGGAGCTCGGCCGGGTCGGTGCGGTTTGACGGAAGCTCGCTAGTGAATAGTATATAGTTGATGGTACCCAGATAGTATGTTGCATTGTTGATGAGAACTGTAGCCTTACTGTGGCTGTAAACCAGCTCATGTGGATCAGATCACCGGCTGAAAGGAGAATATATGTCTTGGAGATGTCATAACAGCTTCATATTAGAGTTAGAATCCACTCCCTCCATTCCAAATTATATGATGTTTTGACCACCTCAATATAGACTAAATACGGACTGAAATGAGTGAATCAACACACTAAAATACGGTCTAGATACGTACGAATCAGGAAAAAGGCTAAAAAGGCTTATTAATTAGAAACGGAGGGAGTAGTAGACATGTGTAGAAATCAGTCAGCAAAATTCTGATCAGTACGCAGCTGTAGACAGAAGAAACGACTCGGATGTTAGGCTTGGAATTTTTTGGCGGTTCGTATTTCCACAGGTAGCAATCGCAGTACAGGGATTCCAAGCAGTGCCACGGGCCACAAGGAAGTACTAGAATTTTCCACGGACTGTGAAATCTTGGACAGCTGTAGGTCTGCAGTCACACTCTAAGCACTAGTTGAGCACAGCAGGTGGTTGTATTCACACATGGAATTCCTCTACCATGATTAAGCCACTCAGCTATAAGATCGACCATTACAGCATGACTTGGATTCCCAATTTGAAGCTAGAGAAATAAGTTTTCCCTCGAAGAAAACTACGAAATATGTGCTGCTTCCGTTTCTACTTTACCACTGTGCTTGCCTTCATCTTCATCTGAATCTCGGTTATAGTACAGAAAAAATGAGCAAATTCCTCGTTTCAGCCCTCCTACTATCTCTTATCAACCATGGAACCAACTTGGCTGTGGCATGGGATGATAAAGATTTCTTCAGATACTGCCCACCGTCCAAGTGCAGCAACCATGGCCCAGAGATCAGGTTTCCTTTTCGACTCAACTCTACCAATACATCATCATCATGCAGCGGACCATGCATGAAATTAGCATGCTCTGGCCCAGACACCATCCTAGTACACCCACTTCTTGGCCTATGCAAAGTGACCGCCATAGATTACAGCTTCAACTTCATCAAAATCATCCCGCTTGTAGACTCCTTATCTCCCCGTTTGCTCCAAAAGCTCATATCCAGAATTGTACCAATTGATTTTGACAGAGACTTAAGCCCTTGCGACATATATTCTACGATCGATACAATCCTAGTATGCTGCTTGACAGAGTTAACACCAAGCCTTGATGCTGTGGGGCCAATCTCCTTCCTTAGCAACACAACTCACTTACTCTATTTGGTGCCCGCGTATGGTCTCATGTCTGATTATATGTCGGACTGTGTGGTCGTCTCAGATGGCGTCATCCAAATACCCAGGTTGTGGGAAAATATTTCAGAAAGCGGCTTCTCAACAATATGCAATGTAAGTGTAACAAGAATACTCAGTTCTGCTGAGTTCGAGCAAGACATAGAACTAGAGATCTTCATAGGCAACTTCTTCGGCCCCTCATGCTCTGATTGTGAACGCAAGGGACGACGGTGTGCATTCAGCTCACAAAAGAATCAAACATTCTGCATGCCGCATGGTATTGTTTCTAACTGACCAAAATACATATAATCATTGCGAACTCCTTTTATTTTTGTAACAAAAGTTGAAAAAAATAATGTTTAGTGGTTTATATTTCAAATTTTATGTATTCTACATTTTGATGTGTCTGAATCACTCACAGGTTTGTTGGCACTAGAAATCATTTGAGTAGTGACCATTTTTTTTCTTCAAGAAGTAGAATTACTAAAAAAAATCTAAACCATCAATCAAATCGTTTTTTACCCGAAACCATCTACAAAATCTCATTTTTTTTTTGGTATTTGCAGGTTCACGCATCAAAGTCATTGCAGGTATTAGTGCAACCGAGGTTTCTGTTATGCACAGATTTTATTGCCAGAAGTAAAAATTAAAGGCAAACTATAGGGGAGACACTGCCGGTATTGCTAGCCACAGTGGATCCTACATTCTGTCTATCCCTGACTACAATAACTAAGTAATCGATTTCTGAGACAATGCAATATGCTAATTTTCTATTCTCTGTTTATGCAGCTGCATCATCGGCGTCCACATTAGTTGTTCTTTTCTTGATTGTTGCCACTGCACTTTATCTTTCACTTAAGACAAGATATAACGAAGAGATACATTTGAAGGTTGAAATGTTTCTCAAAACATACGGCACATCAAAACCCACGCGATACACTTTCTCTGAAGTTAAGAAGATAGCAAGGCGGTTTAAGGTAAAAATCGGGCAGGGAGGATTTGGAAGCGTATACAAAGGCGAGCTACCAAATGGAATTCCTGTCGCGGTCAAGGTGCTAGAGAACTCTACAGGAGAGGGAGAAGTATTCATCAATGAAGTTGCAACCATCGGACTAATCCACCATGCAAACATTGTCCGCCTCATGGGCTTTTGCTCCGAAGGGACAAGAAGGGCTCTTATCTATGAATTCATGCCTAACGAGTCGCTCGAGAAATACATATTCTCGCCCGATTCTAATATTTTTCTAGATCTCCTAGTACCTCAGAAAATGCTAGATATTTCTTTAGGCATCGCCAAAGGAATGGAGTACCTACACCAAGGTTGCAACCAGCGCATCCTTCACTTCGACATCAAGCCACACAATATCTTGCTGGACTACAACTTCAATCCAAAGATCTCAGACTTTGGCCTTGCAAAGCTGTGTGCAAGGGACCAAAGTATTGTTACCTTAACTGCAGCAAGAGGTACTATGGGCTACATTGCACCAGAGCTATATTCTCGGAACTTTGGGGGAATATCCTACAAGTCAGATGTATATAGTTTTGGTATGATGGTGTTGGAAATGGTGAGTGGGAGGAGGAACTCAGACCCGAGTGCTGAGAACAAGAATGAGGTTTACCTCCCGGAGTGGATCTACGAGAAAGTAACCAGCGGCCAAGACTTGGTACTTACAAAGGAACTGGCAGAGGAAGAGAAGGTTACGATGAGACAGCTGGCCATTGTGGGACTGTGGTGCATCCAGTGGAACCCAAAGAACCGGCCGTCAATGAATAATGTGGTAAACATGTTAACGGGGAGACCGCAGAATCTACAGACACCCCGAAGCCTTTTGTGTCATCTGAAGCTTGTCATGCGCCATAAAACTTGGTAGATACAGTCAAAAAATAAAACTTGGTAGAGCACACTAGCACGATTAAGTGGGAAACTGGGAGCTGTACATTGTCCACTTGTTGCTGGGAAATGTATAGCACTAGCATGCAATGTATGTATTTCAATATTTACGCTGTATTAGCACCAGATGCATGTATTTTCAGAGTTTCAGTGATCGTCACGTACTAGTTCCAGTACTTGCATCGTATCAAATTCACATCACATTTTGATTCTTAGAATACAATGGTATTATGGTTATTACCTTATTCTCTTGTTCCGATGACGTATCCCCAATCCAGTATTTCCGGAGCTCGGTTGTCCTCCCTGAACTCCTCACTTGACGATGTGAGTCAATCCAAACTTCACCTGGACATACTGCAGGGCTGTAAGCTGTAAGTGCCATTTAAGATTCCAGGAACATCAAATTTACATGGTCATGCCGCTTTGTAACATGTGGAGAAGACAAAAATGGAGTCAAGCCCGCGCAGCTGCTGCTGGTTTCGCGGCACCAAATTATGAACATCTCAGCAGACACTGTTCTGAAGACCAATGCGGGGTCATTCTATTTCCATTCCTCGCAGACTTTGCTTTGCAGGTGCTTACTATAGTAATTACGGAGTAGGAAGACAGGAATTCAGTCTGAAACTTGTGCTTTCTGCTGCCGTGATTCGGCAAGCAATTTCAGGTATGGGTAAATGGACGAGATCCAGCGGAATACCTGACGGACAGACTCGCTCCTCCCACCGAATCCACGAGGCCGAGGCCTCGACACGCCGCCAGTGCCTCGTCGGCTCACTCTCACGGGTGCCCGCGGGCCGCGGCTGTTTGGTCGGCGCTGCTGGACGAGACCCGAGCGAGGCTGGTGACACTAGTCTACAGGGAAGAGGTAAGAGCTCCACAGTGCAGGACGCTTAGCGAGGCGCTTAACGAATTTTTTTTTGAGAGCGTCTCCTGAGAATACAAGTTGTAGCATCTGTTCGGACGCATAGAACACACACCACACACACGCACACCTCACGCACACCATACATATGTGTCTAAACTAGACATACAACCTATATCCTTAACACGTCCTGAGAGTCTTTCCGAAGTCCAGCGCTTCGGGACCGACGGGCACGTCGACCTCGCCTATGGCACGTGGACGGAGAGAGAGGCGTCTGGAGATTATTACACTGTTCGTTGAACAGTGCTGCGAGAACAGTGTAGCACGGTGCGAACACTTTTCCAAAAGAACAGTGTCGCGGGTGAGGCACCCGAAAATTCGCTCCGTGGGAGTTTGAACCCGGGCGGGAAAGGAAGGCCACTGCCGCTTCCTGCCATCCACGCTAAGCGCGGTACACGAGGCGCTTAACGAATTAAAATAATTGGAAGGAAATAAAATCCGTAGCGCAACGCCTGTCCATGCTACGCTAGGCTCTTAATGAGGCGCTAATTAAGCCAAACGATTGCCGTTTTCATGCAGCCAGCCAAAAAAATCAGCTAGCGTCCGGGCGACTCAGACTAGTCACAGTGAGACTAACATGAGTAGTAACATATATCACGTATCTCCGCAAAAAAAAACATCAATATCACGTAGACAAAAAATCTGATATGGCGGGTAATTAATGAGAGAGATGGTTGTGGTAAGCTATGTTACCGTAACATCACACATTTCAATGCAAGATGAGTGTAAAACTTAATAAATATGACACTACACACATGTTACTCCTCACTGTGAAGATAGTAATTTAGAGTAGTAACATAGCATATCTATGTTACTGGTCTAAATTACTCCCCATTGTAAGCAATCTCAGTTTGCGTCGGGCGCCTGGGATTGATGGCGTTAACGGCCAATTGATCGGGATTTATTTCCTGGCGCCGACTGGGTAGCGCCGCGCTGTGGATGGAAACTACGCCATCGAGACAAGAATGTAGCGGCTAAACTTTATGACGGGCCGGTTGTTTGGAAACGAGCTTGAGGAAATTTAGGCCCATACAATACTGGGCCTAATGTAAACCCCTTAAGGTTCCTCGGCCTAATATAAGCCCGTTGGATGCTGAGATCTACGGGAACGACTAGGCATCAAGCGCCTTATATTTGGCATAAACGTACGCACGGATGAGAAACAGAATAGTCTTCTTTGCATGCATGCACAAAATCCAAAAAAGCTGATGTCATCCCGCATTAAATGCAAAACTAAAAAATTCAAAAGATTTTGTAGCCCAAACCGTTTATCCGATTTAGAATCTGTTTTCACCGTTGGACTAGTCGCGACGAGATCTTCGAAAATAGATCCCATGTCGATATGTTCCGACGACTTTTTTTTTGACCCAAAAGTTATCCACCCGTAACATATAAGTTACCCAGACTTGAATACGTAAGTTGCCCACCATATTAACGATTAGTTTTTGGGTTGAAATAGAACCATTTTTTCTGATGTTCTTTTAGATTTTTACGAACCACACCTAGTTTTGATAAGTGAATATTACTCTGAGATGGTAAATTTATCGTGCATAAGTATTAGCATGATAATTGTCGATTTCATAGTGACAACTACACCGTAAAAAGATGAGCATTGTGTTCGGAACTAATATTTAGAGGACATGGTAACTACATCGATTTCGTGATGGATAATGATACGTCCATTTTGCATCACTATTTTATATCATAATTTGTCATTATCTATCCTTATATTTCATATTAATACATGATACTTATGTTATTTTGCCTTATTTTGCATGTTTGATGATTATTGGGAATTATCCTTCCGGAGTCAGGTTTCTGCTGGAAAAAGCGTCGTCAAGTCAACATATCAGCGGAACTCCAAAAATCACGAAACCAATTCTGGGGGTCTTATAATGTCAGATGCCGGAGGCAGCCAAAAGGAGGCAGCCAGGTGGGCCAGGTGGGCCCCACGCCACACCTGGGCGCGGCTGGCCTGTGGGCCGCGCCCAGCTATGGCGTGGCCACCTGGGTCCACCCCCCAGGTTGCCTCTTCGCGTATATCTGCCTCCCGAAAACCTAAGCACGGGGGGACGTCCACGAAATATTCCGCCGCCTCCACGGGACGGAAACCACCGAGAGAGAAAGAGCTCTCTGGCAGGGAGATCCTGCCGGGGAAATTCCCTCCCGGAGAGGGGAAATCATCGCCATCGTCATCGTCATCACGCTGGACTTCATCGGGATCATCATCACCACCATCCACTGCGCCATCACCATCATCTCCACCGACTCCACATCCATCTTGCTGTAACATCTAGGGCTGTACCTTGTCTAGTTCATTGGGGAGACTCTCCCGGTGTTGATTACTCCTTGTTATTGATGCTATTGAGTTTGTTTGGTGGATTAGTGTTCATGTCCAGATTGTTATTCATTGCCATATCATCTCTGATCATGATCCATATGATGTCTTGTGAGTAGTTTGTAGTTCTTGAGGACATGGGGAAGTCATGTTGTTAGTAGTGAAATAATGCTGCGTTAATATTTAATGGTTTGATATTTAAGTTGTGGTGTCATTCTTCTAGTGGTGTCATGTGAACGTCGACTACATGACACTTCACCTTTATGGGCCTAGGGGAATGCATCGTGTACCTAGCTTGCTAGTTGAGGGGTTGCCGGAGTGACAGAAACCTGAACCCCCGTTAGTAAGATAGTGCACGAGGGAGCGTAGGGTCTCAGAGTTTAAAGCTGTGGTTAGATTTATCTTAATTACTTTTCTGCATTCGCGGATGCTTGCAGGGGGTATAATCACAAGTGCGTATTAGTCCTAGGAAGGGCGGTGCGTTAGCATAGATTCACCCACACAACACTTATCAAAACAATGAAGATTAACCAGTTGCACGAAGCGAAAGCACTTGACGAAATTCCCATGTGTCCTCAGGAACATTTGTCTCTTATAAGTAACACACTCGGCTTGTCCTTTGCACTCAAAAGGATTGGGCCACTCGCTGCATTTGTTGCCGCGCTCGTTTATTTACTTGCACTGTTTTTACCTGCTGTTTCGAATACTACTGAAAACCTGTCTGCTAGCTTTTACAGTGAATTCTTGATCAAAACTACTTGCCAGCACCTTCTGCTCCTCGTTGGGTTCGACACTCTTATTTATCGAAAGTACTGCGATACACCCCCTATACTTGTGGGTCATCAAGACTATTTTCTGGCGCCGTTGCCGGGGAGTGAAGCGCTATTGGTAAGGAAATTGGTAAGGAAATTATTTACTGTAATGACTGTTATGGAGTCAAATCCATTTGGTTCGCTGTTTGGGAGGACTACTACCACTGCTACGGTAGTAGATGATCCTCCATCTGCTGAGATTGTTCCATTTAAAATACCTACGAAAATTGTTGGACGTATTATGGATAACCGCTATGATGGAACTGTTCATCCTGGTAATCATTTGCTTTATATACATGAACTATGCGGTTTGTTCAAGTGTGCAGGTATTTCGATGGACATTATTAAAAGGAAATTATTTACTCTGTCGCTGGATGGCAGAGCTGCTGAATGGTATAGTCTGCTGAAGAATGGTCCTTCATTGAGCTGGGCTGAAA
This sequence comes from Poa pratensis, assembly GCA_947311845.1. Lineage (NCBI taxonomy): Eukaryota > Viridiplantae > Streptophyta > Magnoliopsida > Poales > Poaceae > Poa > Poa pratensis. The sequence goes on along the minus strand of CAMZMU010000075.1, from coordinate 13,768,457 downwards.
TTGTCCCTCTCTTTTATTACAAGTTTTATCCTCCAAGTGAGATTCATAAGGATCGGAATTCTATATTCACTTTTTGGCCTTATGAGGGAGAAAGTATTGCCCAAGCTTGGGGGAGATTGAAATTATTAATGCTCAAATGCCCTGTTCATGGGATTCCAAGTAATATTGTCATCAATAACTTTTATGCAAGACTTTCCTATCATGATAAAGATTTATTGGACACTTCTTGTTCTTGGTCATTCACTCGTATGAAGGATGAAGATAAATGGGATCTTCTTGATCGTATCCAGGAAAATACTGAAGGATGGGAGAACGACAAAGGTAGGGAGTCAGGTATAAATTATGATTTCGAATGCATTAAATCCTTTATGGAGACTGATAGTTTTCGTAATTTTAATGCTACTTATGGTCTTGATTCTCAAGTTGTTGTTAATTACTTTAAGGCCTTTGCCTCGTATCTCGATATTCCTAGACAAGGTTGGGAAAAGTATCATGAACCTTATGAAGATAATGCTAATTTGCTCTTGCTAAAAATGTTGAAGTTCAAACTGTTGATCGCATTATACCAGAACCCTATATTGAAAAAATACCTTTTCCTGTTAAAGTAAAAGAACACTCTATTTTGGCTAGTGTGGTTAGCAAAAGTGAACGTAAACCTAGGGAACCTGATGAGCAAATTAGTGTAGAACATGAAGTAGCTATGGTTAAGGAACTTGTAACTGAAAATGTAGAAGGAGGTCATATTGTGTTTTGTGAAGAAGCTTCTAACATGGTTACACATCCTAAAAGAGCTCGAAAGCCTAGTGTTCCTGTGCTTTCTGTTAAAATAGGTGAGCATTGTTATTATGGTCTCTGTGATATTGGTGCTAGTTCCAGCGCTATCCCTTATGCTCTCTACAAGGAAATCAGGAAGGAAATTGATCCTTGCGAATTGGAAGATATTGATGTGGTTATTCAGCTTGCTAATAGGGAAACTATCTGTCCAGTTGGCATTGTCAGAGATGTTGAAGTTTTATGTGGTAAGACTAAATACCCTGCTGATTTCTTAGTTCTCGGTTCTGCTGCTAGTGACTCTTGTCCTATTATTTTTGGTAGACCTTTCCTGAATACTTGTGGTGCTATTATTGACTGTCAAAAAGAGAAATTTTTACTAGATTCGATGGAGAGTCTTATGAGTTTAATTTTTCAAAATTTGCTAAGAATCATTATGAACCTGAAATGCCTAATGAGAACTTTCAAGTTGAACAGCTTGCTTCTATTGCTGTTGGTCCTAACAATGCTTTGCAGCAATTTTTGGAAGACCACGAAAGTGAAGTTTTTGCAGAAGAAAGAAGGGAGATTGACGACATCTTTCTGCGTCAACCTCAAATGCTTAGGCATGATTTACCTGTGGAGGACCTGGGAATTGCGCCCCCTCCTAAAGAAGACCCTGTTTTTGATCTTAAGCCTTTACCTGATAATCTTAAGTATGTTCATATTGATGATAAGAAAATATATCCTGTTATTATTAGTTCTAAACTTTCAGGAGATGAAGAAGCAAAATTATTGCAAGTTCTGAAGAAACATAGAGGCGCAATGGGCTATACTCTTGATGATTTAAAAGGGATTTCTCCTGCTATATGTCAGCATGCTATTAATATTGAGCCTGATGCCAAGCCTGTTGTTGAGCATCAACGTCGTTTAATTCCTAAGATGAAGGAAGTGGTAAGAAATGAGGTATTAAAACTTCTTGAAGCAGGTATAATTTATCCTATTGCTGATAGTAGATGGGTTAGTCCTGTTCATTGTGTTCCTAAGAAAGGAGGAATAACTGTTGTGCCTAATGAAAATGATGAGCTTATTCCTCAGAGAGTTGTAGTTGGTTATAGAATGTGCATTGATTTTCGTAAGGTCAATAAGGTTACTAAGAAAGATCATTATCCTTTGCCTTTTATTGATCAGATGTTAGAAAGGTTGTCTAAGAAAACTCATTTTTGTTTCCTTGATGGTTATTCTGGTTTTTCCCAAATAGCTGTTAGAAAGGAAGATCAGGAGAAAACCACTTTTACCTGTCCTTATGGTACTTATGCTTATAGACGTATGCCTTTTGGTTTATGTAATGCTCCTGCTACTTTTCAGAGATGCATGTCTGCTATTTTTCACGGTTTTTGTGAAGAAATTGTGGAAGTCTTCATGGACGATTTCTCCGTCTATGGAACTTCTTTTGATAACTGTTTGCACAATCTTGACAAAGTTTTGCAGAGATGTGAAGAAACCAATCTTGTTCTTAATTGGGAGAAATGCCATTTTATGGTTAATGAAGGCATTGTTCTTGGGCATAAAATTTCTGAAAGAGGTATTGAAGTTGATAGAGCTAAAGTGGAAGCAATTGAGAAAATGCCATGCCCCCGAGATGTGAAAGGTATTCGTAGTGTTCTTGGTCATGCTGGTTTTTATAGAAGGTTTATTAAAGATTTCTCTAAAATTTCAAAGCCACTTACCAATCTTCTTCAAAAGGATGTTCCATTTGTTTTTGATGACGAGTGTAAAGAGGCATTCGAAATTTTGAAGAAGGCTTTAATAACTGCTCCTATTGTTCAACCACCAGACTGGACTTTACCATTTGAAATTATGTGTGATGCTAGTGATTTTGCTGTAGGTGCTGTTTTAGGACAGCGAGTAGATAAAAAGTTAAATGTTATTCATTATGCTAGTAAGACTCTTGATGCAGCTCAAAAGAATTATGCTACTACTGAGAAGGAATTTTTAGCAGTAGTGTTTGCTTGTGATAAGTTTAGACCTTATATTGTTGATTCTAAGGTAACTATTCATACTGATCATGCTGCTATTAAATACCTTATGGATAAGAAGGATGCTAAGCCTAGACTTATTAGATGGGTTCTCCTGTTACAAGAGTTCGATTTGCATATTGTTGATAGAAAAGGTGCTGAAAATCCTGTTGCTGATAATCTGTCTAGATTAGAAAATATAATGCATGATCCTATTCCTGTTGATGACAATTTTCGAAATGAGCAGTTGGCTTCTATAAAGGTAAATTCGAATGATTGTCCCTGGTATGCTGATTATGCTAACTTTATTGTTGCCAAGTATTTGCCTCCAACTTTTACTTATCAGCAAAGGAGGAAATTCTTCTGTGACTTGAGGCATTATTTTTGGGATGACCCACATTTATATAGAGAAGGAGTTGATGGTATTATGAGAAGATGTGTTCCAGAGCATGAGCAGAAGGAAATATTGGATAAATGCCATGGTAGTGCTTATGGAGGACATCACGCCGGAGATAGAACTGCACAAAAGGTTCTACAATCAGGTTTTTATTGGCCTACTCTTTTTAAAGATGCAAGAAAATTTGTTTTGACCTGTGATCAATGTCAGAGAGTTGGGAATATTAGTAGACGTAATGAGATGCCTATGAATTATTCTCTTGTTATTGAACCTTTTGATTGTTGGGGATTTGACTTTATGGGTCCTTTTCCCGCTTCAGATGGTTATACTCATATTCTAGTTGCTGTTGATTATGTTACTAAGTGGGTAGAGGCTATACCAACCTCTAGTGCTGATGGTAAGACTTCCTTAAAAATGCTTAAGGATGTTATTTTCTCGAGGTTTGGTGTGCCTAGATATCTCATGACTGATGGTGGTTCACACTTTATTCATGGTGGTTTTAGAAAAACTCTTGCTAAATATGGTGTCAATCACAGAATTGCTTCACCGTATCATCCTCAAACTAGTGGTCAAGTAGAGTTATCAAATAGAGAAATTAAGTTGATTTTGCAAAAGACTGTCAATAGGTCTAGAAAGAATTGGGCTAGAAAGCTTAATGATGCTTTGTGGGCTTATAGAACAGCATATAAAAATCCTATGGGCATGTCTCCTTATAAAATGGTTTATGGAAAAGCTTGTCATTTACCTCTAGAATTAGAACACAAGGCCTATTGGGCAATCAAAGAGCTTAATAGAGATTTCAAATTAGCTGGTGAGAAAAGGTTGCTAGAGTTAAGCTCTCTAGATGAATGGAGAAGTGAAGCATATGAAAATGCTAAACTTTTCAAAGAGAAAGTTAAGAGATGGCATGACAAGAGAATTTTAAAAAGAGAATTTTGCATAGGTGATAAAGTTTTATTGTATAGGTCTCGTCTCAGATTTTTTGCAGGAAAATTACTCTCAAAATGGGAAGGACCTTACATTGTGGAAGAAGTTTATCGTTCTGGTGCAATAAAAATTAATTCACTTGACGGTGACAAACCTCAAGTTGTTAATGGGCAGAGACTTAAACATTATATTTCTGGAGAATCTTATAATGAAAATGTTGATATTATTCAAATGGTATCTCCGGAGGAATTTATTAAAACTCAGAAACAGGAAACTGCAGAGTCTGATTTGAAGTAGGTATGATTTCGGTAAGAAAAAGTCCGCGTTTTACTTCGAAACTTTTATATTAGTTATATTTATACAATTTTGGAAATATCAAGACGAATAAGTGCCGGAGGAGGTGCCCGAGGGCACCACGCCACAGCAGGGCGCGGGCCCCACCTGGGCCGCGCCCAGCTATGGCGTGGTCGCCTCGGAGACCCCCTCCGACTCCGCTTCGCCCTGTGCCTTCCTTTTCACGCGTTATTTTCCGCTATATATTTACCCGGATCTCCCGAGGTCCGTATCTCGTGTTTTCGTCGCGTTTCTTTTCGAACTGTTTCTGGCAGGTTCCTTTGGTATTAGACATGTCGTCTCAAGGCTCTTGTGCGGAGGACTACGCAGCCAGGCGCCGGCGTGAACTTGAGAGGGATGTGAACCAGTGGAACGCCGCTGGTTGGACAACCGATGAAGAAGTTGCAGCTAGGAGGGCCGACATGGATCGAAGTGTTAGAGAAGAGATCAGGACGGCTCAGCGCCGCAATCAAGGAGGACAAGCTACAAGAGGCGATGGGCCCAGCAATCCTACCTTTGTGGGATCTGTTAACCTTCAACGTGCTTTTTCTCATAATATGCAGGGAGCAGTTCCAGCAGTTCCGGACCTGAGCGCCTTCCCTGCGGCTACTGAAGCAATAAGGGTCACGGATCAATTTTGCGAACAATATCGAGTCCTTAGGGCGGAAGTGGAAATTCTTCAAGAAGAGAACAATCGGCTTCGCCAAATGCTCGCACGGTTCTTAACACCTATTACTGTCGTACCACCATCACCGCCAAGGGAGTAATTCACCATGGGTAACAACACACTCCCAGCTTGTTTCAAGCTTGGGGGGGTGTTTTCAGTATCACCATCTTTATCTTTATCTTTATATTTTTGCTTAGTACCATGAGTAGAGAAGTTATCATATGAGATAGTTTGCAATGTGGAGTATCACTCCTTAGTTGGTTATCGTTGTATCCGTTGGTGTGAGGTTTATTGTGATGGAATATTAATGAGAAGCTTTATCTTTACTTTCTGCACACTTTATTTTAGCCAGCAAGTCCTTTGTCATATGCTGATCTTGTTACATTAGTATTGGCATCACTTTGGGTGCAGCAAGTAAATTTAGTTGGTTGTGGCAAACTTAGACTGGTCAGTAGTATCAATACTTTTTACACTTAAGTAGAAAAGAGGGAACTGGTTGCAATAACATTATCCCTATTGTTTTCCTCTTTGTTGGCCAATGAGTTTATTATTCTTGAATTAAAGTGTTTTGTGCCCACAAAGTAGATAGCATGGTTGTTCTATTAGATCTATAAGTGTTTGTCTCTCTCAATTCTTGTGCTTGCTACTAAACCTTGCTAGCCTAAAACCTTGTACTGAGAGGAGATACTTCTCGTGCATCCAAAACCCTGAACCAAAGCACTCCATTCGTGTCCACCATAACTACCTATCATGTAGTGTTCGCACTACTCCAAGTACATTTTCTCGTGTGCTACCTTTAACTATTCAAAACTATTATTATATCCCTTTTTGTGTCACTGTTCACCAAGCTCATAAGGACGTGGTAGCAGATGTGTCATCTTCCATGCTAACTGATTTACAAGGATTGGCAGCTTCATCTGCTTCTCCACCTTTTATTTTGCATTAAAAGAGCTGGTTAGTCCACCCTATAAATAAATAAATAAATAGACACTCCTCCACGGTGATTGTTGGTCGGCAACCGAGGATTCGGTCAAGCCATGGTTTGTGGAAAGAAATGGTTGGGAGGAGTGTCATCAATAAGTGCTTGTTACAAGTGCAGTTCTATAAACTCTCGGAACCGCTCTAAAAGTTAATTAGTATGGAAGATGACAAGGATTCTACCACTGATTTGTTGACCAATAGCATACACCTCTCAAAGCAATATTTTTACACTCTCTATGCCTTCGGGAACTAAAAAGCTCTAGCACACGTTTTAATCCCTGCTTCCCTCTGCGAAGGGCCTATCATTTATTTATTGTTGAGTCAGTAAACCTATTCCCTCTATCCCGAGCAAGCACTCGAATTGTTATAGATACAATCATTTATAGTTCATAATATTTCCTATCATGTTTTGTCTACTTTGCTTGAGCACATGAAGTTTTATCTTTGAGAATATGACTTTGACAGTTTTCTTTGGAATGTGAAAGGAACAGTGATGATTGAGCAACTCTATTTCTGCAATATAGCTCTAGTATAAAGACTCTTCTTGAAAGATAAGTTAGAATGTTGATTGTTCTCTGACCAAGAACACAGTTTGCCACATCCAATTGGTTTGCTTAATGTACCTTTATTTGTGGTTGTTCCATTACTTGTTCCAAGTTAAGTAGAATGTGTAGAGACTGCTGTTTAAAATGACTTGTTTAGCTGAGTAAATACTGATGCTTCTTGTCCGTATTCTTTATTATCGACACTTCACTCCATAAACATGTGGACTTGTTTACTGAGCTCAGTTTTCGCTTGGGGACAAGCGAGTCTAAGCTTGGGGGGAGTTGATACGTCCATTTTGCATCACTATTTTATATCATAATTTGTCATTATCTATCCTTATATTTCATATTAATACATGATACTTATGTTATTTTGCCTTATTTTGCATGTTTGATGATTATTGGGAATTATCCTTCCGGAGTCAGGTTTCTGCTGGAAAAAGCGTCGTCAAGTCAGCATATCAGCGGAACTCCAAAAATCACGAAACCAATTCTGGGGGTCTTATAATGTCAGATGCCGGAGGCAGCCAAAAGGAGGCAGCCAGGTGGGCCAGGTGGGCCCCACGCCACACCTGGGCGCGGCTGGCCTGTGGGCCGCGCCCAGCTATGGCGTGGCCACCTGGGTCCACCCCCCAGGTTGCCTCTTCGCGTATATCTGCCTCCCGAAAACCTAAGCACGGGGGGACGTCCACGAAATATTCCGCCGCCTCCACGGGACGGAAACCACCGAGAGAGAAAGAGCTCTCTGGCAGGGAGATCCTGCCGGGGAAATTCCCTCCCGGAGAGGGGAAATCATCGCCATCGTCATCGTCATCACGCTGGACTTCATCGGGATCATCATCACCACCATCCACTGCGCCATCACCATCATCTCCACCGACTCCACATCCATCTTGCTGTAACATCTAGGGCTGTACCTTGTCTAGTTCATTGGGGAGACTCTCCCGGTGTTGATTACTCCTTGTTATTGATGCTATTGAGTTTGTTTGGTGGATTAGTGTTCATGTCCAGATTGTTATTCATTGCCATATCATCTCTGATCATGATCCATATGATGTCTTGTGAGTAGTTTGTAGTTCTTGAGGACATGGGGAAGTCATGTTGTTAGTAGTGAAATAATGCTGCGTTAATATTTAATGGTTTGATATTTAAGTTGTGGTGTCATTCTTCTAGTGGTGTCATGTGAACGTCGACTACATGACACTTCACCTTTATGGGCCTAGGGGAATGCATCGTGTACCTAGCTTGCTAGTTGAGGGGTTGCCGGAGTGACAGAAACCTGAACCCCCGTTAGTAAGATAGTGCACGAGGGAGCGTAGGGTCTCAGAGTTTAAAGCTGTGGTTAGATTTATCTTAATTACTTTTCTGCATTCGCGGATGCTTGCAGGGGGTATAATCACAAGTGCGTATTAGTCCTAGGAAGGGCGGTGCGTTAGCATAGATTCACCCACACAACACTTATCAAAACAATGAAGATTAACCAGTTGCACGAAGCGAAAGCACTTGACGAAATTCCCATGTGTCCTCAGGAACATTTGTCTCTTATAAGTAACACACTCGGCTTGTCCTTTGCACTCAAAAGGATTGGGCCACTCGCTGCATTTGTTGCCGCGCTCGTTTATTTACTTGCACTGTTTTTACCTGCTGTTTCGAATACTACTGAAAACCTGTCTGCTAGCTTTTACAGTGAATTCTTGATCAAAACTACTTGCCAGCACCTTCTGCTCCTCGTTGGGTTCGACACTCTTATTTATCGAAAGTACTGCGATACACCCCCTATACTTGTGGGTCATCAGATAACTATATCATGAACACATAGATAATTTCATATGTACTGGGTAGGTAACTTCATCAGTATTTGACGGGTAACTATTACCGAGAGAGTATGGTAACTATATTGATTTCGTGGTGGATAATAACATCATAAACACATGGATAACTTCATAAGTACTGGGTGGATAACTTCATCAGTATTGGGTGGGTAACTATTACCGAGAGAGTATGGCAACTATATTGATTTCGTGATGGATAACTACAACATGACAACATGAATACACATGGGTAACTTTACCAGTACTGGGAGGGTAACTCCATCGGTAACTATTGCCGAGAGAGTAGGATAATTATAACGATTTCGTGGTGGATAACGACACATGAAAACACATGAATAACTTCATAAGTACTGGGTGGATAACTCCATCAGTATTGGGAGGATAGCTATTACCGGGAAAGTATGGTAACTACATTGATTTCGTTGTGGACAACTACATCATAAACAAATGGATAACTTCATAAGTATTAGGTGGGTAATTCCATCAGTATTGTGTGCGTAACCATTACCAAGAGAGTATGATAACTATATTGATTACGAAAACACATGGGTAACTTTTTTTATCTTTCTCTCTTTTTATCTTTTTGGCCGTGTGCTTCCTCAATGACTTTTGACATTGTGTTGTTGCAGATACTGGATGTAACCGATATCAATTTGATGTTAATATATTGTACTTTATCAAAAAAAAATATTATAAATACTGGGTAGGTAACTTTATCAGTATTGAGTGCTAACTATTACCGAGAGAGTAGGGTAACTATAACGATTTCGTGGTGGATAACTACACGTGAAAACACATGGGTAACTTTATCAGTACTGTGTGATAACTCCATCGGTATTGGGTAGGTAACTATTATCGAGAGAGTAGGGTAACTACATCGATTTCGTTTCGTGTTGGATAACTACAGCATAAAAACACATGGATAACCTTATCATTACTGGGTAGGTAACTCTATCGGTATTGGGTGGGTAACTATTACCAAGAGAGTATGGTAATCACATCGATTTTATGGTGGATAAATACATCATGAACACATGGGTAACTTTATCACTACATAGTGGGTAACTCCTTCAATATTAGGTGGGTAACTCTGGATAACTACAACGATTTCTGGGTGGGTAACTACATCACTATTGTGTGGATAATTATTATCGAGAAAAGTAGGGTAACTATATCGGCGTGATGAATAACTACATAATGAGCACATGGGCAACTTTATCGGTACTAGGTGGATAACTATTACCTAAAGTTAGGATAACTAAATTGATTTCATGGTGATAACTATATCATAAACACATGGATAATTTTATAAGTACTAGGTTGGTAACTATTACCTACATAGTAAGGTAACTAAATCAATTTCGTTGTGATAACTATACCCTAAATACATGGGTAACTCTATTAGTACTTGGTGGGCAATTAGCACTCATAGATTAGGATAGATCGTGGTTATAACTACATCATTACCACATGAGTAACTTCATCAAAACTATGCATGTAATTATTATCTAAACAACCGGATAACTATCGAACGTGGTGAAAAGCCAAAAAATGGTTACATGCATGTCTATCGCTTGGTCGTCATCTCTAGCGCTCCGGTTGGTTCAGATCGTGCGGAGAGGTTTCTACAACATCAAGACGCGGGGGAGGGGGGGGGGGTATTGGAGATGTGCAGAGGATGCCGAGCGAGAGCCCCTTCAACACGATTCTCCAGTTTAGCAAGTGCATCTCCGCCTTTCACGGCAACGGTGAATTCCAATGCACTCCTACCATCACGCGAAACCAACGCAGCCAGGACTGTGCCCCGACGCGGTCCACCTCATCAAGTTCTCAACTCGTCCCTAATCAGAGCGCATCCATTATGGGTGATGGTACGGAAAATATGTCGATTATGTGTTGCGGTTGTGGTGATAGGCCACCGATGCCACACCCAATTTAATCCATCCATAGCTAATGAAAGTAAAAAAGCCTAAACTAACTGCAGAAAAATGTCCAAGTAATAAACTACTGAAAAATAACCCATGTCATTTCCCGATGGAGTTGCACTTGAGCTTGATGATAGAGTAGGAGTTGCACTTGAGCCTGGTGTAACTCCATTGCACGCAGCTGTACCGGCATGTGTTGAGCTTGATATCATTGGAAATCAAACAACCAATCCAAATTCCTGAAACACAAGCACACACCACACCAACATATTTAGAGAACTGTAGTAAGAAAAATAAATTTCCTACAACTTTTAACACAGATGGCCCCGCAAAGCTGCACCAATTTCTGACACTGTGTTTGGATGCATAGAATTGGACCTAGGAATTGGAATTGGGTTGAATTCCAAATACAAGATGGAAATGAATTGGCCCCCAATTCCAATTCTGTTGTTTGGGAGTGCATGAAATTTGTTGTTGGAATCAAAGGTTGACCTCTCTGCGCTGCCCGTCGCCGGAGGCCTTACCCGCGCCGCCGCCGACGGGGTGCTCTCCGCGCTACCCACCGACGGGGTCCTCTCCACGCCGCCACTGTGGGGTCCTCTCCGCGCGCCGGGGGGACCTCTCCGCGAGCGTTCGCGCGCGGCCACCGCCGTCCTCCGCGCGCCGTCGGCCTCCTCTGCCACCGCCGACGGGTCCTCCGCTGCAGGAGGAGGAGCCTTGCCATGGCCGCCATGCTGGACCTAGGGTTAGGGCCGGGAATCGATGGAGGACAGGGACAAGGAGAGGGAGAGCATGACGGGGAACGGGGGGAGAGCACTCGCCGCCGTCGGTCTCGCGCTCGAGCATGGCGGAGGACGGGGGAGGTCGACCATGGCGGAGGGGGATGGGGAGAGAGAGAGAATGGCGGAGGGAGCTCGGGAGCGAACCGGTACAATTCCGAACGTTTCCAAGCCTACGAGCTCAGAATTAGCGAGAGGGGGTTCTCCACGCTCGCGGGCCAAGCTCGGAATTCGCTGGCAATTCCGGACCCCGATTCCTTGACCACCCCAAACAGCAGAATCAGCCCAATTCCAATTCCGAGGCCCAATTTTGTGCATCCAAACACAGTGTGAATGTTTTAACACAGATAAGCGCTAGAAGTTGCAGCTAATGGAGCACTAGAAGCTGCACCAATGACCACCCTAAAATTACTACTAGTACAGCAATTGATGGAGCACTAAGAGGTCAACGACCATCCTAAAATTACTACACATCAGATAGAGGACATGCAACTGATGGAGCACTACATCAGAAAATCTTACAGAGCTCCAAATGCTACAGAGTAGTAGGGACGTGCCTAGCTTACCTTGCCATGCTCATGTAGATGGCCTGGGTAGTAGCACGTCGCAGTCAGCTGCTCGGCCGCCGCCCTGTCGAAGTCAACTGCTCGCCCGGGTAGTACTGTAGTAGCACATCGAAGTCCCCTGTAGCTGACAGCATGTGGTGCTCCTCGCCGGGTTTGCACGTGGGACGCCGACCCTCCGATCTACAACCACGACAGCAGGAGACCAGAGAACGGGGATGGCCGGCCGCTTCGCCATTGGCGTTGAGCCGGAGCTGCGCTGTTTCTCGGAGGCACGGATGGAGGAGACGATGGCCGATGTTGGCAGGAACTCGACGGAGATGGTCGAGTCAATCTCAGGATGGTGAGCGGCGGAGTACGGCGGCGCCGGAATCGGCTGGATCTGCGGGGTCTCTGGAGTGAGGAGAGAACGAGACAGTGAGGAATCGAATCGGGAGGACGAGGTCCTGGGTGGACGGAGCTGGACGCGCGATGGTGATGGATCTCAGACGTAGGTTCGCTTATCTACGGCTCGGGTAACAGCGTCGCGTTTTGCCAAACATAAGGCGTCTGCTGGTTAGATTTCCCGTTTTTCTAACGGATCTTCAGAGTTGAGACTTGAATACCTGATGTAACGTCAAGACGAGCACAGTGTGTGATCTTCTTTCTCGACATAAGCCTTAATTAATCGGCTTGTAATAAGTCATCCTCGTACTGCCAACTGTACTTGCTTGAGCATACTTCATCAAACACAATAATACATGATGGACTAAAAAAAAGGTGGCAGAAGCCAGTAGCCTCGATCGAGAGTAGGTGGTGGGATGCAAGTTGAGAGATACTAGTTGAATTTCGGCGCGGCGGCACGCCGCGCCCTTGGCGAGAATTTGTATGTACGGTTTGTTTTCTTGCTCCAGTCGCATAATGCATTTTGTAAGTAGGAGCAGTGGTGCTGATTTATAGAACGCACTTATCTTTGTAGGCGGTGTAGTTTACCAGTTGCAAAGCTTTTCTAATACTAACATTAGCTGAACAACAGGATGGTTATACATAGCAAGAGATACTTAGATACTTATATATATGTATAGATAATTACACAGAGCTACATTAGTCGGCATGATAGCTATTTATATAAACATCGAGTTGGCTGGGCAATTGCCATCAGATTGCCACATGTAATTTATCTATGGAACCTTCGAAAGTAAAGTAAAAACTTGGTGCTGGCCTAATGAACATAGTGGCCAGATCAGCTTTTAACCAAGCTAACTCAAATAAAAAGGAGAAGCATGTTACAAAAAAATAGGACAAATCGAGATGGTACGTTTACCTAACTATATTACAAAGCACAAAGGCGTACATGTGGATAGGCTGTTTCCTAAACCAGCAGAGAACAACCAGCAGCAATCAATGCTTCATGGCACTGGCAAGAGAAGGAAACGACAATACACTTACTGAATGTAAAGTACTGCATGTAGAAAATGATTGAAAAGAAACTGAACCATTACTTATAAATTGGAACATCTCCAGATTTTAGTACACATAATATGATCCCAATAATGTCCTTAGATTAAAGTAATCAAAGTCATGTCCTTTGATGCAAGACAATGAGCTCATTCTAATATATATTGGTTGCAAGATAATGTTCCTGCAAATCGTTAATCTGAACTTCTACAAATTCTCATGAACTAAAAATGGTTTATATATTACTTGTGGCTGTAACATACAAAATCTAAAATCATCAAATACCTTCGAGCCCATCAAGTCTCCAAGTCATTGAGGTGGCAAAACAGGGTAGACTCGTGCCACGGAAGAACTCAAAAAGTAATTATTTGTGCCCTGTAAATTATGAACTACGTATTGACAGTAATTTTTCTGCATAAGAATATTAATGTGGCATATCATTGTAAATGGAAGATTTGCAGTAAATGATAGCACAGTAGTATCATCACCAAGCGTGATGGGCAGTGGAGACATGAACGCTGACCTCTATGCAATAAAATGGCGACTGGCAATGTGGCTCTCCAAATGCACTTAGGTTAGTAGACAGAGAACAATTGTTCGACATTCGATGCTGGAATATGAAACAATCATCTTATTAGCTACAATAATCACTGTCCCTAGTTTACCAAACCATGTAGGTATAAGCAAAAAAGAAAATGGTATGCAAAAGCTATTTTCCGTATAGAACATTTGGTAGCGACAACCAAGAACTTTTGCTCATTTAACATCTAGATCGAACAATTAGCAGGCATCACTAAATAAAGCCAAATAACAAATTTAGATTCATAGCATGTAAGAACCAACGGAGGAAAAAATAAACCTTAATCTTTATAGAATCCAAGAACCTATTCACCACTGCTTAATCAAAATATTATGCAATCTGCTTGGATTTTAGTCAAACATCTTGTGGGCATAGATTAGTGGAATCTGCACAAACAAAAAAACGTATCTACAGATTAAATCGAGAGAGATCATAAAGCAGATGAGCGACACATGATAGGCCGAGCAACAGGATTGAGAAGGGAGGGGGTTAGCGGTTTCTCACCTCGGCTCGGCACTGTCGTGGGGTAGGAGAAAGATGTGGCTTCAAACTCCTCAGCTCGACGTCCTCTTTTGATGCGGCGGCGAGCCACACTGCTCTAGCTGAGCGCCGATGAGGAAGTGAGGCTGAGGTAGAGCCTGTGGAGTGTGTAGCTGCGCATCAAATCGTGGTGCATCATAGTCGAGGTACTCCATGCACCGTCGTGGAACTGATTCTTTCTCTCTGCTCAACTAAAAAATAAAAATAAAAGGTATGCACAAAAATATGAGAACAGTAAAGCAGACATGATCTGCTAGATAACATCTTAAACGCGCATAGAATTAGTCAATAGCAGTCTCCCAAGGCAAATGTTGTTACATCGGTTCATATCTAGTATAGCATGTGCATCACATAATCACATCTCATATTTCATAACTATTCAAATGAAGATGGAGTAACAGAGACTAAATTCAAATGTATGAATGACACAACCAAACCAAATTTGTGAACCTATTGCAAAGAAACCTGATATTGTTCGTTGAATATAAATTAGAGAATAAAGCAAACTAATAATTAACCAACATAGCACAATAGTACATGGGTTAATGATATCCTGCGGCCTGGCTGGAGTATTGTGCACAGATAAAATAGCATCTGAGCAAAAAGAGATGATCTGTGGGGATTAAATCAAAAAATAGTCAACGAAAAGATGAGTATAGGATGCAGGAGAGGAGGCTCACCTAGGTGTCGTCCTTTGCTACGTTTGGCGGCGTCTGGTACTTTGCTATGATCTCTTAATTGATAGATGCATGATTGATATTCGAACATAAGCTGCATATAACTCTCCCGTGAGGATAAAAAGAAAATAGCACATACCATTCATATATGTGTACCTTGATACGTCTAAAACGTATCTATAATTTTTGATGTTCCATGCATGTTTTATGTCAATTGGCACATGTTTTATATATACTTTATATCATATTATGAAATTTATTGGATTAACCTACTAATAGTTGCCAAAGTGCAAAATCTTCTTGTTTTCCTATTTGTTGTGTAGGAATTATCAAAAATATAAAAGGAAACCATATTGGAGTCGAATTGGGACTTTTCTGAAATCTGTCTGGAAACGTTTTTCGAAGATGGTCACTTTTGCGCCCGAAGACGACGTCAAACGGAAACCTGACAAAGGACAAAGTTGCAGAGAATTTTCCGAGAATCGATCTAGACTTAAAATTCGCCCAATTCCGAGTCCGGACGGCCGAGATATTCCCGATTTATTGCTGCCCTAGATGGGATGACGGAAATCCGAGAGTCTATATAAGGGAGGAAATCCTAGGTCGTGGGAGGAGCCCCATACCACGAATTTTCCTCCTCCCAGTCAGCCGTCTGGGGGTGGAGAACCTCCTCCATACCACCACCATCTCCAAGGAAGAAGAGGGCCAAGGGCCGCTGCCCCCAAGGGCCGCCGCCGCTCCTCGCTGATAACCCACAAGTATAGGGGATCGCAACAGTCTTCGAGGGAAGTAAAACCCAAATTTATTGATTCAACACAAGGGGAGACAAAGAATACTTATAAGCCTTAACAACGGATTTGTCAATTCAGCTGCACCTGGAAAAGCACTAGTAACAGGGGTGATGTGAAAGCAGCAGTAATATGAGAGCAATAGTAACAGTAACACAGCAGCAGTATTAGTAACACAGAGGCAATGGCACCAGAAAATAGTTGATACTACTTCTAATGGCATATAGGACCGAATGAGTATTTGATGATGACAGATGGACCGGGGTTCCCAGCTATCTACACTAGTGGTAACTCTCCAATAACAAGTGTTGGGTGAACAAATTACAGTTGGGCAATTGATAGAATTGAAATAGCATGAAGACAGAACATCTAGTCTATTAATTATACGTAGGCATGTTTTCCATATATAGTAATACGTGCTCGCAATGAGAAACTTGCACAACATCTTTTGTCCTACCAGCCCGTTTGCAGCGGGGCCTCAAGGGAAACTACTGGTAATTAAGGTACTCTTCTTAATAGAGCACCGGAGCAAAGCATTAGCACTTAGTGAAAACATGTGATCCTCATATCTAAACCATCCCCTCCAGTTATCCCAGTTGCTGTCACTCTGGAGCCTCGGGTTCCGGACAGAGACATGTGCAAACAACTTGTAGATACAATTTAAGCAATAATTATAGAGCTTAAATCTAAGATCATGTCACTCGTGCACTAGTGACAAGCATTAAACACAACAAGATTGTAGCAACAATAACTTCACAAACTTATAGATAGACTGATCATAATGTAACAAGTCATCGGATCCCAACAAACACAACACCGATTACATCAGATGGATCTTAATCATGTAAGGCAGCTCATGAGATCATTGTATTGAAGTACATGGGAGAGAGAGTACCAACTAGCTACAGCTAGAACCTGTAGTCCATGGGGGAACTACTCACAAACCATCATGGAGTCGAAGTGGAGGCGGTGGAGTCGATGGAGATGGCTCTGGGGGTCAATCCCCGTCCCGGCAAGGTGCCGGAACAGGAACTTCTGACCCCCGAAACTTGTCTTCGATGGCGGCGGAGCTGCGGAACTCTTTCTGGAATATGGCTCATTGATTTAGGGTTTTCGAGACAGGAGGATTATATAGGCGAAAGGGCGGCGCAAGGGGGTGGCCGAGTCGGCCTCACCACGTGGTGGCGCCACCCCCCTCCAGGCCGCGCGGGGACATGGTGAGGAGGCCGTGGGCCTCCCCCGGGCTTGCCCTTCTGGCTCCGTGTACGTGTCGGGAAAATAGGAGGTTAGGCTTTTGTTTCGTCCAATTCTGAGAATATTTCCTTAAGTAATTATCTGGAATAGAAAAACAGCAGAAAACAGGAACTGGCACTGTGGCATCTTGTTAATAGGTTAGTCTAAGAAAATACATAAAAATGATGTATAATGCATATAAAACATGTGACATTGATATATAAAACAAACATGAAACATCAGAAATTATAGATACGTTTGAGACATATCAAGCATCCCCAATCTTAGTTCCTACTCGTTCTCGAGTAGGTAAATGATAAAAAAAAATCTGAAGTGACATGCTACCAACATAATCTTGATCCAATAGTGATGTAAGGCATGTGAGCTGAGATCAAATCATTCAAAGCAAATGTCTATAATTGATATTAAATAAGAGATAATAAAGCAAGATAGTTAAACAAGCTAAAAGTTTTCATGAATGATTGCTTTAAAGACATGAAACCATACAAGGTTCATTAAAGATGTTTTAAGTATCCAGTGTAGGAGTTCTATCCTTCAATTCCAAGCATCAAGTAAATTTTCACAACATAGAGTACGGATCCAGTCAAGTAAACATAAACATGAACGTCATGAATCAACTGTTTCGAAGCCTACTCAACCGGTGAGCGTAAGCATTTGGTATTGGCACCAGGATGTTATGGCTAAGAGAACATTAATGGGGGTTTGGAAGGCCAATGGAAGATAGTCTCACAAAGCTATAGGTGATCTTTAGACAAGAGGAAGTCTTATAATCGAAACTATGTAAGGAGTAGTGATTGCCATGCAACGGATGCACATAGAGCTATATGTGTATGAAAGCTCTCCAATGGAACTAGTGGGGGTGCATCCAACTTGGTTGCTCACGAAGACCTAGAGCACTTTTGAGGAACCTCATCATTGGAATATACAACCCAACTTCTATAGTGTAAATTCCCCCACATAGTTATACTAGTAAAACATGAAAACTCTCTCACATGGAGTATAGGTGCTAAACATGAGCACAAATGATGACTATGAAAACTGCAGGTGCTGAAACATGAGCACAAGTGTGGATAAAGGATAGTAATGTTGCCCCCTTTTTCTTTATTCCTTTTTTTTTCCTTTTTTCTATATTTTTTTCTTTTTCCGTTTCTCTTTTCGATGGCCTCCATGGCTCTTTTCACTTTTAGGGGCAACATTCTAATATGACAACACACTTTTTTGGTACAAATAACTCATAATGAACAAAACATGATGTATGAAACGGTATGCCTCTGCCAGTGTAGCAGGATGTGCAATGATCTAGCGTAACATGGGTAAACCACACATCAACTGTATAGAATCACGCAAAGCAATATATAAATGAATAATGACAACAAGTCATGTAATGTAAAATGGAAGTTGCATGGCAATATATCTCGGAACAGCTATGGAAATGCTGTGGTAGGTAGGTATGGTGGCTGTTTTGAGGAAGATGTATGGGCTTATGTGTAGGAGAACAAGAGAAAGTCCTCCCACGGGTTTGGATGTACTGGCGAAGTATGCACAACTCTCAATGTGAGCAGAAGGCAATGCACAGCACCGAAGAGGCTAGCAAATTTGGATGGTGGAAGTGCCAAAAACCGTAGCTTAACATTAGTCAAAAAGAACTCACAAGCTTATTGCAAACAACTAGCAGGTTCAACATTAAGAGCATGCATGATTAAAATTCACTCCAAGAAGGGCCGTTCACGGCGGCACAAGTACCCCGCTAGATCCCTCGACCTTTAGCACAACTCAGTCATTACGATGAACCTTTAGACATGGAAAGCTATCAAGTCCAACTACACCTTCAACAATTTAAGTAGAGTTTGTAGTACGGTACAAGCTTAAAGACAACAATCCACTAATGATTTTAACTTAATTAACCAGCAAGATTTACCATCTACTACTTATTACCTCAAAACGTTTGCAAAGAATCAGGTTATCGAAGTTCAATGATCTACGAGATTATGCAAGTTTTTTCATTATACCACTACCACATGCAACATTTTCTGAACCAACACATCAACCAAGCAACTCTCCAAACAAATATAAGTGAAGCAAGAGAGTACTTTCTATAAAAGAACTAATAGCTCTGAACAAGAGATACATGAAAACCAAGAGCTAGAAGCTAAACAGTGCGAAAACTAAATACTCAACAGATATAAGTGAAGAATAGGAGTATTCAAATGAAAAAGCGGAGCGTGTCTCTCTCCCAAACAAGATAGATAGGATCCAATATTGATATGAACAGAAAACAAAAAATAACAAACTAAAAATAAAAGCACACAGACGCTCCAAGAACAACACATATGATGTGAAAGAATTAAAATATAGTTTCACTAGAGATGAGCTGATAAGTTGTTGATGAAGAAGGTGATGCCTTGGGCATCCCTAAGCTTAGACGCTTGAGTCTTTTTGAAATATGCTTGGGTGACCCACGGGGGCATCCCCAAGCTTAGGCTCTTCACTCTTCTTGATCACATTATATCATCCTTCTCTCTTGACCCTTGAAAACTTCCGCCACACCAAACTTCTCATAAACCTCATTAGAGGAGTTAGTACTCAAAAACATTAAAACACTTTGGTTCTGTTGTGACACATTGCAAGAACTCAATAAAACATTAGCTAGAGCCCTCCACGTCTAGAAAGCCTTACTTAAAGTCCACAAGAGACAATGCAAAAAACAGAGACATAATCTGTCCAAACAGAACAGCCAGTAAAAATGAATTTTTTCGACGCACTTCCGTTGCTCAAATCGAAAACGCGAAACTAATGAAAGATGCGTACATATCTGAGGATCACGCACAATGTTTTTCAGAATTTTTCAATTTTTCTGGAATTTATGAGGCTCAAAACGGTGGACAGCAAAAATCTGTTCCTGTGCAGAAATCCAAATCTAGCATCATCTAATCATTAGAGACTCTTCTTGGCACAACAATTCAAAAAAGTAAAGATACAAAGGAGTTGTTACAGAAGTAGACAAGCTTCTTGACTCAAAAAGCAAAGAAAAATTTCAGAAATAAAACATGGGTTGTCTCCCAAGAGCGCTTTTCTTTAATGCCTTTTAGCTAGGCTTGATAGTTTTAATGATGCTCTAATGAAAATAGAAAATGAAGCAAAAGGAGCATCAAGAAGCAAATTCGAAACACATTTAAGTCTAACCCACTTCGTATGCATAGGAATCTTGTACACAAATAAATTCACAAAGAACAAAGTGACAAGCATAGGAAGATAAAACAAGAGTAACTTCAAAACTTTCAGCATATAGAGAGGTGTTTTAATGCCATGTAAATTTCTACAACCATATTCTTCTCTCTCATAATAATTTTTAGTAGCATCATGAACAAACTCAACAATATAACTATCACATAAAGCATGCTTTTCATGATCTACAAACACATAATTTTTATCAAGCTCAAAATAGTGGGATTAAAACTCTCAAACCTACTTTTAACCATTTTATAACAAGATGATTGATCAATCTCAAAAGATATGGGACTCCTAGATAAAGTCAAGACCTCTCCAATCCCATTTTCATTAGTAGTACAATTAATATTATCAAGCAACATAGGACCATCATCTAGAGATTTATCATAAACATTTTCTAAGCAAAACTCTTTAGTACCATGCATTTCGAAATTAGGCACAAATAAAGGATTATCATAAGATTTATCAAAATAGCATGAATTATCATAGATAACAGGAGCATAATTATTCTCACAAGTTTTACTCATAGGAAATATTTCAAGAGAATCCACAGGAACATAACATTCATCCTCTTTTGGTAAGCATGGGGGACAATCAAATAGTGTAAGAGATAAAAAGTTACTCTCATTAGAAGGTTGACATGGGTAGCTAATCCATTCTTCCTCCTTTTGTTCATCACTCTCCTCTTCTTTTTCATCTAATGAGCTTTCAGCTTCAGCAGTTTCTTCTTCCACAGGCTCCTGCAAATTGTGAGTACATTCTTGTGTATGAATGAGTCTCTCTTTATAATCAATGATATAAGGATTATTGTTGAAATTTTCTAGACAATAATCAAGGATAGAAGAGACCATATCTTTAAGATTATTAAAAGCAACACACGTTTAATAATTTTTAGACATGAAGGATTCTATTTCAGAAGCTCCCATAAATAAAACAAATTGTTCTACTTGTTCAGCTCCCAGATAAGCATAGTTATAACAATGATAACTCATAATTATATCTTCTTTACTAAAGCCACATTGAAATTTAAGATGTTTAGTATCCTGTTCAGAGCAACAATTTATATCATGGCGTTTAAGCAAAATTTCAGCAATTTGATTCAACTTTTTTAACACGTCTCTCATGACTTCACCCTTTCTTGATTCTCTATACTTCATATATAATTCTTCAATCTCCATAGAGGTTGTAGCATGTTCTGTCGTGGGTTTGTCACGTCAGGTGTCATAGATGACTTCGTAGGTGTGGGATTATGCGAGTCAAGCATCTCCGAGCTTGGGATCGCAGGAACAAAGATCAACACAGATTTACCCAGGTTCGGCCCCCTCAATGTGAGGTAAAAGACCTACTTCCTGCCTACCCTAGATTGGTATTGATATGATAATCGAGGTGTTACAATGGAGGCGATCCGATCTGGTACTCGCCGTATGAGCTAGGGTTTGGGGCTTGATAGCTTGACCCGCTCTAAGTCCTGCGAGTCCTCTTTATATACACAGAGGCTCGCTAGGTTACAAAAGGAAACTTCCCCATAAGGAATACATCCACAGAGGCCTACTCGGAGACTACTTGGTCTTCACGTCCTCCGGGATTTGTCTTCTAGATCTTTCTCCTTATGGCGGTTCAATATTGGGCTTGTTCCCAAGTGGGCCTTCATCCGTGCGAGTAAGTTAAGTCGCACTGGGCCGCGGGTTAATCCAGAAAGTATTCCCCCGACATTAGCCCCCAAGCATGGCCTGAACTTCATAGTACTTCTTGATCTTGAATGCTTAGGCCGTGCTTTTCCTTGTTTCGCGGCTTATAATTCTTCTTGGCGGCTCAAGAACGCGACTTATCCTTTCTTGACGGTTGATTTTCAGATCTAAACGTCTTCCGCGTCTGGGTTATTTATCTTGACTCATCGTTTTCCCCAGCGTTCTGCATCAAGTCCTGTATTACGCATCCGCTACTCCTTTCCGCCGCCTCCAATCTCGCTTCTCGTACTCACAATCCTTCGGTGGATATCTCCATCGATCTGAGAAAAATGTCTCGCCGCAAGTGCAACTGGGAAGGCTCGTGGGTCGACGAAGATTTCCTGGAATCCCTATCTGCACGGGGCCTTCTTCCGCCAAAAGATCAATGCGAATGGCGGGCGGCCGGTGAGGAGGTAATCCCCAATCCTCAACCAGGAGAAATAGTGATTTTTGCGGAGCATGTTGAGCGCGGGTTCAAGCCCCGGGCTCTCTCTTCTTCCGCTCCTTGATGCAGCGGTTAGGTCTCCGCTTCCATGATATTGGCCCTAATTCGATGTTGCAAGTGAGCAACTTCCACGTCCTCTGCGAAGATTATCTGGGCATCCCGCCTTCAATAGATTTCTGGCTTGCTCTTTTCAATTGCAATAGTCAAAGGGAAACCACAGATGGTCCTTTTCTCCAATGCGGCGCCATTTCCTTCCAACGCCGTAGGGGTAGTATCTTCCCAAAACTAACTCTTGCCAAGAAAATCAAGGAGTGGCAAAGGACATTCTTCTATTGTAAAAACACTTCTCCTGAGGGTGAAATTCCTCTCCCTCTTTGGTCTCCTCTTCCCTTCGAGGCTACCGATGCTTGTCTTCCAAACCTGATCCTTCTTCGTTACCCTTTGTCGAATCCCTTCTAGACAAGGTGAGAGCGCTGACACTCCATGGTCTCACTGGATTAGATCTCATATCTTGCTGGACTAAATGGCGAGTTCAGCCTGTGAGTCGCCGCTCGCGGCTTATGATGGATTTCACTTGTCATGCAAATGACGTCGATCGCACTTGCCCTGAAGATTGGGACAAAGGGGAGTGGATAAATTTCATTCGCCGAGTGACGGACGAGGATATTGACTCGTATGACAACGTCGGACTTGCTCCCTTCTGGGCTGAGCACAAGCCTTTTGTGGTAATGTTTACTTGTCACTTGTTTCCTCGAAAATTCCTTTCCCAAAAATTGATTATTTCTGACCTGAGCTCCTTTTCAGATCGATCCCTATTTCTGGGTTCTTCCTTCAGAGGACGTCGACTTGAACCAAGGAACCGTGGCTGAGTCGTCAAGGCAAGCCGCAGCCTTTGACGAAGATACAGTTATGCACGAGGGTAGTGCTTCTGAAGAGGAACAACAAATGGCCGACGCTCTTTTGTCTTCGACTCCAAATACACCTTTCCTGGAACTTCCTGAGGTGCCTCGCAGGTCCTCGAAACGTATTTTATGCCAGAGCTCAGAAGACCCCACGCAGCCTGAGAAACGTCGCAAAGCCTTGGCATTACTGGCAGAAACAAGAGCTGCCAAATCTTTAAAACTTGCTGATCCCAACAAGGCTACTTTTTCTTCCGAACTGTTGCAGAGGATTGCTTCTCAATAAGCTCGGGTAATTGTTTGCGACTCTTCTCCTTCTCTTTTGTTTTTACGTATTTCTGGCAAGGAATTGCTGATCACTACTTCTTTTCATACTCTGTAGGTTCAGATTTGCAAGGTTTATCTTCTCCTTCTTCTGGTTGCCTGATGAAGAGTATCCGTGTCGCCTCTGGGTATGGTTCGCCTTCCTTTTAATGTTGCGGCTCTGCTAGGTCAGCTTATTAACCCATCAATGTTTTGCAGGGCTATGTCTGAAGAGGCTCCAAGTCTAATTCCCATCCCACTTCTTCTCAGCAAGCTATGAGCGAGGATGATGCTGCTGATGAAAACGTGGGAAACAGTAATGGTGCGACTCAACCAAGGCCCTCCCTGGAGGAAGGTATTGCAGACGCGGCTCCTGCCGCGACTCCAGTCGCAGCTCCATCCACAACTCCTGCTGCTGGTAGGATCTACTGAAAATAGAATTCCAGCTCCAGGAAATAGTTCTAAGTCAATCGCAGATGCCATAATTTCTGCTGGAGACAAGCATGCTGCTCTGCTGCGCGGCTTAGTTGAGCAATTTTCTTCAAGTCGCCAGGTACATATACCGTAGCCCCCAAGGATCAAAACCTTGTGTCATCGCACGGGGTGTTGATTCTTTTCCTGCTTCAAATCTCGAGCCCCCAAATTCCTGGATAATTTACCTATGCGTTTTGCTCTGTTTGTTTTCAGCGTGAACTGTCCTTGCTTGATGCTTCTGGCTCAATAAAGGGTAAAGGCATTTCCATAGACCATCCTGAAATGATGCAGTCTCGCCTGGAGCAGCATAATGAGGTCATTAGGGACCAAGATCAGGAAATAAAATCTCTCAAAGGTCAACTCGACTCCTGCGAAGAGCAATTTAAAGAACTTGAAGCTGATATGCAGCAGCGACTCATGGAGAAAGACGAGGTCATTAGATCTTTGCGAGAAGGACTGGCTCTTAAATCTGAATTGATTGATCGCCTGAAGGGGACCACGCAAAGGAACTCGCCGCGCGAGATGAAAAATATAACTCGCTGCTCAAAGCCTTTGAGGGTTTTGGCTCCATGGTCAAATCAGCCGTCCTGCAGCTTGCTGGTTGGTCTTGTATTCCTTTAATCATACATATTTTGGGTAACCAATCGTTAGTCTCTGACTTGTTTCTTGCCTTTTCTTTCTTTGACATAGGACCTGAGGCCCCAGTGTCCCGCTCCAATTTGAAGGATCAACTGGTATATCTGTCTGACCTCAGCCAGCGCTTCTTAAAGGTTACCAAGGAAGTTATGACGGTAATCACTCCTGCGACTGATGGCCCAACATCTTGCGAGTATTGGATAAATAAACTGCTCAAGGCTCCACATTATGTCTCTGATTGGAAACGATCCTCTGCTCGCGCCGGAGCCGCGCATGTCTTGACATTGCTTCGAGCATATTATCCAGAGATAGATGTTGGCAAGGTTGCTCGCCACGGCCTGGCGATGAGCGCAGATGATACTGAACTGCCAATAAGCGAGTACTTCGATATCTGGAAAGGGATGCGCGGGTATGCCACAAAATTTGTTGATAACTTAGACTTGGGCACTTATCTTGATAAATTCAATCTTGATGGGAGCAAGGTGTCAAGGAAAAGTCCTCAGGAGCTGAGTCATCTCGGGCTGCCACTCCAGCAACAGTATCTGGTGGCCCTTCTGCTTCGTCTGGCGGCGCCCTGATTATTAGGACACCTGCGACTGCAACTGCGAGACAAGCCGCGCCAATTCCCACTCCTGTTGCTCGGAAGAGGAAAAATAAATAATGTGGGACATGCCCGTTAGTCTGTAAGATATTCATGTATCATAAACAGTATTTTTGTGACCTATAAGCAGGTTCTTTTCTTGATAATTCCATTAAGTAGACGCTCGCGCGGCTCAGTATTTCCTAGGAACATGTGTGTTCAGGGTCGAGAGCGGCCATGATAGGCAATCAAGCTCGATTGACGCCACACCCCAGTACTTTGGTCGCATAATGCAAGACGCTTCTAGCTTAAGGATTGCCACTAGTTTGGCAAAATTTGAGGTGCGATTGGTACTCGCGATGCTCGTAAGGAGCCCTCAAGGGTCAGTGATATATGAAATTCAAAAGACTCAGCGACTCAATGATAGTTGAGGCGAAACGACAAACCCTTGAATGTCAAGGGTGCCGGCTTTATTTCATAATCACTCGATGTTTTACAGGGTGTTACATGATGATGCAGGCCCTTTAATGCGGGTTTTCTATTCCCCGCAGGCCATGCATACTTGATACTCATCGCACTTAGTTGCGAATTAATACTCCTAACGGAGTGGGTTGAACACCTGATTGGTTCAATTTTGAGTCGCTAAAAGCGACTCGGGTCGAGCATGATAGCTCCGATGTATATCTCATGTTGAAGCAGAGAGCAACTTTGTTAAGCGATAGCCGCACTGAGCTGCGACTTATGTTGAGTTGAGTTTGCTTTGTAAGGTCTCACGATAACTGAGCCCCTTTGGCTGGGGTTGTTGATCGAGGCTGGGTTATGCACATGCGCCATTTCTTGTCTTCTTTTTGTATCAAGGCGACCTCTGGGGCATTATCTTGCTGATGCGCGACTTCTCGGTGGGTATTTACCATCCGGTGGCTGCATCCTGTTGGCCGCTTCCGCGGTACCTCCAACGCGACTCGTTTTGAGCTGCGATCACCGATCTGCGACTGATACCCATGTGAAGAGTTGGCGATACAAGCTTCTTCTGCGAGTACTGAGCCTGCGTTCTCGCATTCTAACGCTCTCTGTCTGTCTCCATATATTGTAATAACACCGTTTGGTCCTGGTATCTTTAACTGTAGGTAGACGTAGCAGGGGCGAGCGGTAAATTTGACATAGGCTTCTCTTCCAAAGATTGCATGATATGAGCTTTTGACTGCTACAACCTCAAAGTCTAGGAGCTCTGTGCGGAAGTTCCGCTCTGTTCCAAAGCTAACTTCAAGTGTTATCTTTCCGATTGGTCGCGTAACAGCTCCTGGGATTATTCCTTGAATTTCTTTCCTGGATGGTCGCAGCCTTGTCTCGGGTATATTCATTCTTCGGAGCGTGTCTTGATATAGGATGTTTACTCTTCCTCCTCCGTCCATTAGGACCTTACTTAACTTGTATCCCGCGACTTCAGGCGTGACCACAGAGCTGGCTGTCCTGGATCTCTTACTTCTGGGGGGTGATCGCCGCGACTCCAAATAACCGATTGCTCTGTCCAGCGACGATACCTTTCGGCGTTGAAATCTGACCGCTCTTCCGGCTTCCATCCGTTGTTTGTACTCCACTGTATGAAACTGTCCTATGTTTCTTCTAGGTAAAACGTCAGGCCTTGACGAGAGCTAGATTTTTCTTGTGCTGCATCGATCGCTGCGAGCTGTCTGGCGTGTCGCCTTCTTTCCACCTCCGGTAATAATGACATTGCGCCTTTGTGTGACCCGCTGGCCTGCCATCTCTCCTGCGATGTAAGTCGCAAGGCACGTCGAAGATCCCCTTGCAGTTATTAGGGGTAAGGCCTTATCACTCCCTTGCTCCTGCATCTGGTGTGCGCGACGTTCTGTCTTCGCGACTGGCAGTTTCCCGTTGGGTTCTGTGATAAGCCGCCTGTCCCTCTATCTGTCTTTGCGTACTTGTCAGCCGTTGCCAAAAGCTGGTCGAAACTATCAATCTTGTGCTCAGCGCGACTTAATTTGTGCACCAGCGGCTCAAATCTACAGTTCTTTCTCATAGCTTGTATTGCAGCTTGTACTGTTAAGTTTTTGGCGGAGCCAAGGATCTCCGCGATTCTCTTGATCCAGTCGCCGCTTGATTCGTCCTCTTTTTGAATGCATTGTCTAAGGTTTTTCATATCTTCTGTTTGGAATCTGCGATGAACTTGTCCTTCAAGTCTTCCCATGTGCTTATTGATTTTGATGGCAGCCTTAACAGCCAATCCCTAGCTTCTCCCTGTATTGCCAAGTGGAAGTATTTCGCACGTATTTCTTGAGTCACATCAGCCCCTGTCATGCTTGCCTCGTAATCTTCTATCCATAAGGCAGGGTCTTGGTCACTGTGATAGGTGGTGACTCGCTGCGACTCGTCGAAGTTCGGGGGGAAACGAGTGAGCCGTATTTCCTCTCCAAAACATGCTGGTCCTTTCAATAATGAATAGGAGTTTACTGGCGCTGAATCTTCATCTGAATCAGTTTCAATCTGGGATGGCTGAGTCGCTCCGGACGTCCGCGACTCGCCTTCTATCTTCTTTTCTTTTTCCAATGATACCTGCAAACCTGCTAACTGGTTGACCACTTCTTCGACGCTGTACTTTCTCCTCCCCATGATACCTCGTTTTGCGGCTCATTGGGCGTGACTCCATACATATTTGCTTGTTGTAAAGCAGCAGTTTGCAGTAGGTCGATCGCATAGCGAGCTTCCTTATCAGCTCGCGTGTCTCCAACCGGTGCTATCTTTGACAATATCCCTATCGCGGCGTGCACGTTGCTCTCTGGGTCGCCGTGGAACTGTGATTTCATCTCTCCTCTGTCCATCTTGATCTGATGTTTTTGCTGCCAACGACGGAGTCGCCACTCTTCTTCTTGGAGTTTCTTGCGCTCAGATGTCGCTTGGTTCGCACCGCCTGGTGCTTCGGCTGGCAGCGGCGGAGTCGTCGGCCTTCTTCTTGGAGTTTTTCGCGCTCAGCCGCGAGTCTTTGTGCCTCTTCACAGAGCTCCGTCCTGATAGCTTCAATCTCTTCAATCTTGAGGTCTCCTTCCTGATTTGGTAGAGATCCCCAAACAGGTCTTGATGGGACGGGGATGGGCAATCTTGCCGTAGCTTGTTGTAGCTCCTCCAACACGCGGACCCTGACCGGCCGCAGCTCCTTCACCGATTCGCTTCCTTGAGTCGCGTCCATAGATCTGCGACTGACGGATCCGACGAAAACTTTTACTGATCCGATGGGAACGATGTATCCGAACTCGATGCGATCTGCCTCGGGTCCCCACTCTGAGTCGTCGATGAAGGGGACCCCATTGATGTCTTCAACTTGGCCGATGGCGATGTCCTTGAAGCCTGATTTCGATCCTGCGCGGAACGTGACGCTTTTGACCGCAGGCCCCACGGTGGGCGCCAACTGTCGTGGGTTTGTCACGTCAGGTGTCATAGATGACTTCGTAGGTGTGGGATTATGCGAGTCAAGCATCTCCGAGCTTGGGATCGCAGGAACAAAGATCAACACAGATTTACCCAGGTTCGGCCCCCTCAATGTGAGGTAAAAGACCTACTTCCTGCCTACCCTAGATTGGTATTGATATGATAATCGAGGTGTTACAATGGAGGCGATCCGATCTGGTACTCGCCGTATGAGCTAGGGTTTGGGGCTTGATAGCTTGACCCGCTCTAAGTCCTGCGAGTCCTCTTTATATACACAGAGGCTCGCTAGGTTACAAAAGGAAACTTCCCCATAAGGAATACATCCACAGAGGCCTACTCGGAGACTACTTGGTCTTCACGTCCTCCGGGATATGTCTTCTAGATCTTTCTCCTTATGGCGGTTCAATATTGGGCTTGTTCCCAAGTGGGCCTTCGTCCGTGCGAGTAAGTTAAGTCGCACTGGGCCGCGGGTTAATCCAGAAAGTATTCCCCGACATGTTCTTCCATAACAACAGTTTTTTTTGTAGATTTTTCAGTTTTTAAATTTTTATGGATTTTCGAATATATAAAAAAAAAACAGGACAAAAATAAACTAGACAAAAGTACACTAAGCAAAATAATACTAGACAGAAATAAACTAAGCACAAATAAACTAGACAAAGTAAACTAGACAAGACAAAATAAAATAAAAACAGAGAGACAGGTAAAGTGTACTCCCTAGGTAAACTTATGAGTAGAGCAATGCTCCCCGGCAACGGCGCCAGAAAATAGTCTTGATAACCACAAGTATAGGGGATCGCAACAGTCTTCGAGGGAAGTAAAACCTAAATTTATTGATTCGACACAAGGGGAGACAAAGAATACTTATAATTCTTAACAGCGGAGTTGTCAATTCAGCTGCACCTGGAAAAGCACTGTAACAGGGGTGATGTGAAAGCAGCAGTAATATGAGAGCAATAGTAACAGTAACACAGCAGCAGTATTAGTAACACAGAGGCAATGGCACCAGAAAATAGTTGATACTACTTCTAATGGCATATAGGACCGAATGAGTATTTGATGATGACAGATGGACCGGGGTTCCCAACTATGTACACTAGTGGTAACTCTCCAATAACAAGTGTTGGGTGAACAAATTACAGTTGGGCAATTGATAGAATTGAAATAGCATTAAGACAGAACATCTAGTCTATTAATCATACGTAGGCATGTTTTCCATATATAGTCATACGTGCTCGCAATGAGAAACTTGCACAACATCTTTTGTCCTACCAGCCCGTTTGCAGCGGGGCTGATACGTCTCCAACGTATCCATAATTTCTGCTGTTCCATGCTTATATTATACCATTTGCTACATGTTTTATATACACTTCATATCACTTTTATGCATTTTCTGGGACTAACCTATTAACAAGATGCCACAGTGCCAGTTCCCTGTTTTCTGCTGTTTTTGGTTTCAGAAAGTTACTTCTGGAAATATTCTCGGAATTGCACGAAACAAAAGGCCAAGTCCCTATTTTTCCAGCACGTACACGGAGTCCGAAGGAGAGACGAAGGAGAGCCACGAGGTGGCCAAACCACCTGGCGGCGCGGCAGGGGCCCACCGCGCCAGCCTGTGGTTTGGGCCCCTCGGGGGTCCGCCGACATCGCCCCTTCGCCTATTTATTCCCCGAGACGTGAAAACCCTAAAACACCGAGCCTTTCATCCAGAACATATTCGCTGCCGCCGCCGTCGTCAACCCTAACTCGGGGGGTTCTGAAGCTCTTCCCGGCACCCTGCCGGAGAGGGGAATCATCACCGGAGGGCTCTACATCGCCATGCCCGCCTCCGGAGTGATGCGTGAGTAGTTCATCCTTGGACTATGGGTCCATAGCAGTAGCTAGATGGTTGTCTTCTCCACTTGTGCCATCATGTTTAGATCTTGTGAGCTGCCTATCATGATCAAGATCATCTTATTGTAATGCTACATGTTGTGTTTGCTGGGATCTGACTTATATTGATACCTATGTGGAGCTGAATATTATATTATCATGTCTATGTCATTTGTGATCTTGCATGCTCTCCGTTACTTGTTGAAGCCTTGGCCAGTGAATACTTGTAACTCCAAGAGGGGGTATTTATGCATGATAGTTGGGTTCAACCTCTATTTAACCTGGGATAGTGACAGCAAGTTCTAAGGTTGTAGATGTGTTGTTGCCACTAGGGGTAAAACAGCAATGCTTTATTCAAGGATGAATGTATTGTTTACATTACGCACATTACTTAATGCAATTGTCTGTTGCTTGCAACTTAATACTGGAAGGGGTACGGATGTTAACCGGAAAGTGGACTATTTAGGCATAGATGCATGCTGGATAGCGGTCTATGTACTTTGTCGTAATGCCCAAATGAATCTCATAGTAGACACCACAGCTCACACATGCATGTTATATGCACTTATCAATTGTCAATTGCCCAGCTGTAATTTGTTTACCCAGCATGTTAGTTATCTTATTGGAGAGACACCACTAGTGAACTGTGGACCCCGGTCCATTCTTTTACATCTGAAATACAATCTACTGCAATCATTGTTCTCTACTGTTTTATGCAAACAAACATCATTTCCATTCGATACGTTTAACCCTTTGTTTTCAGCAAGCCGGTGAGATTGACAACCTCACTGTTAAGTTGGGGCAAAGTAATTTGATTGTGTTGTGCAGGTTCCACGTTGGCACCGGAATCCCTGGTGTTGCGCCGCACTACACTCCTTCACCAACACCTTCGAAGCAAACCTCGTTTTCCTACTGGTTCGATTAAACCTTGGTTTCATACTGAGGGAAAACTTGCTGCTGCACTCATCATACCTTCCTCTTGGGGTTCCCAACTGACGTGTGACGTACAAGCATTGTTTCTGGCACTGTTGCCGGGGAGATATTCCCTCGTCAACTTAGAGCACAACACGTTTTCTGGCGCCGTTGCCGGGGAAAACCGAATTGCTTCTGCAAGGGGAGTCTCTCACACCCAATCTCTTTACTTTGTTATTTGTCTTGCTTAGTTTATTTTTATTTAGTCTTGTTTGCTCTCTTTATCAAAAACACAAAAAAATTAGTTACTTGCATTATTTTATTTTTTTGTTTTTATTTTTATCATGCTGCTCCCAAGTTTGATTTAAAAGATATCTGTGGAGTGGGTCTATCATTGGAAGAGACAACATTGAAGAATTTTTTAGTCATGTTAGCAAGCTGAAAGATTTTGAAGATAGATCCTTGGTAGAACTTGCCCCTAATTATGAAATTGCTGCTGCCTCCTTAGTCCACATGCTTGAAGCTAGGTTTGTTAACCTTAACCCTATAATGCAGCATATGTTTCTTAGACTTCATGATATGGAAGAGGGGGAAAAGAAGGATTTTGTTTTAGAAACCCTTCTCAAAGAATTTGGAGATGTAGCTAGTGAAGCTAGAAAAGTTTTTATGCGATATAGGATGCTTGGTTATTACATTGATATCGCCAATATACTTGAAAAATTAGAGAAGGAAAGATCCAAGTACACTAAAGAAACTAGTTATGAAGGAGAGAATAAAATACCAATTCCTTTTAAGATTGCAGGAATGCATGAGGCACTAGAAAAGAACTTTAATTGGATTGTGCCTGAAAATTTATTTGATGAGGATAGTTTACCTAAAAGTAATGAAAGGGGAGTTTCTGAAACTTACATAGATAAAGTGCAATGCATCGTTGAGAAAACTTCTAAACTCTCCGTTGATGCTTCTTCTCTTGACAACACTTGATTTTCACTTTCTGCGCCTAGCTGAAAGGCGTTAAAGAAAAGCGCTTATGGGAGACAACCCATCGTTTTTATTTGCTGTTATTTTTGTTTTCTTTGAGTCAAGGAGTTTTGTTACTTCTGTAGCAACTCCTTTGTATCTTTATTTTATCGCAATGTTGTGCCAAGTAAAGTTCTATATTGAAAGTTGATGCAAGATTTGGATTTCTGCGCAGTGACAGATTTTTAGCTGTCACGGATTTGAGCTTATCTCCCTGTAGAAAATTCAAAAAATTCTGAAAAAATCACGCATATTCCTGAGATATGTACGCAACTTTCATTATTTTAGGCCAGATCCATCTGAGCAACTTAAGTGCCTCGAAAAAATTCGTCATTCCAGACTGTTCTGTTTTTGACAGATTCTGCCTTTTGTTTTGCATTCGCTCTTTTACTGTGTTTGTGTGGATTTCTTTGCTCCACAAAGCATTGGTGGCTGTAGCTAATGTCCAGAAGCTTTGGGATTGATTGTATCATTACAGAATATGAGAATTTTTGATTATGCACTAACCCTCTAATGAGAACTGTCTTGAGTTTGGTGTGAAGGAAGTTTTCAAGGATCAAGCGAGAAGGGTGATATTATGTGATCAAGAAGAGTGAAAAGCCTAAGCTTGGGGATGCCCCCGTGGTTCATCCCAACCATATTCAGAGAGACTCAAGCGTCTAAGCTTGGGGATGCCCAAGGCATCCCCTTCTTCATCAACAAACTTATCAGGTCATCTCTAGTGAAACTATATTTTAATTCTTTCACATCTTATGCGCTTTACTTGGAGCGTCTGTGTGTTTTTATTTTTGTTTTTGTTTGAATAAATTCGGATCCTAGCAATCCTTGTGTGGGAGAGAGACACGCTCCGCTTTTTCATGTGAATACTCATGTTCTTCAC
Organism: Poa pratensis; assembly: GCA_947311845.1. NCBI lineage: Eukaryota > Viridiplantae > Streptophyta > Magnoliopsida > Poales > Poaceae > Poa > Poa pratensis. The sequence goes on along the minus strand of CAMZMU010000075.1, from coordinate 13,735,047 downwards.
TTATATTTGTTGAGTATTCTTAACTAGCTACTGCAGTGCTTTTAGCTCCTGTTTTTCATGCATCTCTTCGAGCTGTTAGCACTTGTTTATAAATACTCTCTTGCTGCATTATATTATCATTTGGAGAGTTTATGTTTAATAAATTGATTGGTGTTTGTTTGGAAGAAAGAAAATGCTACATGTAGTAGTTGGTATTGGAAAAGACATATGCATTCTTGTAGATCATTGTCTTGTTTCGATTTGATGCTTTGCAATTGTTTTGAGCTCTCAAGTAGATCATGTTTAAGCTCTTGCATCATGTAGTTAAAGCCTAGTAGTGGAGAACTACCGTAGAGCTTGTTGAGACTTGGGATGCATATTTGTTCTCTCTAAGGTCTAGATATTTTCTGGTAAAATGTTTGAGCAACAAGGAAGACAGTGTAGAGTCTTATAATACTTGCAATATGTTTTTATGTGATTCTTGCTGTACCGGTTTATACTTGTGTTTGCTTCAAACAACCTTGCTAGCCTAAACTCTGTACTGAGAGGGAATGCTTCTCGTGCATCCAAAACTTGAGCCAAAACCCATGCCATTTGTGTCCACCATACCTACCTACTATGTGGTATTTCCTGCCATTCCAAGTAAATATTTCATGTGCTACCTTTAAACTATTCAAAACTTTATTACTCCTTATTTGTGTCAATGTTTTATAGCTCATGAGGAAGTATGTGGTGTTTTATCTTTCAATCTTGTCATTTACTTCTGACAGACTTTCACCAATGGACTAGTGGCATATACATCCGCTTATCCAATAATTTGCAAAAAGAGCTGGCAACGGGGTGCCCAGCCCCAATTAATTACAACTTTCATTAATAATTCTCTTCACATGTTTTGCCCTGATTTATCAGTAAGCAACTTAATTTTGCAATAGACACTCCTCCATGGTATGTGAATGTTGGAAGGCACCCGAGGATTCGGTTAGCCATGGCTTGTGTAAGCAAAAGGTTGGGAGGAGTGTCATCTATAAAGAAACTAAAATACATGTGTAAACAAAAGAGAAGAGGGATGATCTACCTTGCTGGTAGAGATAACGTCCTTCATGGGAGCCGCTCTTGAAAGTCTGGTTGACAAGGGGGTTAGAGTGCCCACTACCATTCGTTGACAACAACAAACACCTCTCAAATACTTATTTTGTGCTCTCTATATGCTTTCGAAAACTTAAAAAGCTCTAGCACATGATTTAATCCCTGCTTCCCTCTGCGAAGGGCCTATCTTTTACTTTATGTTGAGTCAGTTTACCTACTCCTTTCTATCTTAGAAGCAAACACTTGTGTCAACTTTGTGTGCATTGATTCTTACATATTTACTTATTGCACTTGTTATATTGCTTTATGTTGACAACTATCCATGAGATATACATGTTACAAGTTGAAAGCAAATGCTGAAACTTAATCATCCTTTGTGTTGCTTCAATGCCTTTTACTTTGAATCTATTGCTTTATGAGTTACCTCTTATGCAAAACTTTTTGATGCTTGTCTTGAAAGTACTATTCATGAAAAGTTTTTGCTTATATGATTCATTGTTTACTCTTTATCTATTTGTTAGCAAACTATAGATCATTGCTTTGAGTCACTTCATTCATGACATGAGCCTTGCAATATATTGATCAAGATTGTGTGAAAGCATGTCTCCTCAGAAATTATTTGTTGTTATCGTTTTACCTACTCGAGGACGAGTAGAACTAAGCTTGGGGATGCTTGATACGTCTCCAACGTATCCATAATTTCTGCTGTTCCATGCTTATATTATACCATTTGCTACATGTTTTATATACACTTCATATCACTTTTATGCATTTTCTGGGACTAACCTATTAACAAGATGCCACAGTGCCAGTTCCCTGTTTTCTGCTGTTTTTGGTTTCAGAAAGTTACTTCTGGAAATATTCTCGGAATTGCACGAAACAAAAGGCCAAGTCCCTATTTTTCCAGCACGTACACGGAGTCCGAAGGAGAGACGAAGAGAGCCACGAGGTGGCCAAACCACCTGGCGGCGCGGCAGGGGCCCACCGCGCCAGCCTGTGGTTTGGGCCCCTCGGGGGTCCGCCGACATCGCCCCTTCGCCTATTTATTCCCCGAGACGTGAAAACCCTAAAACACCGAGCCTTTCATCCAGAACATATTCGCTGCCGCCGCCGTCGTCAACCCTAACTCGGGGGGTTCTGAAGCTCTTCCCGGCACCCTGCCGGAGAGGGGAATCATCACCGGAGGGCTCTACATCGCCATGCCCGCCTCCGGAGTGATGCGTGAGTAGTTCATCCTTGGACTATGGGTCCATAGCAGTAGCTAGATGGTTGTCTTCTCCACTTGTGCCATCATGTTTAGATCTTGTGAGCTGCCTATCATGATCAAGATCATCTTATTGTAATGCTACATGTTGTGTTTGCTGGGATCTGACTTATATTGATACCTATGTGGAGCTGAATATTATATTATCATGTCTATGTCATTTGTGATCTTGCATGCTCTCCGTTACTTGTTGAAGCCTTGGCCAAGTGAATACTTGTAACTCCAAGAGGGGGTATTTATGCATGATAGTTGGGTTCAACCTCTATTTAACCTGGGATAGTGACAGCAAGTTCTAAGGTTGTAGATGTGTTGTTGCCACTAGGGGTAAAACAGCAATGCTTTATTCAAGGATGAATGTATTGTTTACATTACGCACATTACTTAATGCAATTGTCTGTTGCTTGCAACTTAATACTGGAAGGGGTACGGATGTTAACCGGAAAGTGGACTATTTAGGCATAGATGCATGCTGGATAGCGGTCTATGTACTTTGTCGTAATGCCCAAATGAATCTCATAGTAGACACCACAGCTCACACATGCATGTTATATGCACTTATCAATTGTCAATTGCCCAGCTGTAATTTGTTTACCCAGCATGTTAGTTATCTTATTGGAGAGACACCACTAGTGAACTGTGGACCCCGGTCCATTCTTTTACATCTGAAATACAATCTACTGCAATCATTGTTCTCTACTGTTTTATGCAAACAAACATCATCTTCCATTCGATACGTTTAACCCTTTGTTTTCAGCAAGCCGGTGAGATTGACAACCTCACTGTTAAGTTGGGGCAAAGTAATTTGATTGTGTTGTGCAGGTTCCACGTTGGCACCGGAATCCCTGGTGTTGCGCCGCACTACACTCCTTCACCAACACCTTCGAAGCAAACCTCGTTTTCCTACTGGTTCGATTAAACCTTGGTTTCATACTGAGGGAAAACTTGTTGCTGCACTCATCATACCTTCCTCTTGGGGTTCCCAACTGACGTGTGACGTACAAGCATTGTTTCTGGCACTGTTGCCGGGGAGATATTCCCTCGTCAACTTAGAGCTAGCAGGGGCCTCAAGGGAAACTACTGGTAATTAAGGTACTCCTTTTAATAGAGCACCGGAGCAAAGCATTAGCACTTAGTGAAAACATGTGATCCTCATATCTAAACCATCCCTCCAGTTATCCCAGTTGCTGTCACTCTGGGGCCTCGGGTTCCGGACAGAGACATATGCAAACAACTTGTAGATACAATTTAAGCAATAATTATAGAGCTTAAATCTAAGATCATGCCACTCGTGCACTAGTGACAAGCATTAAACACAACAAGATTACAGCAACAATAACTTCACAAACTTATAGATAGACTGATCATAATGTAACAATTCATCGGATCCCAACAAACACAACACCGATTACATCAGATGGATCTCAATCATGTAAGGCAGCTCATGAGATCATTGTATTGAAGTACATGGGAGAGAGAGTACCAACTAGCTACAGCTAGAACCGTAGTCTATGGGGGAACTACTCACAAACCATCATGGAGTCGAAGTGGAGGCGGTGGAGTCGATGGAAATGGCTCCGGGGGTCAATCCCCGTCCCGGCAAGGTGCCGGAACAGGAACTTCTGACCCCCGAAACTTGTCTTCGATGGCGGCGTAGCTGCGGAACTCTTTCTGGAATATAGCTCATTGATTTAGGGTTTTCGAGGCAGTAGGATTATATAGGTGATGCATGTAAAATGCATACATGAACTTTACATTTTATTACATGTTATTCCATGTTATTTGCATCATATAAGGGTTATATTCATGATTTATATTAAGTTTTGGGGATAATTAACAACTCACCCATTTTTCTGGAATTAACCCTGCACTGTCAGAAAACCGTTTTTCTATATTTTTACGTTTCAGGCGACCAAACGACGTCCAAATGACCTGAAACTTTACAGGGATCACTTTTTTGAAAGGAACGAAACGTAGGCGCAAAGGAATCGAAGAAACAGAGACCAGAAGGCAGAAAGGGGTGAGCCCACGCGGCCAGATTCCCTGACCGCGTGGGACCCACCAAGTTGGCCCTCGGGCCTCCGCTGCTATCGATCCTTCTTCCGAAGCTTCGTCTTGACCTAAAAACAACTATATATAGACCCCGCAGGGCTTTCGCGAAAGGGAGCGCCGCCGAAACACAGAAACCACGAAACAGGGATCTGGAGCTGAAGATTGGAGGGGGAAAACTCCGGCGGGGCGCTGCCGGCGTGTTCTCCTTCCCCTCCAACAACATCTCCACCGACACCATGATGAAGAGGGAGTAGTCCACCCCTGGACTATGGGTTTGTGGAAGTAACTTATGTATCTCTCCTCTCTATGAGCTTCACTAATTAGTACCGTATGAGCTGCTGAACATGATTACGGTCATCTATGTAATTCCTTTGTGGTGGATCTTTATTATGAGTTAATACATGTTTGAGATTGCAATGGTTTTGTTTCAGTTATGAAAGTAGATGCATATTATGTACCCCGTTCTTATTTACTTGTCATGATCAAGCATGTTTATGAGAGCGTGTGAGGGGGAACGTGTGCATTAGTTGGAGTAACGGGGGGTGGCTAGTGCAGTGAACGTGACAGATAGTTCTGCGATCCACTTGGGTTTTCTACCTTACTTTGTTGCCTCACAAGGGATAAACAAAAATACCATGCTACCGGAGAGTGGATGTGACCTTGGCCACTACCTCCATGACTAGATCTAGCATGTTCTTATTTTAACTTCATGTCATTGAACTTATTGCTATGCTCTGATTTATCTTAATTACTAAGGTGTTATGATTTAGTTCGCATCTTGGTGGAGCATAAGAGAGAGAACAACTTATACTTGAGATCTCTATGTTAGGACGTGATGCCCATATTATTAATAACTTGTCAAACCATGGCTTGCCATCTTTCATGTTAATTTTAGTGTTCCATTGTCTACCACGTTATCAAGAGAGAGTGCATTTGTGAAACTATGAACCCCGGTCCATTTTAAATCATAAGAAACACCTTTCCAACACTTTTATCACCACTTTTGTTTGCTGCCATTATTAAATCCGAAAATACAAAAATACTTTTACATCTTGCATACATTATAAAAAACCCAAAAATATCATTTATCATTGTTTCCATCATCATTGCATATTTTTTTTACCATCATTGCATATTTACTACTGTTTGCATATTTATTTTATTATCATTCTCACACCTTGTGCTTGACAACCACTTGGTGAGGTTGAGGGCACAAAACAATTTATTTTGTTGCAGGTTCTCAAGAGAAGGATAAGGAGATAACACCTGAAATACTGGTTCCCGAGAGTTCGATATTAAACCCTCGAGTCACCCCTCGTGGGGAAAACTGTCTTCCACTACTACATACACTCTGCACTTGGAGTCTCAACCTAACCCATATTCTTTTGACGCAGGTAACTCCACGCCATCAAGACTGTTTTCTGGCGTCCGTTATAAAAGCATCATTGGGTATCAATCGGCGAAAGGGCGGCGCGAGGGGGTGGCCGAGTCGGCCTCACCACGTGGTGGCGCCACCCCCCTCCAGGCCGCGCGGGGACATGGTGAGGAGGCCGTGGGCCTCCCCCGGGCTTGCCCTTCTGGCTCCGTGTACGTGTCGGGAAAATAGGAGGTTAGGCTTTTGTTTCGTCCAATTCCGAGAATATTTCCTTAAATAATTATCTGGAATAGAAAAACAGCAGAAAACCGGAACTGGCACTGTGACATCTTGTTAATAGGTTAGTCCCAGAAAATACATAAAAATGATGTATAATGCATATAAAACATGTGACATTGATATATAAAACAAGCATGAAACATCAGAAATTATAGATATGTTTGAGACGTATCACTCGCCGCCGCCGCTCCTCGCCGCCGCGGGCTGCCACCGCCGCCGCCTCGCCGTGGCTGCTGCGGGGCTCCGTCTCCACTCCGGGCTGCACCTCTTCATCAACCTCTCCATCAAGCTCCTCATCACCATGACCATGTGTGAGTAGTTTACCTCGGGGCTGAGGGCTCGTACGGTAGCTATGTGGTTCATCTCTCTCTCCCATTGTGGGGACCCCGGACTAGCCGTCCGAAATACCCGATTATGCTTAACACAACGATCCCGTGATCAGTTTGTCGTTGCACATAATCCGAACTGAATACCAAAGTTTACATCCATACAATACCGAGTTTAAAGTCTTACAACATGGCCATACTGGCCTAATTATACATAGGTGCCTTCAAGGGCCAATCATCCTTATTCAGCGGAAGCTACGGTAGTAGGGCTAATCCATCCTAACAGCACCCGACAGGCAGCTGACTTATGAAGATCCTAGTTCGCATAGACGTCGCCAAACTCCTCTTCAGCGAAGGTCTCCTCGAAATCTGGCTAAGACAACAGCCAGGGACGAAACCAATATGAGTACATTTGATTGTACTCGCAAACTACCCCAACTTGAGTAAGCACTAGTTCTAGCTTTATTTCTTAAAACTTTTATTCATTTGAAAAAAAAACTCAAAAACTTTACCGGAAGGGGGGGGTAAGAAGAAGTTTATAACTATCCTTTTAAGAAGAACACACCATTTTAGCTATTTCTATAAATCCCCTCCTTTTTCCGACCATAACTCAATCATGGTCCCAAACACATCACAACCTCGTACCAACTCATTGGTACAGGTAAGAAACATCCTTTCCATTTCAATTTCCTCGACACATTCCCGAACTTGCAAAACTTTGCACATGGCCTTAGTAGTTCTTCCCAACTGTCCATATCCGAGGACTCGGCTATTCGAATAGTTTTACCCTCTGCAGAGGTAGTACGCTTTTCCCACACCCATCCGGTCACTCATCGTGTCAGCCACGTCCCGCCATACCAGAGGTATGCGAAGTTGAGTTCCCGGCCATAGCCTGTCCTTTGCTCATGCTAGTATAGGACCCTGCCTCTACGACATTTTCCATCGACACTTAAATCCTCAGAAACTAAGTGTGAGGACTCGTAGTTCTGCCCGGCGGACCCAAGGGAGCCCTTCAATCCTCTTTCTCCGACATGTTCATACCGGCTTCCGGTAGACTTCAATTAAGAGGACCTAGGTCAGGGGGTAGGTCCTCAGACCATCCCCTCATGGAACGAGGTTATCCTCGTTATTGAGGCATCCAGTACTAACACGAGCAAACTATTTGACTACGCCCTTGCCCATATGTGGGTAAATGTGGTCGCACAGATTTTTCGGCTGGGGATGTAAGTACAAGGACACAATGTGCATTTTTCTTTCCAAAAACAACACCATCCTCTGCTTCTTCGCCTTCATACCGACCTTTCGGTACTACACCTTCATTCAAGTACTTTCAAAGGAGTTTTGAATAAACATTGTTTTTCCCATCCTATAGTTGTAAATAACTACCTTATATTTCTACATAAGGTGGCACAATAGTTTTCATGTATTTTGTAAAAAGGGTTTTTCCAAAATCATTGATACTTTTGAGCAACGCATGAGATTAAAAGTAGATATATAAAGTGCAAGCTCAGTGAAGTAGCTTGCCTTGCTCCACAAAGTGGTACTGATCCTGGTCTTCTGGTTCAATAAAACCTCCTTCCTCGATAAATCCGTCAACGGTATTGTCTAAACGTTAAACAAGCAAGACAAACAATCACTACACTAGCTCAAGCATCATCACATCATTACAATCACAAATGCTACAAATAGCTACTGCATACATCAAGCAACACAAGGTGGTTTCAATTTAATTTAGTTAAACTTTATTTAATTCTTTTTTTTTAAACTAAGGCAGAAGCTAGTTGTACACCAATTACTTCACCATTTAAACTATGTTTGTCACAAAAATTCAAACTAAATTACTATGGATAGCTACTGATGTGTAGAAGATCACCCAATTGGTTTAGGGTCATTTGGAGTTACCAAACTCCCTACACATTTGTTTTAGTTCAGAAGGATTTTAATCAAGTTTTAGCTACCAAACAAATTAGGTTGCTCCAAAATTTAAATCCTTTTAGGGATAACTAACCTTGGTTGAAAGTGACCTAATAAAATTGGTTTTAGTTTAATTGGACCTACTATTAATCACACTAATTGGTTTAGTGCAGAAGGGTGTACTGAAGTTCAACCAAAGGCTAAGGGTTTTACACTACTCAATTAATTCTATCAAAATTTGGGGAGCTAAAGGATCCAAATACAAGTCTACCAAAATTAGTTTCAAGTTATTTGGATTAATATAACTCCAGAAACAAATGGTTTGGTGTTTTAAACCTTCTGGAGCATCTTTATTAGTACATTTTTATTATTTATTTAAATGAGATGAGACCCCTTTGGTGAGTTAAAGAATTTTATAAGCTTTCCAGAACAGTTGAGTTTGATTTAATTGGATTCCTATAACTCGAGTTATTGAATTTCAAAGTAGTGTCCAGTACTGAATCCAGAGAGGATTCAAAATTCGAATTTACTGGATAAAGAAGAGATCCCTGACGGGTGGGGTCCACTCGTCAGCGACTCAGCGGAAAACGGTTCGCGCGCGGTTTAAGTTTAAAACGCTGACGGGTGGGGTCCACCAGTCAGTGTCTAATCTAAACGAAAGGGTAAGCTGCCGTTGGATCTAGATCCAACGGCTCACAGAGGCCGCGAACGGCGACGACCATAAACGGGCGACGCCGCCGCGCCGGCGACGGTGGCGAGCATGGATAGCTCACCTAAGGGCCTCGGGTGGTGGCGGAGATGACGGGAATCGACGGCGGAGGGAGTGGGGAAGCTCTGGGGTGAGTAGCGCGTGCTGGGACGGCTTCAATCGACGGCGGCGTGATCAGCTCCTCCTCCGCGGCCGTGCTCCAAGTCCGGCGAGTCCTCCGCGGCGCTGCTGTGCACGAAACACGGGCAAAACGCGGCGGGTGAGCTAGGGTGTAATGGTGGTACGGATGCGGGGCAAAGAAGAGAGGGGGAGAGAGTGGCACGGCTCGGCCGTGATCGATGCCCACCTTCTGCTCCGGCGAGGTGCAGAGCACGGGCAAGGGCAGAAGCGCTTCCGCGGCTGCGAATCCGCCCTCCTGGCGGTGTACTGGGGTGAGTGGAGTGGAGTGGTGGCCGTGAGGTGGTGTGGAGAGATGGCGAGGCTCGGGTGGCCTTTTATTGGCGAGCTCGGGCTCGTCGTGGACGCAGTGCAGGGATGGGGCTGGGGAGTGGGAGAGCGTGGCATTGGTGGTGGTTCTGCGCGAGTACGGCGTGGTGCGGTGGCAAACGGGGAGAGGGTGCGGCGGTGTCCCTCGCTGACCTTGGACGGTGGCGTCGCGCGGCGCGCTCTGGCCGTGGCGCGGCAAGGGTGCACGCAAGGGTGAGGGTCCTCTGCGGCGCTTGGGTCACCTCGAGCAGGTGCAGAGGGGAGAGGGGGATGCGTCGAGCAGAGCGTGGCGTCGCGTCGACGTCTTCTCTGCCTCCTCCACAGGGCGACCACGGACGGCAGCGCGTGGCGTCGCGTTGCGGACGGTGAGCACGCCAGCGAGCTCTGCAGCGCTTGAGTCACGTCGACCAGAGGCAGAGGGAAGAGGGTGGTGTGGCAGGCACGGCACGGCGTCGCCTCTGCGTCGCATCCTTGCTCACCACGGGGACGACCCGTGCGGCAGTGCGCCACGGGCGGCATCGGCGTGGCGCACGCCACACTCCATCTCCAGGTCAACGAGCTCGTTTCCTTTGCGTTTCTTCACGTGGGTGAGGTGGGAGGAAGGAGTGGGAGCTACGGGAGTGATCGATTGCACTGAATTGAGCTCGAATTTTTGGATTGAATTCGGTTCAGAGTTGAACATGGTGGTGATCACCATGTGCTCGACCAAATACCCGAACCAAGTTCAAATTTGATTTTTTGAAATTTATTTACAAAGTTTGCTTCCAAATATTTTTCCAAGGTTTGAGGTACCACTGGATTATTTAATTTGGAAGTGTAGCTTGGTGATTTTGAGGGTTTTCCAAATTTAAAGAAACATTTGGAAATTTGAAATAGAATTTTGAATAACGTTTTTAAAATAAGGAGGGAGAAAAGTATTAAAGATGAAATGGGAGGGATCACTTCCCTCCACTGGATTTTTGTTTGGAGAAATGTTTGAATCAACACTTGGAGATTTAGTGTGACACTTGTCACATTATTTTTATTGTTTTAGCACTTGCTTTGTTTCTTTTCTTTTCTTCAAGTTTTTATTTAGAGCAAACAACAACTCAAGCAAGCAAACACAAATAACACACATAAAATAACAAAGTTTTTGTTGACCCACAAATTTTGACTAATAAAGCTGGGTTACAATTTTGGGATGTTACACCCATGATGTGATCTATATGTGATCATGAGATTTGTAATCTAGTTGAATTCATAGATGCTACTCTTCGTCATATTATGAATATGCTACTCAAGTGGTTTTATTAATGTAATCTCCGGAGTCACCTTTATCCCATGGTGCGAAGTTGACAGTGTGCGTACCGTGTGTGACTCTTAGGCTAAAGATTACATGAATACTTATCATGAGTTATTATTTGTGTTGGATGTCTCTATGAAATTGTGGTGTTTGTCTAGTACTATTTTGGGGCGCTCTTAGTGACATTGGGGTTCCCTAGATGTGGAATGCAACTTTAAGGTGTGCTTTTATAGCCCTACGCAATGGATTGGTGTTCGTTATCCAACCGGATGATAGTTCGGGTAGCATAGTGAAGAGGAAATATCTATGTATTCAATTATATTATTATTGTTGAGAGTGTCCACTAGTGAAAGTATGATCCCTAGGCCTTATTTCCAAGCATTGAAACACCATTTACTCTCAGTTTGCTGCATGTTTGCTTGCTGCCATTGTTATTTCAGATTGCTATTACCACTGCTATATCTATATACTTGCATTTACTATCTCTTCGCCGAACTAGTGCACATATACATCTGACAAGTGTATTAGGTGTGTTGGGGACACAAGAGACTTCTTATATCTTAATTGCAGAGTTGCTTGAGAGGGATATCTTTGACCTCTACCTCCCTGAGTTCGATAAACCTTGGGTGATCCACTTAAGGGAAACTTGCTGCTGTTCTACAAACCTCTGCACTTGGAGGCCCAACACTGTCTACAAGAATAGAAGCGTGCGTAGACATCAAGCTATTTTCTGGCGCCGTTGCCGGGGAGGTAAGGTAAAAGGTACTCACATCCTCCAGCTACTTAGCTATTTTCTAGCACTGTTGCTGACGTGTGAGTGCTTGAAGGTATTTCCTTTAGATTCTGCAGTTATATCTTTTTGTTTCTTGTTTTTATTTCACTAGTTAGGCTTAATGGAAAACAACAACAAAAGAGATCTTTATGAACTTTATATTGAATTAGGACATGATGTTTGAAGAGAAAATTAAAAATCTATGGAAGTGTGTTTGCATAATAGTGATAGCAATGTTATTAGCATGAATTCTTTGAACACCATTATTGCTAATGCTATGGAAAAGTCTAAGCTTGGGGAAGCTGGTTTTGATGAATATGGTATTTTTAGTCCCCCAAGTTTTGAGGAGAAAATTTCTTTGATGATACTTTGCCTCCAATTTATGATGATTATAATCATTGTGATGTTTTCAGTCCACCTACTATTGAGGATATAGTTTATGTTGATTATGATATGCCTCCTATTTATGATGATTACAATGATGGATGTGATAGTTTTACTCCCACTATTACTAATGAAACTGTTTTTACTTATGTGGAGAGTATTGATACTTTTATGCATATGGATCATGGTAAGAATGTTTCATGTGATGGTTATATTGTGGATTTTATCAATGATGCTACTGAAATTTTATGAGAGAGGGAGACATGACTTCATATACCACAATAATATTAAGTCTCCTCTCTTTTTGTTGAAAATTTTGAAGTTGCACTTGCTTTGCCTTCCTATGCTAGTCACTTTGTGCTTTATTGATTTATTTTCTTACAAGATCCCAATGCATAGGAAGTGGGTTAGACTTAAATGTGTTTCACATTTTTCTCTTGATGCTCTCTTTTGCATTTCAATTCTTGATCCTATGTGAGCATCATTAAAACTATCATGGCTGTCCAGAAAACAGATTCCTAAGCTTCACTGCGAAAAATGTTAAAAATCACAGAAAAGGAATTTTGACCTGAAATTTTACGACAGCAATCTTCAGTTATTAATACACATTTCATTAGTTCAAAATTTTCTGATTTGAGCAACGTAAGTGCCTCTGAAAATTCACTCTTTACGGGCTGTCCAGTTTTTGACAGATTCTGTCTTTATTTTGCATTACTCTCATTACTTGTGTTTTGTGTAGTTCTATTGATCAAAGGGCAATGCACAACCATAGTAACAGTAGCTAATGTTTAGAATCAACTCATGATATGTCTTTGCTGTACCTATGAGGATTTAATTTATGGAGACACTAACCCCTCTAATCAAGTTTTATGTTGAGTTTTGTGTAAAGAGAATTTTTCAAGTGGAAGAGTTGAGGGTGATGAACAAAGATCAAGAGGGACAACCACTCAAGCTTGGGGATGTTACCCCTAGACTCACCCAACATATATCAAATAAGTACAAGAATTCAAGCTTGGGGATGCCAAGCCACCTCACTCCAACCATCTTGATAACAAGTAAGTAAGCCTAGCTATATGGCTATAAAGAAAGCGCTTTACGGGAGGCAACCCGGTTGTTTTTATTTTGATTTTTTTTGTGTCCTCTTGCTGTAACAAGAGACTTAGTTTTTAGTTTAGTTTCTGGAATTTTTAATAAAGTGCCAAGTTTTACTCATTTTGGTTTGAAAAGTTGCTTATAGCGTTCGGAGATTTTATTCCTGCACGAATCTGTGCACGGTATGATTTTTAATTCTTATTCTGTAACTCCGAATGAGCTCATATTTGAACTGTAGTGGCAACTTTTCATCCTCTGTATGCATGAATTTTTCGGAATTTTTCGACAAAGTTAAGTAGGGTAGAAAAATACGTTTTGCTGCTGCTGTTTTTCTGGACAGATTCTGTCCCATTTTGTTTGATGCATGCTTTGAACTTTTAACTTGAATCTTTTTTATCCAATTGAGTTTATGAGTAGGCATACAACATTATACACTTTCTGGACATCCATATGAATTTTTGTTCAAGGATTATATGCAGCAAGAAATCTATTTGTTTATCACTACTAATGCACCCACAGAAAAGAAATGGGAGAAACGGTGTTTTGAAGTTTTTTCACAGGGATTAGAGGAGATGCACCAAGAGCTATCCAAGGATGGTGAAGACCATAAGCTTGGGGATGTGAAGACAACCCCACTGGACCTACACACTCTCGGTTTGCACACGTCTAACTTCTGTTTTTCGATCGAAACACTTTATCGCATAAACTTGGAGCGTCTTTTTGTTTGTTTGGTTTGATTTTTATTTTGTGAGACCACCACACTATCATTTATATATGAGAGAGCTACTGGAAATTTGGGTTGATTTATGTTGGATGCTATTATTAGATTGGGAAAAGGGATGTTGAGTTGATTTTAAAAGATACATATAGTTGCATGATTCATGAGCTTGTTAATGAGTTAATTTGCAAGTATTTTACAAGAGCTATCTTTTATTCATGTTTTGGTGCTGAATGTTACTTTACTTTGTTTAACATGGATTAGTTAGTTCTATGGACACTCATGCATGCATTTAGATGGTCAACTTTCTCCCTCTTGCTAGCCCAAAAATTCCAACAAGTAAAAACTTGTTTCCAACACCTTCAACCAAAGTTTTTCCAGTGAGTCCACCATATCTACCTATTAGCTTTATGCTATTCCGAGTATGTTTATCATGATATTTGTGTTATCTATACCTCTGAATGAAAATGCTATGTTGTTGATTGTTATGGGAAAAGTTGGTTATAGAGCTCTCTCGAACTTGATGCACACTTTATTTTATTGCATAAATAAAATATGACCCATTGTGATTAAAATTATGATGTTGTGGCTTGACAAATGTCTTTGGTTGGAGTTAGCCCATATGTGCTGTCACATGGCAAGCTTTCAACACGCTCTTCATCTCATTTAGTTGATATCATGTGCTTTTGTCTATGGATGCTTATCATGTTGAAATAAATGTGGAAATAAGTGAGTTTAAATGAGTTTGTGTAAATGGTTAGAGAGACGCCTGGGCCGCTAATCTAAGCCATGCATCATTCATGGTGGAAATTTACTTACATACTATGGTGAACCTTCTGTGATACACCTTGCAATAAAAAACTATTCCAAATGGTAAATAAAAAGGGTGTTGAGATTGTTCATTTTGTTTGTTTGTCTTGTCATTTTGATATGGGCTTGTTCCATATCTTGGGACAAGAGGTACCCCAGTTGACGCTCTTGATGATACTATTATGCTTACAATGATATTTAATTGAACTTGCTTTGTTTCCCAAGTTGAGTAACACATGGTGTAAGTACTTGTATTCAAGGGGCATGAGACATTCAACCCATTCTTTATCAAGCACACTACTCATATTTGCTTTCACTTTAACCTTAATCATTCAAGATGCTATGATAGGGGCAATGAGAGCTTGACACCAATGAATACCTTATTGCAATCATTAACTTAAGTAGAAGAGTTTGGAAGTTGGATGAAACTTATGCATGCTTTACCTCTACTCACATATACATCTTTCCAAAGTGTACACCTATCATATTCAGATTTTCATCTACACTCTATGACCATTGTAGGATGTTCTACTTATCATTATGCATACATGTGTTCCATATTACTTGCTACTATGTTACACTTTGTGAACTATCAATGAACATCCTTGTCTTGAATACTTGATATCACTTCATAAACTATTTGCATATTGCTACTCCTTTGAAGAATGAATCATTTGACTATATGTAGCAATAGTAATCATCTTTGATATCATTGTTAAGTATTAAATTGCAAAGTCCATGTTAGTTTTATCATCTTCATACTCGAGGACGAGCATGGATTAAGCTTGGGGATGTTGATGCATGTAAAATGCATACATGAACTTTGCACTTTAATTGCTTATATTCCAATCATATTTGCATCATATAAGGGTTATATCAATGTTTTATAATGATTTTTGGGAATATTCATTTATTTCCTATTTTTATGGAATTAACCCTGCACAGGCAGAAAACCCCGTTTTCTTATTTTAATGTTTCAGGGACCCAAACGTCGTCATAAAATTCTGGAAAAATACAGAGGTCGTTATTTTGGAAGGAAGAAGACGTAGGAGCGAAGGAATCAAGCAAACGGAGCCCGCAAGGCAAAAAGGGGGTGGCCCACGCGGCCAGGTACAGTGCCCGTGGGACTACCCCGTTTGGCCTCGTGGCTCCGCAGCCGTCGATCCTTTCTCCACCGCCTTCGTCTTGACCTAAAAACGCCTATAAAAAAGGTCCCATGACGTTTCGCGAAAGGAGGCGGCGGAGAAACGAAACCACGAAACAGAGAGTCAGAAGGCTGCCGCCGGAGAAGATCGGAGGGGGAAACGCCGCCGGAATCGCCTCCGGAGGGCTCCACCCCCCTCCGGCGTGTTCATCATCAACATCTACAGCAAGAACTTCTCCACCATCATCACCATGATGAAGGGGGAGTAGTCCACCCCCTGGACTAGGGTTTGTGGTGGTAACTTTTGTATCTCTCCTCTCTCTTGAGCTTCACTAATTAGTACCGTATGAGCTGCAAACATGATTACGGTCATCTATGTAATACCTTTGTGGTGAATATTGTGGTGTGAGATGATTTGTTATGCATTTACCGTTGTGTTGGAGCTTTTGTGATTTGTCATCTTTGACTTTGAAGTATGATGTATGTGGGTACGGGATGGCCGATGTGACACGGCATAGGTATTGAGTGACACAGTACCGCCCAACATCCTTTATCTGGGGGTAAAAAGAAAGAGTATGATGTGGGAGTGAGAGAAACCACGCTAGCCTTACGAGGGTGACCTAGCAACACAAATGAGTATTTCTTTCAACTATGTGTTTTAGGACATATAGCCGTCATAAAAAGCTACCATTAAAACATGACAATTGTGTGTACTTTATCTATAACATGATGATCACCGTAGATGAGGGAGAGAGGATTAAGTGAACCCATGAACCATGTCCATTGTTCCTATAAGAAACACACACTTGAGCTTGTCCTCTTGCTACATAGAGGATTGGGCTTTCTCTCTCTTTGAGAGCTTTTGCTTGCTACCTTTGTCTTGTCCTCTTGCAGAAGAGGATTGGGACACTTTTACATGCTTACTCCATCCATCAACCACCTTGTTCTCCAAACTTGTTTAGTGCATAATCAACTAAAACTTGTGACACTTTAGTTGTAGGGAATAGATAACTTTTCCTTCTTGCTCCTGCGGATCGATACCTTACTTCCACATTGAGAGGTGCTACAGTGATCCCTTGCTCTTGGGGGTTATCAAGTACTTTTCTGGCGCCGTTGCCGGGGAGCGTAGCGCTTAAGTTTCTATTCTTGTGTGCACTAGACTAAGCTTGGGGAGGTTCCTTTTATATCTTGCAATCATCTAAGCTTGGGGAGGTTCTTTGACTTGTTTGATGATACTATGTCTCCCATTTATGATGATGAATATGATATTTTCAGTCCACCCACTATTGAGTATAAATATTGTGATTATGATATGCCTCCTATATATGATGATTACAATGATTATTATGAATTTTTACTCCCACTATTCCTAATGAAACTGTTTATGCTTATGTGGAGAGTAATGATACTTTTATGCATATGGATCATGATAAGAATGTTTCATGTGATAGCTATATTGTTGAGTTTATCAATGATGCTACTGAAAGTTTTTATGAGAGAGGGAGACATGATTTCATATACCACAAAATATTAAGTCTCCTCTCTTTTTGTTGAAAATTTTGAAGTTGCACTTGCTTTGCCTTCCTATGCTAGTCACTTTGTGCTTTATTGATTTATTTTCTTACAAGATCCCAATGCATAGGAAGTGGGTTAGACTTAAATGTGTTTGATATTTGCTTCTTGATGCTCTTTTATATTCAACTCTTATTCCTATGGAGCATCATTAAAACTATCAAGCCTAGCTATATGGCTATAAAGAAAGCGCTTTGCGGGAGGCAACCCGGTTATTTTTGTGTGTGATTTTTCTTTGTGTCCTCTTGCTGTAACAAGAGACTTTGTGTCTAGTTTAGTTTCTGGAGTTTTAAATAAAGTGCCAAGTTTTACCCATTTTGGTTTGAAAAGTTGCTTATAGCGTTCGGAGATTTTATTCCTGCACGAATCAGTGCACGGTATGATTTTTAATTCTTATTCTGTAACTCCGAATGAGCTCATATTTGAACTGTAGTTGCAACTTTTCATCCTCTGTATGCATGAATTTTTTCGGAATTTTTCGAGAAAGTTTGGTAGGGTAGAAAAATACGTTTTGCTGCTGCTGTTTTTCTGGACAGATTCTGTCCCATTTTGTTTGATGCATGCTTTGAGCTTTTAAGTTGAATCTTTTTGATCCAATTGAGTTTATGAGTAGGCATACAACATTATACACTTTCTGGACATCTCATATGAATTTTTGTTCAAGGATTATATGCAGCAAGAAACCTATTTGTTTATCACTATTAATGCACCCCACAGAAAAGAGATGGGAGAAACGGTGTTTTGAAGTTTTTTCACAGGGATTGGAGGAGATGCACCAAGAGCTATCCAAGGATGGTGAAGACCATAAGCTTGGGGATGTGAAGACAACCCCGCTGGACCTACACACTCTCGGTTTGCACACGTCCAACTTCTGTTTTTCGATCGAAACACTTTATCGCATAAACTTGGAGCGTCGTTTTTGTTTGATTTTTGTTTGAGAGACCACCACACTATCATTTATATATGAGAGAGCTACTGGAAATATGGGTTGAAATATGTTGGATGCTTTTATAAGATTGGGAAAAGGGATGTTTGATTGATTTTTAATGATACATATAGTTGCATGATTCATGAGCTTGTTTATGAGTAATAGTTTGCAAATTCTTTTTGTAGAGCTATCACTTATTCATGTTTTGGTGCTGATTGTTATTTTACTTGGTTTAACATGGATTAGTTAGTTCTATGGACACTCATGCATGCATCTCTAGATGGTCAACTTTCTCCCTTTTGCTAGCCCAAAAACTCCAACAAGCAAAAACTTGTTTCCAACACCTTCAACCAAAGTTATTCCAGTGAGTCCACCATATCTACCTATTGGCTTTATGCTATTCCGAGTATGTTTAACATGTTGTTTGTGTTATCTTACCTCTGAATGAAAATTTATGTTATTGATTGCAATGGAAAAAATTGGTTATATAGCTCTCACGAACTTGATGCACAATGTTCTTTTATTTGCATAATAAAACTTGACCCATTGTGATTAAGATTATGATGTTTGTGGCTTGATGAATGTTTTGGGTTGGAAGTTAGCCCATATGTGCTGTCACATGGCAAGCTTTCAACACGCTCTTCATCTCATTTAGTTGATATCATGTGCTTTTGTCTATGGATGCTTATCATGTTGAAATAAATGTGGAAATAAAGTGAGTTTAAATGAGTTTGTGTAAATGGTTAGAGAGACGCCTGGGCCGCTAATCTAAGCCATGCATCATTCATGGTGGAAATTTACTTACATACTATGGTGAACCTTCTGTGATACACCTTGCAATAAAAAACTATTCCAAATGGTAAATAAAAAGGGTGTTGAGATTGTTTGTTTGTCTTGTCATTTTGATATGGGCTTGTTCCATATCTTGGGACAAGAGGTACCCCAGTTGACGCTCTTGATGATACTATTATGCTTACAATGATATTTAATTGAACTTGCTTTGTTTCCCAAGTTGAGTAACACATGGTGTAAGTACTTGTATTCAAGGGGCATGAGACATTCAACCCATTCTTTATCAAGCACACTACTCATATTTGCTTTCACTTTAACCTTAATCATTCAAGATGCTATGATAGGGGCAATGAGAGCTTGACACCAATGAATACCTTATTGCAATCATTAACTTAAGTAGAAGAGTTTGGAAGTTGGATGAAACTTATGCATGCTTTACCTCTACTCACATATACATCTTTCCAAAGTGTACACCTATCATATTCAGATTTTCATCTACACTCTATGACCATTGTAGGATGTTCTACTTATCATTATGCATACATGTGTTCCATATTACTTGCTACTATGTTACACTTTGTGAACTATCAATGAACATCCTTGTCTTGAATACTTGATATCACTTCATAAACTATTTGCATATTGCTACTCCTTTGAAGAATGAATCATTTGACTATATGTAGCAATAGTAATCATCTTTGATATTCATTGTTAAGTATTAAATTGCAAAGTCCATGTTAGTTTTATCATCTTCATACTCGAGGACGAGCATGGATTAAGCTTGGGGATGTTGATGCATGTAAAATGCATACATGAACTTTGCACTTTAATTGCTTATATTCCAATCATATTTGCATCATATAAGGGTTATATCAATGTTTTATAATGATTTTTGGAATATTCATTTATTTCCTATTTTTATGGAATTAACCCTGCACAGGCAGAAAACCCGTTTTCTTATTTTAATGTTTCAGGGACCCAAACGTCGTCATAAAATTCTGGAAAAATACAGAGGTCGTTATTTTGGAAGGAAGAAGACGTAGGAGCGAAGGAATCAAGCAAACGGAGCCCGCAAGGCAAAAAGGGGGTGGCCCACGCGGCCAGGTACAGTGCCCGCGTGGGACTACCCCGTTTGGCCTCGTGGCTCCGCAGCCGTCGATCCTTCTCCACCGCCTTCGTCTTGACCTAAAAACGCCTATAAAAAAGGTCCCATGACGTTTCGCGAAAGAGGCGGCGGAGAAACACGAAACCACGAAACAGAGAGTCAGAAGGCTGCCGCCGGAGAAGATCGGAGGGGGGAAACACCGCCGGAATCGCCTCCGGAGGGCTCCACCCCCCTCCGGCGTGTTCATCATCAACATCTACAGCAAGAACTTCTCCACCATCATCACCATGATGAAGGGGGAGTAGTCCACCCCCTGGACTAGGGTTTGTGGTGGTAACTTTTGTATCTCTCCTCTCTCTTGAGCTTCACTAATTAGTACCGTATGAGCTGCCAAACATGATTACGGTCATCTATGTAATACCTTTGTGGTGAATATTGTGGTATGAGATGATTTGTTATGCATTTACTGTTGTGTTGGAACTTTTATGACTTGTCATGCTTTGATAGAATATTGTTCTTTAAGAAGTATGATGTATGTGGGTACGGGATGGCCGATGTGACACGGCATAGGTATTGAGTGACACAGTACCGCCCAACATCCTTTATCTGAGGGTAAAAAGAAAGAGTATGATGTGGGAGTGAGAGCAACCACGCTAGCCTTACGAGGGTGACCTAGCAACACAAATGAGTATTTCTTTCAACTATGTATTTTAGGACATATAGCCGTTATAAAAGCTACCATTAAAACATGACAATTGTGTGTACTTTATCTATAACATGATAATCACAGTAGGTGAGGGAGAGAGGATTAAGTGAACCCATGAACCCATGTCCATTGTTCCTATAAGAAACTCACACTTGAGCTTGTCCTCTTGCTGCATAGAGGATTGGGCTTCTCTCTCTTTGAGAGCTTTTGCTTGCTACCATTTGTCTTGTCCTCTTGCATTGAAGAGGATTGGGACACTTTTACATTCTTGCTTGGTTACTTCCATCCATCAACCACCTTGTTCTCCAAACTTGTTTAGTGCATAATCAACTAAAACTTGTGACACTTTAGTTGTAAGGAATAGATAACTTTTCCTTCTTGCTCCGGCGGTTCGATACCTTACTTCCACATTGAGAGGTGCTACAGTGATCCCTTGCTCTTGGAGGTTATCAATCACTTTATAATCTATCTTGTATATTGCTACTCATTTGAAGAATGAATCATTTGACTCTATGTAGCAATAACTTAATCACTTCATTCATAACATGTGCCTTACAATATTTGATCAAGTTTATGATGGTAGCATGTCACTTCAAAAATTATTTTGTTTTAACGTTTACCTACTCGAGGACGAGTAGGAACTAATCTCGGGGATGCTTGATACGTCTAAAACGTATCTATAATTTTTTATGTTCCATGCATGTTTTATGTCAGTTGGCACATGTTTTATATACACTTTATATCATATTATGACATTTATTGGATTAACCTACTAATAGTTGCCAAAGTGCAAAATCTTCTTCTTTTCCTATTTGTTGTGTAGGAATTATCAAAAATACAAAAGGAAACCATATTGGAGTCGAATTGGGACTTTTCTGAAATCTGTCTGGAAACGTTTTCCGAAGATGGTCACGTTTGGGCCCGAAGACGACGTCAAACGGAAACCTGACAGAAGACAAAGTTGCAGAGAATTTTCCGAGAATCGATCTAGACTTAAAATTCGCCCAATTCCGAGTCCGGACGGCCGAGATATTCCGATTTACTGCAGCCCTAGATGGGATGACGGAAATCCGAGAGTCTATATAAGGGAGGAAACCCTAGGTCGTGGGAGGAGCCCCATACCGTGAATTTTCCTCCTCCCAGGCAGCCGTCTGGGGGTGGAGAACCTCCTCCATACCACCACCATCTCCAAGGAAGAAGAGGGCCAAGGGCCGCCGCCGCTCCTCGCCGCCGCGGGTTGCCGCCGCCGCCGCTCCTCGCCGCCGCGGGCTGCCACCGCCGCCGCCTCGCCGTGGCTGCTGCGGGGCGCCGTCTCCACTCCGGGCTGCACCTCTTCATCAACCTCTCCATCAAGCTCCTCATCACAATTACCATGTGTGAGTAGTTTCCCTCGGGGCTGAGGGCTCGTACGGTAGCTATGTGGTTCATCTCTCTCTCCCATGATGTGATCTATATGTGATCATGAGATTTGTAATCTAGTTGAATTCATAGATGCTACTCTTCGTCATATTATGAATATGCTACTCAAGTGATTTTATTAATGTAATCTCCAGAGTCACCTTTGTCCCATGGTGCGAAGTTGACAGTGTGCGTACCGTGTGTGACTCTTAGGCTAAAGATTACATGAATACTTATCATGAGTTATTATTTGTGTTGGATGTCTCTATGAAATTGTGATGTTTGTCTAGTACTATTTTGGGCGCTCTTAGTGACATTGGGGTTACCTAGATGTGGAATGCAACTTTAAGGTGTGCTTTTATAGCCCTACGCAATGGATTGGTGTTCGTTATCCAACCGGAGGATAGTTCGGGGTAGCATAGTGAAGAGGAAATATCTATATATTCAATTATGTTATTATTGTTGAGAGTGTCCGCTAGTGAAAGTATGATCCCTAGGCCTTATTTCCAAGCATTGAAACACCGTTTACTCTCAGTTCTGCTACATGTTTGCTTGCTGCCATTGTTACTACAGATTGCTATTACCACCTGCTATTATCTATATCACCTGCATTTTACTATCTATTCGCCGAACTAGTGCACCTATACATCTGACAAGTGTATTAGGTGTGTTGGGGACACAAGAGACTTCTTGTATCTTAATTGCAGAGTTGCTTGAGAGGGATATCTTTGACCTCTACCTCACTGAGTTCGATAAACCTTGGGTGATCCACTTAAGGGAAACTTGCTGCTGTTCTACAAACCTCTGCACTTTGAGGCCCAACACTGTCTACAAGAATAGAAGCGTGCGTAGACATCATACCTTCAAACCTAGATGGACCATTATGCTAACGCTATTTAATTAGCAGACGAAAAATAAAAGACATACAAATGCCTACTACTTTCAGTATCAAGTCTAAATGTAAATGGCTACTACTTTTAATACTGAATGTAGTGATATCTCACCCTGCATTATTCACATCATCTCTCTCATGCTCAACATTTTCTTCATATAGTATAATGTTCGCAACCATGCCGGGTAATACAACATCCATTTCAATTATCTGGTTCACAAAAACTTGATAATATATAGGTCCAAGCCTCTAAGCCCGTACTATTTTTCCCAATCAATAGATTGAGTGGTAGCTTTTGGCACAAAGCAATCAATTTGATAATCAATATCACTTCCTTGCCCTGCTACAAAAGATGGAATCAAGTTAAATCAAGTTAATGCCTTCACAAGTACCTTCTTTATGAGCAAGTTCGGTATAGGATTTTTGAGGGAATTATAGTGAGCAACTCAAGTTTCATTCGCTACACATTTTCAATTCAGCTAAAGAAAAAACTATAAATAACCAGCTCCAGAATACATATATGATACCCAATGGTTAAGTTAAAACTTACCTTCACTTGAGGCCCCCAAAATGCATATAACCAAGTACGTCATATCACATAGCAAAAAAAGGAATAAGAATTCATCTAGCTAGCTCGAAGGAGGTAAATAACACATGTGATAATTTTACGAAGATGCTGTTCACAGTCCAGTGGCATCAGAGAGACCTCCTCCAATGTAAATTGTTTATAGTTCTTGTGAAACTGAATAAGCAACTCAAAATAGAACTGTACACTTATAATTTCCAGACCAAATGGACTGCGAACATGGAGCTGTACAGTAGACTATTCATTTCCACTATTTCTGTAGAAGTTTGGAGCTGCCATTTCTACCAAGTGAAAACTATCAACACGTCGATTATATGCACTTCATTCTTCCTAGATGTCCACTCCCTGCAGATTGCCATATCCATTGATTCAGAAACTAAGGACATCTATAAATCAACAATGACATCAGAGATTGATAGAAGCAATACACACCTAGTTTAGATGTATCAAGATCAATTCTTATTCTGAAAGCATGATTTACAGTCTTGTAGTTATTTCGAGCAGGAGTAACTATAAAAGATTCAATCTGATACACCAGGCCTTCCTTTAATCTGTCACCAAATTTGTGCACATTGTTTTCTAGCAAGCAACCTTCTATCATGTTTCCCTATAAAAATGGATGATCATTGATGTTAGTGTAGGTTCGTGTATGTGTCAAGATAAAGAAATTAGTATTAGTAGCTGCTAACAATTTAAGCAAACCATCGATAAGTAGAAGCAAAGCATACAAACTGATAGAGGGTAAACAGGAAAGGCATTAACATATCTGTATTACCGAATGATAATATTGGAACATAAGTACAGAGAGTTGGACATCTAGATATGCTGCAACTCTACTGACCAAACTATCTATTTTTGGTTCTGAGCAGTATCACCGAACGATGATGTCGGAACCTAAATACAGAGGGTTGGATATATTAAAATTGATGTGAGATTGGCTGCAACTCCACTGACTGAGCTATCTATTTTTGGCTATCAATATTTAGAAATAAATCGACATGCTGCTACACCAAATGTTGGTATATACGTACTTGTTGGTCAATGAAGAGGAGCCTAGCTCATACATTTGCTTGTCTCAGATCTTATTCTCCCAGATCCGTGAGAGGCGCACCATGATTTTCCATC
This sequence comes from Poa pratensis, assembly GCA_947311845.1. Taxonomy (NCBI): domain Eukaryota; kingdom Viridiplantae; phylum Streptophyta; class Magnoliopsida; order Poales; family Poaceae; genus Poa; species Poa pratensis. The sequence goes on along the minus strand of CAMZMU010000075.1, from coordinate 13,710,274 downwards.
GTGACCTCGAGCAGACATATTTTTCACTGATCATGTTTGCATTGCTGTTGTGGATTTCAGAGAGAACACTCAGATCATTGATTCAAAACGGAAGATTGGTGGAAAGAAGAATAAATAGGGTTGCAGGTTAATGAAATAAGAGATTTTATGATGAGAGCGTGAAGAAAAAAAGAATGTGTTGGAAATAACTGACTGAAGGTGCTGCTCCGCTGCTTGATGAAGCTTGAAGCCGACCAGGTAGCGGCACACGGGCAGGCTGCCGCTGCCGTACCCGTCCCTGACTGCAGCCAGCTTCTCGGCGAGGCGATGGCCCTCCACCCCCTGCCCACCATCCTAGCCGCCCCTGAAACGCAAAACGGATCGGCACCAAAATCAGCACGAAAACAGATGGAGGCAGGAAGATGAAGAAAAGAGTTGTCGGCGTAGCGGCCGGCCGGGCTCCGTCGCCTCCTCCGCCTGCTCGCGCCGCCCCCAATGCCTCGTGTGGCCGGCTTTCTCGCCGGGCATGCGCTCGACGGGGAGGCGCCCTCACCGGGACGCACGCGTGGGCGGCTTCCTCGCCGGCGCGCGAGAAGGAGGGAGGGCGGCGGCAGCGCGCGAGTAAGAGGGAGGGCTGCGCCGGCGCGCGAGCAGGAAGGAGCGCGGCCACCGCCGCCGCCGTATCGGGGCTGGAGGGAGAGAGGATGTGAGGATTGAGAGGATTAGGGATCTAGGTTACGGGTTTGGTACTATATACAGAAGGACCTGTTCTTAATTTATGGTAAATGCAGGGCCTTTTTTGCAAGAAGTCCGCGTGGACCGTTGGTTGAGGAAGCGACGGCGCGGATCGGAGACTGTGAACAGTGTTCTACAGTGATCGGAGCACTCCCAGCGCGAGAAACGGCACTCCTTTTATATAGTTAGTAATGACAACCCGCGGCCGCTCAAGCTATGTGAGTGTGTTGTACGATCTTCCAGCAATGCACGAACCATGTCCGTGTGTTGTACGCGTTGAGTTTGGCATTACGCGTGCGTCAGTGCACACGCTTGATCTATTCCTCGGAGGAAAAGCCAACGACAACTTTTAGCGTAGGACTAGGTGTCCACAGGGATCTTTCCGTCCGATCCCCGGATTGCCAGCTGTCGGATCGGATGATTCAGAGCCGTCGGATCCCGCGTCGCCCTCCCCGATCCCGCTTTTGCTTCTATGAAGCAAAAAAAGGTTCGCGCGTAATAAGAATTTTATGCTATTGTAGCAAAAGTCTAATTTCCACCAAAATCCCGCAAATGTTTCTGTGAAGCAAAAAACGGTTCGTTTGTAATAAGAATTTTGTACTATTGTAGCAAAAGTCCAATTTTCTCTCAAGTCGCACAAAATTCTTCTATGAAGCAAAAAAGTTTCTTTCATAGCAATTTTTTTGTTCTACTAGTAGCAAATGCTTCTTCCATGGAAAAAAAAGTTCTATTTATAGCAAATTTTTTTCCATCGTAGCAAATCCGACGAGAGTTGGAGAACACCCGATGCGGCGTCACCGGTGCAGCAACAGGCGCTTGCAGCAACGTGGATGGTCTGTGGTAGCATCTTCACTATTGTAGACACTTTTGTAGCAACACCGCCTCTCGCCCGTTGGTAGCAACACGGCTCGCCGTCGGTAGCAAAGTCGTGCGCCGTCGGTAGCATCTGCGACTACTGTAGGTAGCAAGCCGTCGACATCCGGAAAAAAATCTCCGGCTATCGACAGTAGCAACGCCGTCGCCGTCCGAAGCATCGCCCGCTATCGTCGGTACCAACACCGTGCGTCGTCTGAAGCATCGCCGGTAGCAACGCCGCATGCCGTCAGTAGCATCGCCGGCTATCAACGGTAGCAACGCCGCCGCCGTCTGAAGCATCGCCAGCTACCGTCGGTAGCAACACCGTGCCCCGTCCGTAGCATCATGGCTACCATCGGTTCTCTTGTAGCAAACCACATAACAATAATAGAAAAATCTTTGTTCTGTTGTAGCAAAAATATGCAAAATTCACACAAAAAACTCAGAGGATTGTAGCAAAACAATTATTTGGACGATGAAAAACAAAAAACAATTGTAGCACAGAAATTTCCCCTGGCAGCACATCGACTCCGCGACGGCTGCAGCGCCGCCGTACCCTGAATCTCACGCCGGAAGCAGCCGCCGTCGTGAACTCGCAGCACACCGAACAATTCAGTAAAAGATACACTGAGAGTAGTGCAGACAGAACCAACTTGGATAAATTCCGCACAACACACCAAACAATTCAGCCAAAGATTTATACGTTCTGCTCAGGCAAGCTACTCAGTAACTCAGGGGGCTTCACAGTGGAAAGAGGTGCTTGGTGAGGGTATCGTTGGGCATGAACTCGGCGACAAGCAGCCGCTCATCGCCGTCGCAGCAGTAGCCAATAAGGTTCGCCAGCCTCCGGTGCCGCAGCTTGCCCACCCCCATCGCCTCCTCCTGTGAACCAGATCAACAATTCAACCAAAAAACTCCCAATTCCGCCTGCCATACATACACCAGGCTGCGAGCGCTCGGCGTACGTACCTCGAACTGCTAGGGGTCAGGCTAGGCGTGCTTGGAGAACTTCTTCACGGCGATGGGGCGGCTGCGGCGGGCGGCGCCTCCCTGAAGCCGGCCCCTGTAAACGAGGTTGGGAGCCTTCTCGCTGCTCTCCGACACGATGTTCCCCGCCGCGAAGCCGTCCGTCGCGGCCCGCCGCTCCGCCAGCGAGAACTCGGCGAACGCCGGGACCTCCGCCTCCCCGCCACCAACGGCGCACGGCGACACGGCCTGCTGCGCGCTCAGAGAGAAGGACGGCCGGTGCGGCGGAGGGACGGAGGAGGCCGCCGCGGCCTGCCGGCTTCTCCGCGCGGACCAACTCCCGCACGGAGGAGCCGCAGCAGCCCATGAAGCGTGGTGGAGGGAAGAGGAAAGTTGGCCGGGCTTGCTGTGCGCTCGTGCACGTGGGGAGGAGAGCAGCAGGTGGAGAGAGAAAGGGAAATCACTAGAAAAAGGGTTCCCTTTGCCAAGGGAACCTCACGCTCACTCTCGTCGTGACAAGTGTCGTCTTCTTCTCGCTCGGTCCCATGTGGTTGTTTGCATGTCCGCCAAGTGTCGCCACCAGATTAAACGTGGGGAGGATGAGAGAGAAAGGGATACGAGAGGTGGGAGGCTAGTTTTCCCTTTTTATTTTTAAAAACCGAAATTTCAAAACAAAATATCTTTAGAACTGCAAATCCGAATTACGAACCGTTTTCACTTTTGAGCTCCTCGCGTCGAGATCTTCAAAACTAGATCCCATGTTGATAGGTTTCGACAAACTTTTTTTTTGTACATCTGGTTCTGTATAGTTTGTACATCCGGTAGCAGTGTGAATATACATCCGATAACAGTGTGGGACATCGCGTAGCAGCAACTTGGGTAGGATGAGAGAGAAAGTGATACGGGGGTGGGAGGCTAGTTTTTCCTTTTATGGTTAAAAACATAAATTTCAAAACAAAATATCTTGAGAACCGCTAATCCAAATTACGAACCGTCCTCACTTTTGAGCTCCTCGCATCGAGATTTTCAAAACTAGATACCATGTCGATAGGTTTCGACAAACTTTTTTTCGTACATCCGGTTCTGTATAGTTTGTACATTCTGTTCTATGTATTTTGAACAACCACATTTGTGTACTTTGTACTTTTTGTTTTGTACTCCGTTTTCTGTGTACTTGTACTACTTGTGTCTTTGTTTTTTGTACTTCGTGTTATTTGTACTTTGTACAACCTGTTCTGTGTAGTTTGTACACAGTATGTTTTTGTACTCCCAGTTATGTTAATTTGTACATCTTGTTTTGTATAATTTGTACACCGTCTTTTGTACAACTGTATTGCTACACCGTATTGCTGTGTAGTTTGTACTATATGTTTTATAGTTTGTACACTGTCGTTTTACGTATTCTGTACACTCAATTCCGTGTAGGCTGTCACTTTTTTGGATTCTTTTTCCTTGCATGCGCTACCACCTCCTATACGTCCACTCGATCCATGCCCACGCGCGTACACGCCAGCTCTTATACATTTGCTGGGCCAGCTCTTGTACATCTGATCGCGCGTGGGGGCTGGGAACTTCGACCTGTGCGCGCGGGTCGCGGGCTGCGTACGGCGTACCGCACTCCTCAGCTCGCCGTATTGAATTTGGTTCCTCCACTTGACTGGGTCAGAGTTTCAGCACCCCACCACGTGACACGTTTGTAGAGCCCTTTTTTTTTGCGATTTAAGTAGTTTTCTCATTCCGTAGCAGCAGGATTACAGTCCGAGTTTAGGCAGTTACATAGGAAATCTGGTGCTCCGACATGCCAGCAGCACCGTTGTCTAAACTCCATACATTTTTGGGCACATAGATGGGCAGCAACATTGCCAGACCGGCGAATGAAGCAAAGCGAAAAGCTAGAAAATCCTCTGCTAATATCCTTGATGTCAGCAAGAATTGGACCGACCTCTGATCTTTCAAATTGGGCATCCTTCCAGAGCTTTGTAAGAACCTGGGAATCACTTTCAACAATGATCCTCTGAAAACCATTGTCCCTGGCAAGCAACAGGCCACTGCGCACAGCGCAGGCCTCCATCGCGAGCGCCGAGGCAGCAAAGGGATGCCAGGTAGCCTCGGCCACCAAGAAGTTGCCAAGATGGTCCCGTGCAATTGCGCCTGAGGCACCAACAGAAGCCGAAGGATGGTAAGCACCGTCAACATTTACCTTTATTGTTCCAGCATCAGGAGTCTCCATTGGACTTGGAAGTTAGGTTTATTCCTTTTGTTGCTAGAGATGCCAGCATTCCAAAGATCAAAGGCGATATCAATAGCCCAATGAACAGCTTTAGTGATAGGCATTGAGTTGTTCTCATGGCGCCGGTCGTTCCTTGCCTTCCAAATTGCCCACATGCCACATAACACCATGCAAGAGTCCTTCTCGGAGAGGAAGGAGCCATCAATAAGGTCCGAAGCCCAGGATTAAGGGTGCAAATTTGGAATCTTAATGCCGGTGAGAGTCCTGACCTCGCTCCAGAACAGAAGGGCCCATTCACACTCGAGAAGGGCATGTTTAGCAGATTCATCAGCACCACAGTCCACACAAAAAGGAATTTTTTCAATGTGTTTCTTGTGGAGAACATCATGGCAGGGCACGAAGTTATGCAGGACACGTCACCAGAAGGTCTTCACTTCGGGAGGGGCTGGCAGTCTCCAGAGACGTTTCCAGATAGGATTAGCAGCTCCAATAGAAGAAGACAGAGAGTTAGCCAATTGATTCGAGCAGAGCAAGCGATAGGCCGGTCTGACCGTGAAATTCCCATGCTTCTCAGCTCCCCAAGCCCAAACATCATCCGCAGATTTACCACAAGGGATAGAGCAAATAGCCTGAACATCGGCTTCACTGAAATTGGCTTTGACAGCTTCAACATTCCAGAGGTGGCATCCATATCGAGAAGCTCACTAGCAACTGTCACAGTGGCACTAGTAGGCTTGAAAAGAGGTTTAACCCCAGAATTGGAGGGGATCCAAGGGTCATCCCAGACCCTGATGTTGGCACCATTGCCAACCCTTTTGATGAGTCCTTTACGAAGCCCTTCCCTGCCATGGAGGATAGCTCTCCAAGTGTGAGAGGAGTCCCTTTTTCTTGTTGCCTCCATAAAATCACAGTTGGGAAAATATTTTCCCTTAAGGACTCTAGCACAGAGTGAGTCGGGGTTAGTAAGAATTCTCCAGCCTTGCTTGGCAAGCATGGCCTGATTGAACTTTTGGAGATCGCGAAAACCCATTCCACCAGCAGATTTAGGAACTGCAATATCAATCCACTTCTTCCAATGCATTTTCCTTTTGATGCCATCACCACCCCACCAGAAATTGGCCAAGCAGCCTGTGATCTTCTTGCAAGTTTTTGCAGATAACTGGAAGCAGCTCATGGGGAAGGTGGGTATCGCTTGAGCAATAGCCTGAATTAGGACACCCCTAGTAGCACCACTCATATTCTTAGGGCACCACCCAAACACCAAATTCTTCACTGTAGAAGGTAAATGCTCAAAGGCTTCCGAGGTTGATCGACCCAAAGCAGTGGGCAGCCCCAGATATTTTTCCACAAGAGCTTCAGCTTCAATATCCAGCCCATTGTGCATAGCATCTTTCATCTCCTCAGAGCAGTTCTTGCTAAAAAATATAGCAGATTTGGCTCTATTCACCAACTGGCCCGATCCTTTTCTGTAAGTTTCCAGCAGATTATGTAACCTGGTGGCACTAGCAGCTGATGCTTCCGAAAAGATCATACTGTCATCTGCAAACAAGAGGTGAGAGACCCAAGGCGCATGAATCCCCACTCTAACACCTCTAGAAAGGTACGCCGACCACTAAATTTGAGCAAGCTGCTCATGCCTTCACCGCAGAGCAGGAATAAGTAGGGTGACATGGGATCACCCTGCCGAATACCCCTAGTAGGCTTGAAAAACTCAGAAAATTGGCCATTCACTCTGACTGAAAAAGAGACAGATTCAACACAAGCCATGATGCGGTTGACCAAATTTGCACCCAGTCCAAGCTTAAGCATTATAGCTCTCAAATACACCCATTCAACACGGTCATATGCCTTGGCCATGTCCAGTTTGATAGCACAAGTACCAGTCTTGCTCTTCTTTCTTTTTAGATAATGGACGCTTTCATAAGCAGTGAGCACATTGTCAGTAATCAACCGCCCAGGAACGAATGCACTCTGTTCTTCAGAAATAATCTCATCAAGAATTGGCCGCAGACGATTAGCCAAGACTTTGGAAGCAATCTTGTATAAAACATTACAGAGAGCAATGGACTGAAACTGAGAAAGAGCTTGAGGTTGTTTTATCTTGGGAATTAGAACCAGCACAGTTTGATTAACTTCCTCAGGCAATGGGCCACCTTCTAAGAATTTTCTTATGGCTTCACACACCGCCTCCTTAAGGAGGTCCCAATGTTTGATATAGAACCCCACCGTAAAACCATCAGGGCCAAGCGAGGAGTTCGGTTGCATCATGAACAAGGCATCCTCAATCTCAGAGATAGTGTATGGTTTTCGGAGATGCTCATTCATTTGAGGAGTGACCTTAGAAGGGACAAAAGCAAGGATGTCCGCAGGGTCGGTACCATCTTGAGCACAAAAAAGATCCTTGTAAAAATTAATTGCCTCAAGTTCAAGTTCTTTTTGCTCAAAGCACATGGATCCATCTTCTTTCCTCAAACCAGTGATGCGATTGGATCTGAACCTCTCCTTGGCCTTAGCGTGGAAGTAGACGGTATTTCGGTCCCCTTCCTTCAGCCATCTAACTCTGGAACGTTGCTTGGTCATAGTCTCTTCCCTAGCCAGCAAGTCCGAATTTTTTTTCATTACATTGCTCTCTTCCCTCGTAGGGCCCGTACGAATGGAATTGGAGCGCAAGAACTCCAATCTTCTTCTCATTTCTTTTAGCTGTTTCTTTACCGAACCAAAATCATTGCTACTCCAAGAGCAAAGAGTAGACCTAAGGGAGCCAAGAGAGTTCTGGATCCCAGCAAGATCATGGTTGTCACCTATCCAGCCATCCCTGATGCATCCAAAATGCATCTACTTTTCCAAGCACTTTGCTTCATGATTTGCTCCGGAATCTTCCCATATTTGAATAAAACTGCTGAATCTGACGCTGTTTTTAGCAAAGTCTCTTTTCTGGCTATTTCTGCAGGAAATAAAATCGGGGAAAATTACCACGTCAATTTTTATGGAAAAGAAGGACAATGGACAAAAGATGGACACGAGGAAGCGCTCGAGGGCCAAATGGGTGGGTCCCACGCGGCCCCTGTACCTGGCCGCGTGGGCCCAGCCCAAATGGGCCTCGGGCGCCGCCTCGCCTTCGGTCTTCGACGTACCCCCTCATATATACGAAAAAGTGCTTGCCCTAGGAGGAGAGGAGCTTTCGCGAAACAGAACGCCGCCACCATCACGATCTTCGTTTCGGGGACAGATTGATCCAGGATTTCTCCTCCGGTGGAGGGATCCGGAGACCGTCTTCACCGCCATCTTCACCGCCTTCATCTCCATCGACCATGAGCTCCCTCTCCATCACCATGTGTGAGTAGTCCGCTGTAGGCATGTGAGGTGGATGGGGATTGGATGAGATTGATCATGTAATGCTACCCGTTGTTCGGGATTTTAGGGTTTTATCTTGAGGATACTTTTGTATTGTGTTGATGCACTCTTGCTATGTTTAATGCTTGCTACTAGGGCCCGAGTGGCATGATTTCAGTACTGAACTTATATTGCCCCATCATATATTTGAGTTTGGTATTTATCTGCAAAGTGTATCACCTGCTATTATGTTGAACCTGCGAACCCTAAACGTGACATATAGGGAAAACAAGGGGGAGATGTTTTAGTTTGAGGATTCTATGTGTTCATGAAGTGTTAATGCATTGTTCCGGTCTATTCGAAAGGGTAGACCTTAATTACCTGTAGTTCCAAGTTGGCCCCGGTGAAATGGGCAGGTTGGACAATAGATGTTGTGCAAATTCTCTTGGTTAGTACGCACAACTAAATATGGAACACATACCTACATATATCGGAGTTAGAGATAGGTCCCATTGTTATTTGTTTCTTATTATATGATCAATCTCATTCTTGCAACACCCCGCTATCACCTCATGCCTACGTTTTGAATCTCTGAGTTACACTTTCACTTTTCCGGTGAAAACTGGGAAACACTTGTTCACTGCTACTGTTCTGCTTGTTACTTGAATCATACTACTGCCATCACTATTACTGCTGCAAGTTATTGATATACAGGTGTGGTTGAGAGTGACGCCTCAATTGCCAAGGTCTTATTGATATTCTTGTGTTCCCATCGAGTCGAACTATAAATTTGGGTAATACTTCCCAACGAAGACTTCAGCGATCCCCTATACTTGTGGGTATCAAGACGTTTTCTGGCGCCGTTGCCGGGGACCTAGCTTTATTGGTAAGACAACTTGTTATCATCTATTTGCTGCTTTTGCTTGTTCCTAACCATGGGAAAGGAAAAGACTACTCTGAAGGAATGAGGCCTTCAACTACTCGCGGAGGTACGGATTTGCCAAGTAGGCCAAACTTTTCACCTAATGTTGCTTCTGCTGTTGCTCCTAAGAAAAGAGGAAAGGTTTTATCTAGTTCACCATTGTCTAAAATGTCTACTAGTAATGAAAATGATTTATTATGTGGTAGCATAGACAAAGAAGTGACACCTGAAACATCTGAGATAACTGAAACACCTGAAAATGTGGAATCTGAGTTAGAAGATAATGAATACTGTGATGATGAATTTGAAACTTCTTCTGAGGAAGAGGAGGCATTTACTATGGCTTTTATGAATTCTGACTTTGATAAATTGGATAAACTTGATAGCTATAAAAATTCTCCTCTTGATGGATATTTTCCTATTACTGAGAAAATGAATGCTCCTGCTATTAAAATTAAAGATAAAGATTATGAGTTTAGTGTTGATCCTGAAATAATTGAAAAAGCTGAAAAATATAAGTTTTATGGTAGAGAGGATGAGTTTCCTTTTGAACACATTGCTGTCTTGCATGACTTATCTGTGTTATTTGGTAAAGATGAAATCCATCAACGCTACTATTTCTTAAAGCTTTTCCTTTTACTTTGGGAGGAAGTGCTAAACTTGGTATAATCGTTTAGAACCTGGATGTATTACTAGCAAGGAAGAATGTTTGCAGGTATTCTATAATAAGTATTTCCCTGCTGATAAGATTCATGGTTTGACTGTTGCGATTAGCAGCTTTTCACAGAAAGAGAAGGAGGATTTACCCCAAGCTTGGGGGAGGTATAGTAAGATGGTTAGGAAATGTCCTACCCATGGCTTCAAGAGTAATGAAATACTTGATATATTTTACAATGGTCTAACCGAAAACACCAGAGGCTATCTTGATGGTATTGCAGGTAATGTTTTCAGGGAAAGGACCGTTGATGAAGCAACTGAGCTATTGGAGACTATCTCTAGGAATTATGAAGACTGGAATATTGAAGAGATATTTCCGGAGAAGAAAGGAGGCATGCTCAAATTGGATAACGAAACAATGAAAGAAGCTTCCAAGGCTATTAAAGAGAAGGGAATTAAAACCTCTCATCTTAAGGAATTATCTGAAATGGGTGTTAAACTTCCTGATGATCAACCATGTTTTCCAATTCAAGTCAATGCTATTAGCTCCATAAAAGGTAATGAAAAGGTAACACCTCCTGTTGATGTATCCTACATGAATGATTTTGCTTATCATCATAATCCTGAGGAGCATAATATTAGAATGACTATTATGGAGAACTCTCACAAAATTAAATCTCTTCGAGAAAGTTTACATGCTAGTGTGGGAGAGGTAAAAAGAATTGTTAAACACTGTGAGATGATGAATAATCAAATTGAACAAATGGTTTCTCTTCAAAATCAATTGTATGAAAGTCTTATGGTGAAGAAACAGGTTTGTGGAGTTAACACTAGGGGAGGTGCAAGTACTCAGGATCCTGATTTTCCTGAAGGCCATCCCAAGAGAAAAGAACAAGAAGCTCTCAAGAAGAAATCTTCTGCAGGAAAATCTCCCAATGAAAACAAGGACATTGATGACTCTGAAGAGCAAGATAAGGATATTTCTATTTCTGATGCTGAGACTGAAGATAATAATAATGAAGAAGAAGAATCACCTTCACCTGAAGAAGAGCCACAAGAGGATGAAAATATTGAAGAACCTGAACCTAATGATAAAGAAGACCCTCCACCATCTACTGAGAAGAATAAAAGAAGAGCCATCCTAATCCACAAAGAGGTAAAGATAGGGATCCGTGGGTACAAAAACCCATACCATATCCCCAAGAGGTAATAAAAACTTTGGATGATGCTAGATTTGAGAAATTCTTTGAGTTGATTAAGTCTTTGTGTTTGCAAATTCCTCTTGTTGATGCTATTAAAATCCCTCCATATTCCAAATACATGAAAGACATTGTGACTAATAAAAGAAAGATTCCTACTGATGCAATAACTGCTATGCTTGCTGAATATTCCTTTAAAGGGAAAATGCCTGAAAAACGTGGTGATCCTGGTATTCCAACTATTCCTTGTCATATTAAAGAAACTTATGTGAAATATGCTCTATGTGACTTAGGAGCTGGTGTTAGTGTTATGCCTTTTTCTTTATATAAGAAACTTAACCTAAACAAATTGGTTCCAACTGAAGTATCATTACAAATGGCTGATAAATCAACTGCTGTGCCTATAGGAATATGTGAGGATGTCCCTATCTCTATTGCTAATGTGTTAATCCCTACAGACTTTGTTGTGCTAGAAATGCCTGAAGATGATAATTTGTCTATTATTCTTGGAAGACCCTTTTTAAACACTGCAGGGGCTGTTATAAATTGCACTGAGAGCAAGGTAACATTCAATGTCAAGGGAAATGAGCACACTATCTATTTTCCTAAGAAGAAATCTGTTACTATGGTAAGCCAGAGTGTGAACTCCATTAAAAGGAATACTCTTATAATAGGAAGTTTTGAATTCATTACCACCTCCTGAACCAAAATATGCTATCTTATGATTGGAACTATTCCAATCAAATATGAGGTGACTTGAAATTGCTCAGAAAACATATAAAATAAAGAATCATGTATTATATCTTTTGCATATTATTAATGAGACTTGATCAACCTCATTACTAATATGAAAATGATGCAAACTTGATTCCCATAAAAATTGCTTTGAATGTTTGATTTCATTTATTCTAGAATTTTTAGATTATTTGCATGAGCATAATTATTTCAAAGTGCAGAAATTCCAGAAATGTAGTTTGAAAAATTCTGTTCAGAAAATTTTCTCGAAAAATTCCAGAAAAATTTGGAGGTAAGTTATTTTACCAGAGGAACTAACAGCCAAAAGGGAGACACCAGAGGGCCACCAGGGCCCAAAAGGGGTGTCCCACGCGGCCACAGTACCTGGCCGCGTGGGACCCACTATTTTGGCCCACAGAGGGGGTTAGGTGAGTATCCAGTGCCCATCTCCTTCCCCTCGACAGGAAACCAGCCCCAGGTATTTTTCCCAAATTTTCTCGAGCTCTCTTCCTGCTATCCTTGGATCTCCAAGTTTAGGGCAGATTTTTCAAATCTGTTTGGTGGGATTGCTCATTGGTATGTGACTCCTCCACTCATCCAATTACTTTTTGTTCTTATGCCTCATGCATGAAGTATTTTGCTGCACTAGGTGTCACCCTTTTATGCTTAGGAAATCCATAGATTCAAGTTTTCTAGTTGATATTGATGCATGATATTGATGTGGAGACTATTTATGGATGGCTTAATGTTGTTTTAAGGTGTTACATCTTGATTTTTGTTGAATATTGTTTTTGGGCAGCAAGGTATCATGTTTAGCAAGGGCAAAGCTTTGGTTGGGATGAGCTCAAGACCAAGAAGAAGAGCATGCAAAGTCTCCCTCAATTATGATGACGACCACCTGTGGGAGGATGATGCATTCTTTGTAGGGGAGAAGCTGAAAATACATACAACAAGATGGCAAGATCCCTATGTTCTTGAACAGTGGGGGATCAAAGAGGACTTCGACACCTTCGTCACTACAACTGGTTGCTTAGGTTCTCCCAGAACCCCCAAGATACATATGAAGAACTCTCGCGGGAATTCCTCTCTACCTTCAGATTTGAGGGCCCGGAGCCCCAAAAGCACAGGAAGAGAAGTAAGGCACCCCTCTTACCTTTGTTTGCAAATTTACTATGAGAGGTGAGCGCCTTGTTATGTCTCTAGGGAATTTTGCAATGCTATTGGTGTAGAAAATTCAGGGAGTTGGAGTGAAACTCGTGCTGATACCAACCATGAGCTTGTTGAGTTTTGGCACACTATATCTGTAAACTCTCGTGATAGATTAAATAGGGGTAAATTTACTCATATACAGCACCCAAGTTTGAGATATTTTGCGTTGTTTCTTGCAAGAGGATTTCTTGCTAGGGATAACAATTCTGCTTGCACTGGACCAATGGTTTATCTACTAAAATGTGCAAAAGAAAATACACCGTGTGAATATAACTTGGGAGTCATACTTGCTAGATCTTTGCATACTGCTGTGAGTAGAAATATTACTGATCAAACTCCTATTTATGCTGGTGCTATTGCTACTATGGTGTACAATTACATTAAAAACGAGAGAGGATATGGTGATAACATGGGTACTCTAGTGCAAGAGTCCAAATTACTTGATTTTGCTTTGACTACTCGCATGGATATAAGTACGTTGTATGGGGGACATTATCTGTATAACTATTTGAGCACTAGTGGGCAGCGAGTGTCCATTAGGCTCCCCCGTACTGATCTTTTTGACAGGAGTACCGGAAAATGGATAGTGGAAGAGGCGCCGCCTCAGGAGGAGCCACAAGCTCCAGAGACACAGGGGTACATGCCTCAGGCGGAGCCCCTGTACCCAAGCATGCAAGGCTACCCATATAGTTACTACCCTGGAAGTGGAAGTGGATACGGCAACTACCCAGGATACTAGCTTGATCGCAAGCTTGGGGGAGTACTCTCTTACTCTCCATTCATTGTTTTATATCACCGTTATATTGCTATGATAAGTTTCTTGAAAACACAAAAACACAAAAAGATTTTATTTGTTTCTTTTACTTCTGGTTGTTTGTTTTTTGTTTCTTAGAACGAAAAATAACAAAAAATTTTCGTTTTCTTGAAACAAACGCAAAAACGGAGGTGCAGAAATTGCTGAAATCTGCTCGCTGTTTTATTTTTCATTTTTTCTCTGTAACTCCGATTGAGCTGAAATTTTAACCACTGCTGCAACACATCATAACCTTCACACACGTAAAATATGAGATTTTTCTGAGGTGTCTAGGTAGGGTAAAAACAGTACTGTATGCAGTGACATTTTCTGGCAGATTTGAGTTTTTATTGTGCAGTTCAAGTTGGGAGAGGAGAACAACGATGATGAGTTGAGGGTGCATGAAGTGGATGAAAGGTATGACACCTTTGCCGTGTTTATGTGGACTCTTTAATAACAGCAAGTGAGCACATCATAGTTTCTTCAACATCTAGAGAAATGGTAGCAAATGTTTATCTTCTCCATGTTCTAGTATGTTATATGATGATGCAAGTGAAATTTTATTTGTGACAATACTTGGTTGTGGATTGAATAATTGTAGCTCTAAACAAAGGTCTACGCATCCCATTGTGCTTACTAAACTTGCCAACCAATAGAAAGTAAAATAATCTTTCAAATAATAAACATGAAGTTGTATGCTTGACAGGTTTAGTGGTTGGGAGTTAGCTGAAATGTGCTGACACATGTAAAGCTTTCAACATTGCACTAAAATATATTCAGTTGATATCATGTACTTTTGTTTATGGATGCTTATCATGTGCGAAATGAAAGCGGAAACTTAGCAAGTTTGATGAGTAAGAATAATTGGCTAGAGAGACGCCTGGGCCGCCAACTTAAGCCATGCATCATTCATGGTGGAAATTTACAGCGCACCATGGTGGACATTCAGTGATGCACTTCATAATAAAAAGCTATGCAAATGGTAAATAAAAGAGTGCTGAGATTGTTCATTGTCTGTTTGTCTTGTTGTTTGGACATGGGCTTGTCCATGTCCTGGGACAAGAGGTACCCCAGTTGACGCTCTTGATGACGCTTTTATTACTTGCAATGACTGAAAATTTCGAACTTGCTTAGTGACCCAAGTTGAGTAGCCATGGTGTAGGTACTCGTATTCACGGGGCATGAGGTTTTCAACCATTAGTCGGTCAAGCATATGAGTCATGTCAGTAATATCAAATGGTTTGCTAAAACTAAGAGCAAGGTTGTAAGCACAATGATTTCACCAGGTAACAAAAGAAAGAATCAAAAGACCCAAAAGTCTTGTCATGATTCAATCATTAGCGATGCAAGAACCTTTGTTTGTTTCTACAGTTGAGCAAACTCATCCAAGTATTGACTCTACATAATATCTCTCTTGCAACAAATATAAATGCTTTAACATTGATTAGATATACCTTTGCTAACATCTTATCATTTGTTGTTGAAGCTATGCTTTGAATGCTTGTTGATATTAAATTGTGTTACATATGCAATGCAAAGTTCTTGTCAAAGTCTTTTATCGCTTCTGCACTACGTTTGAGTTGTTCGAGGACAAACAACGAGCTAAGCTTGGGGGAGCTGATGCATCCAAAATGCATCTACTTTTCCAAGCACTTTGCTCATGATTTGCTCCGGAATCTTCCCATATTTGAATAAAACTGCTGAATCTGATGTTTTTTAGCAAAGTCTCTTTTCTGGCTATTTCTGCAGGAAATAAAATCGGGGAAAATTACCACGTCAATTTTTATGGAAAAGAAGGACAATTTACAAAAGATGGACACGAGGAATCGCTCGAGGGCCAAATGGGTGGGTCCCACGCGGCCCCTGTACCTGGCCGCGTGGGCCCAGCCCAAATGGGCCTCGGGCGCCGCCTTGATACGTCCATTTTGCATCACTATTTTATATCATAATTTACTGCTATTCATCGATATATTTCATATTTAGAAGTGTTACTTATGTTATTTTACCTATTTTGCATGTTTGATGAATAATGGAGAATTGGACACCGGAGTCAGGATTCTGCTGGAAAAAGCACCGTCGAGATGCACTATTTCTGAAGATCAATAAATCGAAGGAGACATATGGAAGTTCCTATTTTACCAGAAGATGGAGGAGGCCAAAAGGGGAGCTGAGATGGGCCATGGTGGGCCCTCCTCACCCTTGGCGCGGTGGGGCCCCCTGCCGCGCCGAGAGGTGGTTTGGGGGCCCTGGCCCACCTCAGCCGTTCCCCCTTCGCGTACTTGACCCCCTCGGAACCCTAACACAGAGGAGGCCATCGAAATATTCCGCCGCCTCCACGAGGCGGAAAACACCAGAGAGCGAAAAGCTCCCCTGCAGGAAGAAATCTGCCGGGGGAAATTCCCTCCCGGAGGGGGAAATCGTCGCCATCATCACCGTCATCGAGCTGGACTTCATCGGGATCATCATCATCATCATCTCCACCGCCAACACCATCATCACCGCCGCTGCACCCGTCTCCGCTATAACATCTAGGGCTGAATCTTGTCTATTTCATAGGGGAAACTCTCCCGGTGTTGATTACTCTTGTTATTGATGCTATTGGGTGAAACCATTGGACTAAGGTTTATGTTCAGATTGTTATTCATCATCATATCACCTCTGATCATGTTCCGTATGATGTCTTGTGAGTAGTTCGTTTAGTTCTTGAGGACATGGGAGAAGTCTTGATGTTAGTAGTGAACTATGTTGAGTAATATTTAATGGTTTGATGCTTAAGTTGTGGTGTTATTCTTCTAGTGGTGTCATGTGAACGTCGACTACATGATACTTCACCTTTATGGGCCTAGGGGAATGCATTGTGTATTCGTTTGCCAATTGTGGGGTTGCCGGAGTGACAGAAACCTGAACACCCGTTGGTATATCGATGCATGAGGGATAGCAGGATCTCAAAGTTTAAGGCTGTGGTTAGTTTAACTTAATTACTTTCTTGTATTTGCGGATGCTTGCAAGGGGTATAATCACAAGTATGTATTAGTCCTAGGAAGGGCGGTGCATTAGCATAGGTTCACCCACACAACACTTATCAAAACAATGAAGATTAATCAACTATATGAAGCGAAAGCACTTGACAATACTCCCGTGTGTCCTCAAGAACGTTTGGTCATTATAAGTACAACAACCGGCTTGTCCTTTGCTGTAGAAAGGATTGGGCCACTCGCTGCAACTATTACTACTGCATTTTATTTACTTGTACTTTATTTATCTGTCATATCAAAAACTCCTAAAAACTTGTCTGTGAGCATTTACAGTGAATCCTTCATCAAAACCGCTTGTCAACACCTTCTGCTCCTCGTTGGGTTCGACACTCTTATTTATCGAAAGTACTACGATACACCCCCTATACTTGTGGGTTATCAAGACTATTTTCTGGCGCCGTTGCCGGGGAGTGTAGCGCTATTGGTAAGTGGAATTGGTAAGGGAAACATTTATTGTACGTGCTGTTTTTATTTTTGCCTGCTGCTATATCTCATTATGGAGGGGTCTTCTCTTGAATTCCTATTTGGGAAAACAACTACCACTGCTAAGGTAGTAGAGGAGGCGTCAGATGAGCAGGTAATACCGTTCAAAATTCCTATGAAAATTGTTGAACGTGTCACAAATAACCGCTATGCAGGAGATGGAACTGTCCATCCTGGAGATCATTTGTTATTTCTGCATGAATTGTGCGAGTTATTTAAGTGTGCAGGTATCTCGATGGGAGAAGTTAAGAAGAAATTATTCTCTCTATCACTGTCTGGTAAAGCTGCACATTGGTATAAACTGCTGAAGAATGGGTATTCTCTTGGATGGGAGGAAATTGTACCTCTCTTTTACTCCAAATTCTATCCTCCAAGTGAGATTCATAAGGATCGGAACCTCATATATAACTTCTGGCCCTATGATGGAGAGAGTATCGCTCAAGCGTGGGGGAGATTGAAGGCATTAATGCTCAAATGTCCCATTCATGAGCTTCCTGGTAATATTGTTATTGATAACTTTTATGCAAGACTCTCCTTTCAAGATAAAACTCTATTGGATACCACTTGTGCTGGATCGTTCACTCGTAATAAAGAAGAGTTTAAGTGGGACCTTCTTGATCGGATTCAGGAGAACACTGAAGGATGGGAGAATGACAAAGGTAGGGAGTCAGGTATAAACTATGACTTTGAGTGTGTTAAAAATTTTATGGATACTGATGATTATCGCAAAATTAGCACTACTTATGGTCTTGACTCTCAAATTGTTGCAAACTTTTATAAAGCCTTTGCTTCCTATTTCGGTTTGCCGAAGGAGGGTTTTAAAAATTATCATGAACCATATAAAGATGAATCTGTTTCTCATATATCTAAAGGTGTTGAGGTTAATGTTGCTGATCGCATTATTCCAGAACCTTATATTGAAAAAGTTCCTTTTCCTAATAAGATTAAGGAACATACTATCATAACTGGTGTTGTTAGTAAAAGTAATAAGAAAACTACCAAACCTGATGAGCAAATAACTGTTGAACCTGTTGTAGCATTGGTTAAAGATCTTGTCACTGAAAATTTAGAAGATAGACACATTATCTTTTGTGAGGATGCTTCTAATATTGTCTCACATCCTAAAAGTTCTAGGAAGTCTAGTGTTCCTGTGCTTTCTGTTGGGATAGGTGATCATTGCTATTATGGTTTATGTGATATTGGTGCAAGTTCTAGTGCTATTCCTTATGAGCTTTACAGGGAAATTATGCACGAAATTGCTCCTTGTAAACTTGAAGAGATTGATGTGGTTATTCAGCTTGCTAATAGGGAAACTATCTCTCCAATTGGTATCATTAGAGATGTCGAAGTCCTTTGTGGTAAGACTAAATACCCTGCTGATTTTCTTGTACTTGGGTCGGCTGCCAATGATAGTTGTCCTATTATTTTTGGTAGACCTTTTCTGAATACTTGTGGTGCTGTTATAGATTGTAAGAAAGAGAAAATCTTTACTAAATTTGCTGGTGAATCTTATGAATTCAATTTCTCTAAATTTGCTAAAGCACCTTATGAAACTGAATTGCCTAGTGAGGATTTTGAAATTGCTCAACTTGCATCTATTGTTCTTGCTCCTAACAATGCTTTGCAGCAACATATGGAGAATCATGAAAGTGAGAACTTCAGGGAAGAAAGGAATGAGCTTGATGAAGTATTCCTTCGTCAACCTATGCTCAAACACAATTTACCTGTGGAAGATTTGGGTACCACAATGCCACCCAAGGAGGATCCTGTTTTTGATTTGAAACCTCTGCCTGATAATCTTAAATATGCTTATATTGATGATAAGAAAATATATCCTGTTATTATCAGCTCTAAACTTTCAGGTACAGAGGAGGAAAGGTTATTGGGAGTGTTGAGGAAACACCGCGGAGCTATGGGATATACTCTTGATGACCTGAAGGGAATTTCTCCTACTATATGTCAGCACGCCATCAACATGGAACCTGATGCAAAGCCTGTTGTTGAGCATCAGCGTCGTTTAATACCCAAGATGAAAGAAGTGGTAAGAAATGAGGTATTAAAACTTCTTGAAGCTGGTATTATTTATCCTATTGCTGATAGTAGATGGGTAAGTCCTGTGCACTGCGTTCCTAAGAAAGGAGGAATTACCGTTGTTCCTAATGAAAATGATGAACTAATTCCTCAAAGAGTAGTAGTTGGTTATAGATGTGCATTGATTTTAGAAAGGTTAACAAAGTAACTAAGAAAGATCATTATCCTTTGCCTTTTATTGATCAAATGCTTGAGAGGTTGTCCAAGAAAACTCACTTTTGTTTCCTTGATGGGTATTCTGGGTTTTCTCAAATTGCTGTGAGAGCGCAAGATCAAGAGAAAACTACTTTTACTTGTCCTTATGGAACTTATGCTTATAGACGTATGCCTTTTGGTTTATGTAATGCTCCTGCTACTTTTCAAAGATGCATGTCTGCTATTTTTCATGGCTTTTGTGAGGAAATTGTGGAAGTCTTCATGGACGATTTCTCCGTCTATGGAACTTCCTTTGATAATTGTTTGCACAACCTTGACAAAGTTTTGCAGAGATGTGAAGAAACTAGCCTTGTTCTTAATTGGGAGAAATGCCACTTTATGGTTAATGAAGGAATTGTTCTTGGACACAAAATTTCTGAAAGAGGTATTGAAGTTGATCGAGCTAAAGTGGAGGCAATTGAAAAGATGCCTTGTCCCAAAGATGTTAAAGGTATTCGTAGTATTCTTGGTCATGCTGGTTTTTATAGGAGGTTTATTAAAGATTTCTCTAAAATTTCCAAGCCTCTTACTAATCTTCTTCAAAAAGATGTACCCTTTGTTTTTGATGATGATTGTAAGGAAGCTTTTGAAACTTTGAAAAAGGCTTTAATCACCGCTCCTGTAGTTGAACCACCTGATTGGAATTTACCTTTTGAAATTATGTGTGATGCTAGTGATTATGCTGTAGGCGCTGTTCTTGGGCAGCGAGTAGATAAAAAGTTAAATGTTATTCATTATGCTAGTAAAACTCTTGATTCTGCTCAAAAGAATTATGCCACTACTGAAAAAGAATTTCTAGCTGTAGTTTTTGCTTGTGACAAATTTCGACCCTACATAGTTGATTCGAAAGTCACTATTCATACTGATCATGCTGCAATTAGATACCTTATGGAAAAGAAAGATGCTAAGCCAAGGCTTATTAGATGGGTACTTCTTTTGCAAGAATTTGATTTGCATATCATAGATAGAAAAGGTGCTGAAAATCCTGTTGCTGATAATTTGTCTAGATTGGAAAGCATTCCTTATGATCCTATTCCTGTTAATGATAGCTTTCCAAATGAACAATTGGCTGCAATAAGTGTAAGTTCGCGAGATAGTCCTTGGTATGCTGATTATGCTAACTTTATTGTTTCCAAGTACTTGCCTCCAACCTTTTCAGCTCAGCAAAGAAGGAAATTCTTTTATGACTTGCGGCATTACTTTTGGGATGACCCACACTTATATAAAGAAGGAGTCGATGGTATTATGCGAAGATGTGTTCCTGAATATGAACAACAGGAAATACTGAGGAAATGCCATGGAAGTGCTTATGGAGGGCATCACGCTGGAGATAGAACTGCGCAGAAAGTTCTACAATCAGGTTTTTATTGGCCTACCCTCTTTAAGGATGCAAGAAAGTTTATTTTATCTTGTGATGAATGTCAAAGGGTTGGTAATATCTCTAGACGCAATGAAATGCCTATGAGTTATTCTCTTGTTATTGAACCATTTGATTGTTGGGGATTCGACTTCATGGGTCCTTTTCCTTCTTCACAAGGTAATACTCATATACTTGTTGCTGTTGATTATGTCACTAAATGGGTAGAAGCTATACCTACTAAAAGTGCTGATGGTGAGACCTCTTTAAAAATGCTTCAAGATGTCATTTTTCCTAGGTTTGGTGTACCTAGATATCTTATGACTGATGGAGGTTCTCATTTTATCCATGGTGGTTTTAGAAAACTCTTGCTAAATATGGTGTTAATCATAGAATTGCTTCAGCCTATCATCCTCAAACTAGTGGACAAGTAGAATTGTCAAATAGGGAGATTAAATCTATCTTGCAAAAGACTGTTAATAAATCTAGAAAAAATTGGGCTAGTAAGTTAAATGATGCTTTATGGGCTTATAGAACTGCTTATAAGAACCCCATGGGCATGTCTCCTTATAAAATGGTTTATGGTAAAGCTTGTCACTTGCCTTTAGAATTAGAACACAAAGCTTATTGGGCAGTGAGAGAACTTAATAGAGATTTTAAACTTGCCGGTGAGAAAAGGTTGTTGCACTTAAGTTCTTTAGATGAATGGAGAAGTGAGGCTTATGAAAATGCTAGACTCTTTAAAGAAAAAGTTAAGAGATGGCATGATAGGAGAATTCTTAAAAGAGAATTTAATGTTGGTGAGAAAGTTCTATTGTATAGGTCTCGTCTCAGATTTTTTGCAGGAAAGTTACTCTCAAAATGGGAAGGACCATTTGTTATTGTGGAGGTGTATCGTTCAGGTGCAATAAAAATTGCTTCATTGAAAGATAACTCTACACAAGTGGTAAATGGTCAAAGACTCAAGCATTATATTTCTGGAGATTCTATTAATGAAGAGGTTGATACAATTAAAGTGGTGACTCCGGAAACTTTCATTGAAGAACATTTTTCTGGGACTGCAGAATTCGATTCGAATAGGTAACAGTTTCGGTAAGAAAAGTTTCGCGAATAACTTTCTAGAAGATATTTTCGTCGTTTTTATTAAATATGGAAAAATAAGAGACCGAACCGGATGGGAGACGGCACCCGTGGTGCCCAAACCATAGGTCGGCGCGGTGGGCCCCCAGCCGCGCCGCCTGGTGGTTTGAGCACCCCGGAGCTCGTCTCCGATCAGGTTTCCTCCTGTACCTTCCTTATGTTGTAAAACTTTTTGCTATATAACTCACCCGAACCCCCGAGGTTCGTATCTCGCCTTTTCATCGTGTTTCGTTTCGAGCTGTTTCTGTCCAGATATTGTTTTCAGATTTAGAAGCGCCATGGTCTCCAACAACAACAACAAGGGCAAGGAGCCTTTGGAAGACGAGACTCAAGACCCCAAGCTGAAGGAGGAAGTCAAGAGCAAAGATGAAAGCGTCATGAAGGAAGTAAAGGGGATGCCGTCAACAAAGGGAGAACAGCCTGCAGTCAGGAAGCCCACCTTTGTGGGATCGGTTAACGCTCAACGTGCTTTTTCTCATAACCTGCAGGGAGCAATACCACCTATTCCGGACTACAGCTCTTTTCCGGCAGTGACGGAAGTACTTCGAGTTACAGATGAGTTCTGTGATCAATACCGAGCCCTGCGGAGGGAGGTGGAAATACTCCAGGAAGAGAATATCAGACTCCGCCGAATGCTGGAACGGTTTCTTACTCCAATCCAAGTCATACCGCCACCACCACCGAAGGAGTAATTCATCATAAGTATTGGCATCCCCTTGGTTTGTTCCAAGCTTGGGGGAGTGCCGCGGTATCACATCATTATCTTTACCTTTTACTTTTCCATAAAGTCATATCGTGAGTAGGGAAGTTATCTTATATGATGGTTTGCAATGTGGAAGTATCTCTCTTTTAGTTGGTTATCTATGTATCCCTTGGTGTGAGTTGCCGTTATGAAATATTAATGAGAAGTTTTATCATTTACTTTCTGCATACTTTATTTTAGCTTGCAATTCTCTTTCATATTGATAACCTTGTTGTTAGTATAGGGATCACTTTTTAGAGCACCAAGTTAATCTTTTTGGTTTTGGCAAACTTAGCATTGGTCAGTAGTAGACAATACTTTGAGACTTAAGTAGAAGAGAGGGAGTGCATGCAAATATATTATTCCATGATCTTTCTTTCTTTGTGGCTCATAAGCTTAGTATTCTTAAGTTAAACTATTTGTGCTTCTAAGGAAGATTGCATGATTATTCTTATCACTTGTATAATTGTTTGTATCCCTCAACTCTTATGCTTGCTACATAACCTTGCTAGCCAAAGACCTGTATCGAGAGGGAATGCTTCTCATACATCCAAACCTTGAGCCAAACCATTGCCATTCGAGTCCACCATAACTTCCTACTATATGGTATTTTGCGCCATTCCAAGTAAATACTTCATGTGCTACCTTTAAATTATTCAAAACTTATTACTCCTAGTTTTGTGTCACTGTTTATTAGCTCATGAGGGTTCTGTAGAGTTTCTCTAGCACTTTTGTCAAACAGACTTTCACCAATGGACTAGTGGCATATACACCGCTTATCCAACAATTTGCAAAAAGAGCTGGCAAATGGGGTGCCCAGTCCCAATTAACTACAACTTTCATTAATAATTCTCTTCACATGTTTTGCCCTGATTTATCAGTAAGCAACTTAATTTGCAAATAGACACTCCTCCATGGTATGTGAATGTTGGAAGGCACCCGAGGATTCGGTTAGCCATGGCTTGTGTAAGCAAAAGGTTGGGAGGAGTGTCAACTATAAAGAAACTAAAATACATGTGTAAACAAAAGAGAAGAGGGATGATCTACCTTGCTGGTAGAGATAACGTCCTTCATGGGAGCCGCTCTTGAAAGTCTGGTTGACAAGGGGTTAGTGTTCACTTTACTACGATTCGTTGACAACGACATACATAGCTCAAACAACTATTTTCATACTCTCTATATGCTTTGCAAAACTTAAAAGCTCTAGCACATGATTTAATCCCTGCTTCCCTCTGCGAAGGGCCTATCTTTTACATTATTGTTGAGTCAGTAAACCCATTCCTCTCTATCTCAAGCAAGCATTTGAGTTGTTGAGATCCAATTAGTTATATGTGTTGATACTTCTAATCATATCTCTCATTTCCTTGTTTCGCACAATAGCTTTTATCCGAATGAATATAACTTTGAAAGTTATCAATGACTGTAAGGAGACTGTTATGATTAAGGCATGTAAGTTCTGCTATATAAGCTCTGATATAAAGACTCTTCTCGAAAGATAAGTATGATCTGTTAATTGTTCTCTGACCAAGAGTTTAAGTTTGCCTTCACCAATCATGGTTCTCTTTATGCACTTCATCGTGGTTCCCTTTACTTATTTCAAGTTAGATTATATGAAGGGAAGTTGCTGTCTAGAATGACTTGTGTATCAATGAATGTGATGCTTCTTGTCCGTATTTTATTTATCGACACTTTGCTCCATAAACTTGTGGTCATGTTTACTGAGCTCAGTTTTCGCTTGGGGACAAGCGAGGTCTAAGCTTGGGGGGGTTGATACGTCCATTTTGCATCACTATTTTATATCATAATTTACTGCTATTCATCGATATATTTCATATTTAGAAGTGTTACTTATGTTATTTTACCTATTTTGCATGTTTGATGAATAATGGAGAATTGGACACCGGAGTCAGGATTCTGCTGGAAAAAGCACCGTCGAGATGCACTATTTCTGAAGATCAATAAATCGAAGGAGACATATGGAAGTTCCTATTTTACCAGAAGATGGAGGAGGCCAAAAGGGGAGCTGAGATGGGCCATGGTGGGCCCTCCTCACCCCTTGGCGCGGTGGGGCCCCCTGCCGCGCCGAGAGGTGGTTTGGGGGCCCTGGCCCACCTCAGCCGTTCCCCCTTCGCGTACTTGACCCCCTCGGAACCCTAACACAGAGGAGGCCATCGAAATATTCCGCCGCCTCCACGAGGCGGAAAACACCAGAGAGCGAAAAGCTCCCCTGCAGGAAGAAATCTGCCGGGGGAAATTCCCTCCCGGAGGGGGAAATCGTCGCCATCATCACCGTCATCGAGCTGGACTTCATCGGGATCATCATCATCATCATCTCCACCACCAATACCATCATCACCGCCGCTGCACCCGTCTCCGCTATAACATCTAGGGCTGAATCTTGTCTATTTCATAGGGGAAACTCTCCCGGTGTTGATTACTCTTGTTATTGATGCTATTGGGTGAAACCATTGGACTAAGGTTTATGTTCAGATTGTTATTCATCATCATATCACCTCTGATCATGTTCCGTATGATGTCTTGTGAGTAGTTCGTTTAGTTCTTGAGGACATGGGAGAAGTCTTGATGTTAGTAGTGAACTATGTTGAGTAATATTTAATGGTTTGATGCTTAAGTTGTGGTGTTATTCTTCTAGTGGTGTCATGTGAACGTCGACTACATGATACTTCACCTTTATGGGCCTAGGGGAATGCATTGTGTATTCGTTTGCCAATTGTGGGGTTGCCGGAGTGACAGAAACCTGAACACCCGTTGGTATATCGATGCATGAGGGATAGCAGGATCTCAAAGTTTAAGGCTGTGGTTAGTTTAACTTAATTACTTTCTTGTATTTGCGGATGCTTGCAAGGGGTATAATCACAAGTATGTATTAGTCCTAGGAAGGGCGGTGCATTAGCATAGGTTCACCCACACAACACTTATCAAAACAATGAAGATTAATCAACTATATGAAGCGAAAGCACTTGACAATACTCCCGTGTGTCCTCAAGAACGTTTGGTCATTATAAGTACAACAACCGGCTTGTCCTTTGCTGTAGAAAGGATTGGGCCACTCGCTGCAACTATTACTACTGCATTTTATTTACTTGTACTTTATTTATCTGTCATATCAAAAACTCCTAAAAACTTGTCTGTGAGCATTTACAGTGAATCCTTCATCAAAACCGCTTGTCAACACCTTCTGCTCCTCGTTGGGTTCGACACTCTTATTTATCGAAAGTACTACGATACACCCCCTATACTTGTGGGTTATCACGCCTCGCCTTCGGTCTTCGACGTACCCCCTCATATATACGAAAAAGTGCTTGCCCTAGGAGGAGAGGAGCTTTCGCGAAACAGAACGCCGCCACCATCACGATCTTCGTTTCGGGGACAGATTGATCCAGGATTTCTCCTCCGGTGGAGGGATCCGGAGACCGTCTTCACCGCCTTCATCTCCATCGACCATGAGCTCCCTCTCCATCACCATGTGTGAGTAGTCCGCTGTAGGCATGTGAGGTGGATGGGGATTGGATGAGATTGATCATGTAATGCTACCCGTTGTTCGGGATTTTAGGGTTTTATCTTGAGGATACTTTTGTATTGTGTTGATGCACTCTTGCTATGTTTAATGCTTGCTACTAGGGCCCGAGTGGCATGATTTCAGTACTGAACTTATATTGCCCCATCATATATTTGAGTTTGGTATTTATCTGCAAAGTGTATCACCTGCTATTATGTTGAACCTGCGAACCCTAAACGTGACATATAGGGAAAACAAGGGGGAGATGTTTTAGTTTGAGGATTCTATGTGTTCATGAAGTGTTAATGCATTGTTCCGGTCTATTCGAAAGGGTAGACCTTAATTACCTGTAGTTCCAAGTTGGCCCCGGTGAAATGGGCAGGTTGGACAATAGATGTTGTGCAAATTCTCTTGGTTAGTACGCACAACTAAATATGGAACACATACCTACATATATCGGAGTTAGAGATAGGTCCCATTGTTATTTGTTTCTTATTATATGATCAATCTCATTCTTGCAACACCCCGCTATCACCTCATGCCTACGTTTTGAATCTCTGAGTTACACTTTCACTTTTCCGGTGAAAACTGGGAAACACTTGTTCACTGCTACTGTTCTGCTTGTTACTTGAATCATACTACTGCCATCACTATTACTGCTGCAAGTTATTGATATACAGGTGTGGTTGAGAGTGACGCCTCAATTGCCAAGGTCTTATTGATATTCTTGTGTTCCCATCGAGTCGAACTATAAATTTGGGTAATACTTCCCAACGAAGACTTCAGCGATCCCCTATACTTGTGGGTATCAAGACGTTTTCTGGCGCCGTTGCCGGGGCCTAGCTTTATTGGTAAGACAACTTGTTATCATCTATTTGCTGCTTTTGCTTGTTCCTAACCATGGGAAAGGAAAAGACTACTCTGAAGGAATGAGGCCTTCAACTACTCGCGGAGGTACGGATTTGCCAAGTAGGCCAAACTTTTCACCTAATGTTGCTTCTGCTGTTGCTCCTAAGAAAAGAGGAAAGGTTTTATCTAGTTCACCATTGTCTAAAATGTCTACTAGTAATGAAAATGATTTATTATGTGGTAGCATAGACAAAGAAGTGACACCTGAAACATCTGAGATAACTGAAACACCTGAAAATGTGGAATCTGAGTTAGAAGATAATGAATACTGTGAGGATGAATTTGAAACTTCTTCTGAGGAAGAGGAGGCATTTACTATGGCTTTTATGAATTCTGACTTAGATAAATTGGATAAACTTGATAGCTATAAAAATTCTCCTCTTGATGGATATTTTCCTATTACTGAGAAAATGAATGCTCCTGCTATTAAAATTAAAGATAAAGATTACGAGTTTAGTGTTGATCCTGAAATAATTGAAAAGGCTGAAAAATATAAGTTTTATGGTAGAGAGGATGAGTTTCCTTTTGAACACATTGCTGTCTTGCATGACTTATCTGTGTTATTTGGTAAAGATGAAATCCATCAACGCTACTATTTCTTAAAGCTTTTCCTTTTACTTTGGGAGGAAGTGCTAGAACTTGGTATAATCGTTTAGAACCTGGATGTATTACTAGCAAGGAAGAATGTTTGCAGGTATTCTATAATAAGTATTTCCCTGCTGATAAGATTCATGGTTTGACTGTTGCGATTAGCAGCTTTTCACAGAAAGAGAAGGAGGATTTACCCCAAGCTTGGGGGAGGTATAGTAAGATGGTTAGGAAATGTCCTACCCATGGCTTCAAGAGTAATGAAATACTTGATATATTTTACAATGGTCTAACCGAAAACACCAGAGGCTATCTTGATGGTATTGCAGGTAATGTTTTCAGGGAAAGGACCGTTGATGAAGCAACTGAGCTATTGGAGACTATCTCTAGGAATTATGAAGACTGGAATATTGAAGAGATATTTCCGGAGAAGAAAGGAGGCATGCTCAAATTGGATAACGAAACAATGAAAGAAGCTTCCAAGGCTATTAAAGAGAAGGGAATTAAAACCTCTCATCTTAAGGAATTATCTGAAATGGGTGTTAAACTTCCTGATGATCAACCATGTTTTCCAATTCAAGTCAATGCTATTAGCTCCATAAAAGGTAATGAAAAGGTAACACCTCCTGTTGATGTATCCTACGTGAATGATTTTGCTTATCATCATAATCCTGAGGAGCATAATATTAGAATGACTATTATGGAGAACTCTCACAAAATTAAATCTCTTCGAGAAAGTTTACATGCTAGTGTGGGAGAGGTAAAAAGAATTGTTAAACACTGTGAGATGATGAATAATCAAATTGAACAAATGGTTTCTCTTCAAAATCAATTGTATGAAAGTCTTATGGTGAAGAAACAGGTTTGTGGAGTTAACACTAGGGGAGGTGCAAGTACTCAGGATCCTGATTTTCCTGAAGGCCATCCCAAGAGAAAAGAACAAGAAGCTCTCAAGAAGAAATCTTCTGCAGGAAAATCTCCCAATGAAAACAAGGACATTGATGACTCTGAAGAGCAAGATAAGGATATTTCTATTTCTGATGCTGAGACTGAAGATAAAATAATGAAGAAGAAGAATCACCTTCACCTGAAGAAGAGCCACAAGAGGATGAAAATATTGAAGAACCTGAACCTAATGATAAAGAAGACCTCCACCATCTACTGAGAAGAATAAAAAGAAGAGCCATCCTAATCCACAAAGAGGTAAAGATAGGGATCCGTGGGTACAAAAACCCATACCATATCCCCAAGAGGTAATAAAAACTTTGGATGATGCTAGATTTGAGAAATTCTTTGAGTTGATTAAGTCTTTGTGTTTGCAAATTCCTCTTGTTGATGCTATTAAAATCCCTCCATATTCCAAATACATGAAAGACATTGTGACTAATAAAAGAAAGATTCCTACTGATGCAATAACTGCTATGCTTGCTGAATATTCCTTTAAAGGGAAAATGCCTGAAAAACGTGGTGAT
Organism: Poa pratensis; assembly: GCA_947311845.1. Lineage (NCBI taxonomy): Eukaryota > Viridiplantae > Streptophyta > Magnoliopsida > Poales > Poaceae > Poa > Poa pratensis. The sequence continues at coordinate 13,681,129 of CAMZMU010000075.1, read as the reverse complement.
CCTGGTATTCCAACTATTCCTTGTCATATTAAAGAAACTTATGTGAAATATGCTCTATGTGACTTAGGAGCTGGTGTTAGTGTTATGCCTTTTTCTTTATATAAGAAACTTAACCTAAACAAATTGGTTCCAACTGAAGTATCATTACAAATGGCTGATAAATCAACTGCTGTGCCTATAGGAATATGTGAGGATGTCCCTATCTCTATTGCTAATGTGTTAATCCCTACAGACTTTGTTGTGCTAGAAATGCCTGAAGATGATAATTTGTCTATTATTCTTGGAAGACCCTTTTTAAACACTGCAGGGGCTGTTATAAATTGCACTGAGAGCAAGGTAACATTCAATGTCAAGGGAAATGAGCACACTATCTATTTTCCTAAGAAGAAATCTGTTACTATGGTAAGCCAGAGTGTGAACTCCATTAAAAGGAATACTCTTATAATAGGAAGTTTTGAAATTCCATTACCACCTCCTGAACCAAAATATGCTATCTGATTTGGAACTATTCCAATCAAATATGAGGTGACTTGAAATTGCTCAGAAAACATATAAAATAAAGAATCATGTATTATATCTTTTGCATATTATTAATGAGACTTGATCAACCTCATTACTAATATGAAAATGATGCAAACTTGATTCCCATAAAAATTGCTTTGAATGTTTGATTTCATTTATTCTAGAATTTTTAGATTATTTGCATGAGCATAATTATTTCAAAGTGCAGAAATTCCAGAAATGTAGTTTGAAAAATTCTGTTCAGAAAATTTTCTCGAAAAATTCCAGAAAAATTTGGAGGTAAGTTATTTTACCAGAGGAACTAACAGCCAAAAGGGAGACACCAGAGGGCCACCAGGGCCCAAAAGGGGTGTCCCACGCGGCCACAGTACCTGGCCGCGTGGGACCCACTATTTTGGCCCACAGAGGGGGTTAGGTGAGTATCCAGTGCCCATCTCCTTCCCCTCGACAGGAAACCAGCCCCAGGTATTTTTCCCAAATTTTCTCGAGCTCTCTTCCTGCTATCCTTGGATCTCCAAGTTTAGGGCAGATTTTTCAAATCTGTTTGGTGGGATTGCTCATTGGTATGTGACTCCTCCACTCATCCAATTACTTTTTGTTCTTATGCCTCATGCATGAAGTATTTTGCTGCACTAGGTGTCACCCTTTTATGCTTAGGAAATCCATAGATTCAAGTTTTCTAGTTGATATTGATGCATGATATTGATGTGGAGACTATTTATGGATGGCTTAATGTTGTTTTAAGGTGTTACATCTTGATTTTTGTTGAATATTGTTTTTGGGCAGCAAGGTATCATGTTTAGCAAGGGCAAAGCTTTGGTTGGGATGAGCTCAAGACCAAAAAGAAGAGCATGCAAAGTCTCCCTCAATTATGATGACGACCACCTGTGGGAGGATGATGCATTCTTTGTAGGGGAGAAGCTGAAAATACATACAACAAGATGGCAAGATCCCTATGTTCTTGAACAGTGGGGGATCAAAGAGGACTTCGACACCTTCGTCACTACAACTGGTTTGCTTAGGTTCTCCCAGAACCCCCAAGATACATATGAAGAACTCTCGCGGGAATTCCTCTCTACCTTCAGATTTGAGGGCCCGGAGCCCCAAAAGCACAGGAAGAGAAGTAAGGCACCCCTCTTACCTTTGTTTGCAAATTTACTATGAGAGGTGAGCGCCTTGTTATGTCTCTAGGGAATTTTGCAATGCTATTGGTGTAGAAAATTCAGGGAGTTGGAGTGAAACTCGTGCTGATACCAACCATGAGCTTGTTGAGTTTTGGCACACTATATCTGTAAACTCTCGTGATAGATTAAATAGGGGTAAATTTACTCATATACAGCACCCAAGTTTGAGATATTTTGCGTTGTTTCTTGCAAGAGGATTTCTTGCTAGGGATAACAATTCTGCTTGCACTGGACCAATGGTTTATCTACTAAAATGTGCAAAAGAAAATACACCGTGTGAATATAACTTGGGAGTCATACTTGCTAGATCTTTGCATACTGCTGTGAGTAGAAATATTACTGATCAAACTCCTATTTATGCTGGTGCTATTGCTACTATGGTGTACAATTACATTAAAAACGAGAGAGGATATGGTGATAACATGGGTACTCAAGTGCAAGAGTCCAAATTACTTGATTTTGCTTTGACTACTCGCATGGATATAAGTACGTTGTATGGGGGACATTATCTGTATAACTATTTGAGCACTAGTGGGCAGCGAGTGTCCATTAGGCTCCCCCGTACTGATCTTTTTGACAGGAGTACCGGAAAATGGATAGTGGAAGAGGCGCCGCCTCAGGAGGAGCCACAAGCTCCAGAGACACAGGGGTACATGCCTCAGGCGGAGCCCCTGTACCCAAGCATGCAAGGCTACCCATATAGTTACTACCCTGGAAGTGGAAGTGGATACGGCAACTACCCAGGATACTAGCTTGATCGCAAGCTTGGGGGAGTACTCTCTTACTCTCCATTCATTGTTTTATATCACCGTTATATTGCTATGATAAGTTTCTTGAAAACACAAAAACACAAAAAGATTTTATTTGTTTCTTTTACTTCTGGTTGTTTGTTTTTGTTTCTTAGAACGAAAAATAACAAAAATTTTCGTTTTCTTGAAACAAACGCAAAAACGGAGGTGCAGAAATTGCTGAAATCTGCTCGCTGTTTTATTTTTCATTTTTTCTCTGTAACTCCGATTGAGCTGAAATTTTAACCACTGCTGCAACACATCATAACCTCACACACGTAAAATATGAGATTTTTCTGAGGTGTCTAGGTAGGGTAAAAACAGTACTGTATGCAGTGACATTTTCTGGCAGATTTGAGTTTTTATTGTGCAGTTCAAGTTGGGAGAGGAGAACAACGATGATGAGTTGAGGGTGCATGAAGTGGATGAAAGGTATGACACCTTTGCCGTGTTTATGTGGACTCTTTAATAACAGCAAGTGAGCACATCATAGTTTCTTCAACATCTAGAGAAATGGTAGCAAATGTTTATCTTCTCCATGTTCTAGTATGTTATATGATGATGCAAGTGAAATTTTATTTAGTGACAATACTTGGTTGTGGATTGAATAATTGTAGCTCTAAACAAAGGTCTACGCATCCCATTGTGCTTACTAAACTTGCCAACCAATAGAAAGTAAAATAATCTTTCAAATAATAAACATGAAGTTGTATGCTTGACAGGTTTAGTGGTTGGGAGTTAGCTGAAATGTGCTGACACATGTAAAGCTTTCAACATTGCACTAAAATATATTCAGTTGATATCATGTACTTTTGTTTATGGATGCTTATCATGTGCGAAATGAAAGCGAAAACTTAGCAAGTTTGATGAGTAAGAATAATTGGCTAGAGAGACGCCTGGGCCGCCAACTTAAGCCATGCATCATTCATGGTGGAAATTTACAGCGCACCATGGTGGACATTCAGTGATGCACTTCATAATAAAAAGCTATGCAAATGGTAAATAAAAGAGTGCTGAGATTGTTCATTGTCTGTTTGTCTTGTTGTTTGGACATGGGCTTGTCCATGTCCTGGGACAAGAGGTACCCCAGTTGACGCTCTTGATGACGCTTTTATTACTTGCAATGACTGAAAATTTCGAACTTGCTTAGTGACCCAAGTTGAGTAGCCATGGTGTAGGTACTCGTATTCACGGGGCATGAGGTTTTCAACCATTAGTCGGTCAAGCATATGAGTCATGTCAGTAATATCAAATGGTTTGCTAAAACTAAGAGCAAGGTTGTAAGCACAATGATTTCACCAGGTAACAAAAGAAAGAATCAAAAGACCCAAAAGTCTTGTCATGATTCAATCATTAGCGATGCAAGAACCTTTGTTTGTTTCTACAGTTGAGCAAACTCATCCAAGTATTGACTCTACATAATATCTCTCTTGCAACAAATATAAATGCTTTAACATTGATTAGATATACCTTTGCTAACATCTTATCATTTGTTGTTGAAGCTATGCTTTGAATGCTTGTTGATATTAAATTGTGTTACATATGCAATGCAAAGTTCTTGTCAAAGTCTTTTATCGCTTCTGCACTACGTTTGAGTTGTTCGAGGACAAACAACGAGCTAAGCTTGGGGGAGCTGATGCATCCAAAATGCATCTACTTTTCCAAGCACTTTGCTCATGATTTGCTCCGGAATCTTCCCATATTTGAATAAAACTGCTGAATCTGATGCTGTTTTTAGCAAAGTCTCTTTTCTGGCTATTTCTGCAGGAAATAAAATCGGGGAAAATTACCACGTCAATTTTTATGGAAAAGAAGGACAATGGACAAAAGATGGACACGAGGAAGCGCTCGAGGGCCAAATGGGTGGGTCCCACGCGGCCCCTGTACCTGGCCGCGTGGGCCCAGCCCAAATGGGCCTCGGGCGCCGCCTCGCCTTCGGTCTTCGACGTACCCCCTCATATATACGAAAAAGTGCTTGCCCTAGGAGGAGAGGAGCTTTCGCGAAACAGAACGCCGCCACCATCACGATCTTCGTTTCGGGGACAGATTGATCCAGGATTTCTCCTCCGGTGGAGGGATCCGGAGACCGTCTTCACCGCCATCTTCACCGCCTTCATCTCCATCGACCATGAGCTCCCTCTCCATCACCATGTGTGAGTAGTCCGCTGTAGGCATGTGAGGTGGATGGGGATTGGATGAGATTGATCATGTAATGCTACCCGTTGTTGGGATCTTAGGGTTTTATCTTGAGGATACTTTTGTATTGTGTTGATGCACTCTTGCTATGTTTAATGCTTGCTACTAGGGCCCGAGTGGCATGATTTCAGTACTGAACTTATATTGCCCCATCATATATTTGAGTTTGGTATTTATCTGCAAAGTGTATCACCTGCTATTATGTCTGCAGCTTTTCATACTGCAGGTCGGAACGCAGCACCTTTTGCTGTCTGGTGATAGTGATCCATCTCCTGAGAGGTTTGTCAAAAGGATTGCAACTTGTGCTCGTAGGAAACAGCCAGCCGCATCACCATGTTCATCAACATCCAGAACACAATCTTTATCAATTAGCTTAGCAATCTTGAGCCCTTTCCTATTGTTCATCCATTCAAAGGGTAGATTCAGAATGCGAGCCCAAATCACCATTGAGTCAAACTTGATGTCCGACGGCCGCAGACGGGGATCAAGCACCTGGAGGAGGACAGCATGTCGCCCAACCATCCAAGGAGTCCCCTCAAGAACCCTGTCACGGTCGTTCACATCCGAGAAATCAGCTATGAAAATATTCTCAGAAACCGGCCGGCAGCGAAGTCCTCTTGGGTTACCCCAGGCAGGTCTCATAGCAGCCCGGATGGACTGGATGTGAGTGGTGAACGGCGAGAGCACCTTCCAATCAACGACCACTTCACCGGAACAGCCACAGAGTCCTCTTCATCATCCTCACTCATGTCCACCACTTCAGTCTCGTCAGCAAGGATTAGCCTGCCCAGCACTGAATCAATCTCTTCATCAGGAGTAGCTGCAACATCGGGCATTTTGTTCTTTCCCCTTCCAATTCCGGCCGGAGCAGAGCGAGACGCCATTGGGACTCGACTAGGTACCAGAGGATACAAGGTAAGTAAGGAAGTCCACCTGCTGATCGAGATCCGCAGCGGAAAAATGCAAACTCACTGGAGGGCAAGGCAGAGACGGACCCCAACACCGGAGAGACCTAGGTCTTCACCGGTGGGCAGAGATAAAACGGGAGCGAGCTAAGCGCTGACAGCCAGCATGAGATGGGGCGTCCGACACCTGGAGTGGTGGCGGCCGGAGGCTAGTGGGGGCGGCCCTGCCCGGAGGGAGGACGGCGGCGGGGAGGGCAGGGTTCAGGCGGCGGCGGCGGAGTCACGGGAGCGAGTTGGAAGGAGGAAGACCTAAATCGCCATGGAATCGCCTGCTACAGTAGCGGAACGGTTCACTAGCGGGATCCTCTGCGGTCCCACGTTTGTAGAGCCCTTTGCAAAGGACCCTTTGCTAGTCCTACCCGAGAGAAAGTGGATCGAGGATTCGAGGGACATCACGGGCGAGATGGGAACGAGGACGTGGGGTCAAGGGGACACGCGTCATCCCGCAAGGAGGAGGATGTGACGGGCCGATCCCCCGGGTGATAACTAGCCAACGACAACTTTTAGGAAGGTGGACCGAGTCGGTGGAAGGGCTCTACTATTTAGCAGCCTGCTTAGGAAAGTACGTAGGCGCAGGATGATGAGCGTGACCGGGTCAACCGTCTCGTCTGAACTCTGTACTCCGTCGCGCATTCTCCCTGCGCCGAGTTTTTTTTTACCTGGAACACCTGATTCCATTAGATAGTGGGCACAGCAGAAGCGCTGGCCACCAAGACACTTACAGAGGACGGTAACGTCTCAGGCCATAGTAGCTTAGTTTCATGCCTGGACGAACCATAATTAAGCTGCTAGTTCATGAGTTAATTTGTTACATGATCGCGGAGCGAAGATAAACTCAAAAGAGTTAAATGATAGCATCATAAACAAGCGTAGCTGGGTCTCTGTAGATTACTCCTTCATGCGCTCTGTCAGCTTCCGTAGTTTGCATGGCACGTACAAGGTTCTGGAATCGGATTCAATTTGCACCTGGTCATGCCCTAATCTGACGCCGCACGGCAGCTTCTTCGCACGCCTTGATTTCTGCATATGCTGCGCTAATGGAGTAGGGAATGGTACCTGCTCCAGAACCACGAACCTGGCCGTTGCTGTCACGAACAACGAAACCCCATCCACCCGTCCGTGTCTCTGCAGAGAAAGCTCCATCAATATTGATCTTCAGCAGTCTCCAACTGGTTTCTGCCACACAGTCTCTACAGTTTCAGGACTATGTGTCTCTTCTTTCTGCTTTACGCGGTATTGAGCACACTCTCCCGCCCAATATCTAATCTGAGAGACAACGTTGTCTCGATTCGCATCCTTGTCCTTAGAATTTATTTTGTTCCTTCTTGCCCACCATCTCCAGAGAAGGCATGCGATTAAGGACCTTTTCCTTCGTTCAACTGAAGGACTTGGTGTACTACTGTTTTAGCATCTGGGCACATGCAGAGCTGCAGTCTTTCCTCTTCTAACTTCAGTTCTTTCCAAACCTTTTTAGCTTCTTTACATTTCAGGAACAGATGAGCACCATCCTCATCAAGTCTTTGACAGCACACACACCTTGTGTCACACTTAATCCCTTTCCGTTTGATATTCATTTTCAGTGGCAGGCTATTATGAGCAAACCTCCATATGAACTGTTGAATTTTTGGGGGCAAGGTAGCTTCCAGATTTTCTCCCATTGCAAGGAATCAGTGGCATGGGTCGAAGAGGATTGTTGAGGTCCATCACTCTGTTGCAGATGCAGCTTATATGAAGATTTGACTGAGAAGTTTCCCTTGCTTTCATAGTGCCACACTGGGAGGGAAGTCTTCAAGTCCTCTCGTATTGGAGTAGCAAGGATAACATCAGCATCAATGCTCATGAAGGTATCCCCACCAATTGACCTGTGACCGGATCAATCAGGTCGCTGACCATAGTGTAAATGCATTGTCTTCGTGGTGTAATCATGAAAAAAAAATAGCGCGCTATATCTCCGCTAATAGCACGCTATAGCGTTTTGAGAATTGTCTCGCTAAATAAATCGTGTACAATGTCTCGCTAATAGCGCGATATAGCGCGATATAGCACGCTAATAGCGTATTTTTAGGCTGGCACTATTTTGTTATAGCACGCTATTTTTTCATTGGGTGTAATTGGCTTCAGAGCCCCATCACGAGCAAGCCAGGGATCCGTCCAAATATTCACTGTAGTCCCATCACCGATCCTCCACACGATGCCTTCATTGAGCATATCAACTCCCTTTAGAGCATCTCCACCGGGGGGCCTTTAAATATGTGTCCGGCACCTTTCAATTGAGCTCTCTTTAGTGGGTGTCGGACATGTGTCCGGTCCAAATTTGAGCAACTCTCCCAGCGACACCCCTCAAACAACACCCTCTATCTATTGAGTTGTTAACACAAACACCTTGTGGGCATGTGCTGCTACCGGAGACGAGCGACACTAGCCGCGGCCGGCCTCTCACGGCGGCTCGCCGCGGCCACGTGGACTCAGGACGACGTGGTGGAGGAGACCACACAGCTGAAGAGTGAAGACCTCCCTCGCCTGGCTAGAGCTCAAGCTCGTGCGTCTCGAGGCTTGCGTGCTCCCGACGCCGCCCGCTGCCGCCTTCCCCGTCGAGTCCTTCCTGCACACCGTCTCGACAGTGGCCGGCCTCGCTGCACCACCAAAGGTTGCACGCGCGGCAGCGCACCAGGGCGCGCAGCTCGCGGGCGGAGACGAGGTGCACGGCTCCTCTGATCATAACTGAACATTTTTGAACACTACGAGCTTAAGCAGAGAGTGCAGTCTTGCCATCCAACGATCCTCTGATCGTAGCTAGCACAAACACTAACCACGCAAGCACGGAAGCAACGGAACTTTGAACCACTAGCTAGCACAAACATCACACACGCACGCACAGAAGCCACTAGCTAGCTTGGGCGAGTCTGAACTCTGAACCGGAGCCGCCGAGCTCTGAATCGGAACCAGAACGGCTAATGGAACTCGAACCAGAGAACTTCGACACGCTGCTCCTCCCGCGCGCGATACAGTCCATGGCACTACTACTAGTTCCGCATGGAGCTAGCACGCATGACATCAGCGTCATGGAGCAGCACGGGGGGTAGCAGCAGCGTCCGAGGCCGCTCACGCGAGGCCGACGTGCCGCTCCGGCCGCTCGTCTCGTGGCTCCTCTCTTGCGTTTTAGCTCGAGTCCTTCCGGTTTTGGAAGTAGTCGATGACGGCACATCTCCTAGACATGACGGCTTGGCTTGGAGAAGCACGGGCTGACGGGGACGACGACACCGCGCGTCCGGCCGTAGGAGGAAGACGACCTTCGGGGATGATCCACTGCGTTCTAGCTCGAATCCTTCCGGTTCCATACATATTCGACAACGCCGCACCTTCAGGACATGACTGTTTCGCTTGGAGAAGCGCGGACGACGATACCGCGCGTCCGGCCATAGGTTGAAGACAAGGTCGTCGCGGCGGCTTCCGTGCTCCTCCGGTGCCGTGCTTGCACGAGACGAAGGAGGTAGACGGTGCAGTACCTCTGGCGCGAAAGGCGAGCGGGATATGGCCTAGAGCTCCTCCGTTTCCATGGCCAGGTCGGAGGCGCGGCAGCCGGCGAGCTGCATGCGCGGCTAGCTGAATGAAAGGATTTATTGATATGTGTCACTGCCATTGGGCCAGTGGGCATGCAACTATGTCCGCTTGCATGTCCGGCACCCCCGAGAGGGCCTCCAAATTTGGAGGCCTGTTCGGGGGTGTCGGACATGTTTTTGCTCGGGTGACCCTTTGGGGGTGCCGTTGGAGACGTTTTTGGCCGTCCAGACCCCCAATGGGTCTTTGGAGGGTCATTTGGAGGGTGTCGGTGGAGATGCTCTTAGAATGCTCCGGAAAGAGTATGACATGCCCCCTTGCGGTTTGGCATGTAGAATAGAGGTTGTCGGGTAGTACTTGGCCTTCAAAACCTGTGCACAAAGTGAGTCCGGTGCAACCAGAAGTCGCCATGCCTGCATGGGTTTAACCTCTCTATCCAAACGAGATGGTGCATAGAGAGGTTAAACCCATGCACATCACGAAAACCTAGGCCACCATCTCGTTTTGAACTTGAGTGTTTCCCAGCTTAGCCAATGCACTTTATTTTCTTTATCATTTTGTGCCCATTGCGATGTCATGTGTGGCGTACGTAGAGGCGGCGAAAATTTAATAGGCGGAAACGGTCACTGTTGAGTGCGCGATTTACCGCGGATAAGTCTGATGATCGCCTACGTACGTGGATGCCATCCCGCTTTTTCCTCTGTCCCTGTTGCGCATACGCGCACGCCATGCATGAACCGGTCTCGTCGGTTTTCTCTTCCATTTTCTCCTTTTCGGCTTGCGATCGACGAGAGCAGCAATGGCGGTACAGTACATCCCCACCATTGCTTGTGCGGGGGAGTAGCTGGCTACATATGTGGCCTACTCTCTTGGACCTTTCGGGTTTGTAAGGCACAAAAAGTTATTTTCAGTAGTATACAGTTTTGACCATCATTTTTAACCAATAACACATGAATTACATGTCACACAAATTACAACATCAGGAATTTGTTTCAAATGTGAATCCAATCTTATAATTTGAAATGTGTAGATCAGCAAGGAAAGAAACCACTACGGCTTTTTATATGACGAAAAAGGTGTGAGCCACACATGTTCAGTTCAGCCCATGAAAATAACCAGGTTGGTAAAAATCTCGTCTGTAGGGTTCAACTCTGCGCCATTAATTGAGGAGACAACGCAAATACGCTCCCACCACTGGGGCAAGAGCTTGAGGTTGCATGACCGACACATCGGTACCGGCCAGTCCTACTTTGTTGTTGTGATATGCCTCCAATATATGTCCATGATGTGGCAATTGGAGGTCTTCGTCGCATAATGCACCAATACGTCCCACTCTCTATAACAACCAGAAACGTCGTTAACCCTAGCACGTCTTCGACAATGTTATTTCGGTCACACCCCCCGTTACTTTCGGCCAGGAGCATCTTCTCCTCTGATGGTGCACCTCCTCCACCTCGAACCCTAACCCATTAATTGTGGAGATCCCGCATTTTGATAGAAGGAAAGGAAGACGGGACACAGTGAAATGGAAAGAAACGAGGAAGAAGGCGATAAACGGCCCAAAAGGCAAAAAAGAAGGTTAGTTTAGTAAATAAGAGTATCTCCACGGGCGCTCCAAATAGTCTTAAAAAAGGTTAGTTTCCTAAATAAGAGCATTGGTGGCTCTAGGTTAATAGTGCCAGAAACAATGCTTGTACGTCACACGTCAGTTGGGAACCCCAAGAGGAAGGTATGATGAGTGCAGCAGTAAGTTTTCCCTCAGTATGAAACCAAGGTTTAATCGACCAGTAGGAAAACGAGGTTTGCTTCGAAGGTGTTGGTGAGGAGTGTAGTGCGGCGCAACACCAGGGATTCCGGTGCCAACGTGGAACCTGCACAACACAATCAAATTACTTTGCCCCAACTTAACAGTGAGGTTGTCAATCTCACCGGCTTGCTGAAAACAAAGGGTTAAACGTATCGAATGGAAGATGATGTTTGTTTGCATAAAACAGTAGAGAACAATGATTGCAGTAGATTGTATTTCAGATGTAAAAGAATGGACCGGGGTCCACAGTTCACTAGTGGTGTCTCTCCAATAAGATAACTAACATGCTGGGTAAACAAATTACAGCTGGGCAATTGACAATTGATAAGTGCATATAACATGCATGTGTGAGCTGTGGTGTCTACTATGAGATTCATTTGGGCATTACGACAAAGTACATAGACCGCTATCCAGCATGCATCTATGCCTAAATAGTCCACTTTCCGGTTAACATCCGTACCCCTTCCAGTATTAAGTTGCAAGCAACAGACAATTGCATTAAGTAATGTGCGTAATGTAAACAATACATTCATCCTTGAATAAAGCATTGCTGTTTTACCCCTAGTGGCAACAACACATCTACAACCTTAGAACTTGCTGTCACTATCCCAGGTTAAATAGAGGTTGAACCCAACTATCATGCATAAATACCCCCTCTTGGAGTTACAAGTATTCACTTGGCCAAGGCTTCAACAAGTAACGGAGAGCATGCAAGATCACAAATGACATAGACATGATAATATAATATTCAGCTCCACATAGGTATCAATATAAGTCAGATCCCAGCAAACACAACATGTAGCATTACAATAAGATGATCTTGATCATGATAGGCAGCTCACAAGATCTAAACATGATGGCACAAGTGGAGAAGACAACCATCTAGCTACTGCTATGGACCCATAGTCCAAGGATGAACTACTCACGCATCACTCCGGAGGCGGGCATGGCGATGTAGAGCCCTCCGGTGATGATTCCCCTCTCCGGCAGGGTGCCGGGAAGAGCTTCAGAACCCCCCGAGTTAGGGTTGACGACGGCGGCGGCAGCGAATATGTTCTGGATGAAAGGCTCGGTGTTTTAGGGTTTTCGCGTCTCGGGGAATAAATAGGCGAAGGGGCGATGTCGGCGGACCCCCGAGGGGCCCAAACCACCAGGCGCGGCGTGGGCCCAGCCGCGCCCCTGTGGTTTGGCCACCTCGTGGCTCTCTTCGTCTCTCCTTCGGACTCCGTGTACGTGCTGGAAAAATAGGGACTGGCCTTTTGTTTCGTGCAATTCCGAGAATATTTCCAGAAGTAACTTTCTGAAACCAAAAACAGCAGAAAACAGGGAACTGGCACTGTGGCATCTTGTTAATAGGTTAGTCCCAGAAAATGCATAAAAGTGATACGAAGTGTATATAAAACATGTAGCAAATGGTATAATATAAGCATGGAACAGCAGAAATTATGGATACGTTGGAGACGTATCAAGCATCCCCAAGCTTAGTTCTACTCGTCCTCGAGTAGGTAAAACGATAACAACAAATAATTTCTGAGGAGACATGCTTTCACACAATCTTGATCAATATATTGCAAGGCTCATGTCATGAATGAAGTGACTCAAAGCAATGATCTATAGTTTGCTAACAAATAGATAAAGAGTAAACAATGAATCATATAAGCAAAAACTTTTCATGAATAGTACTTTCAAGACAAGCATCAAAAAGTTTTGCATAAGAGGTAACTCATAAAGCAATAGATTCAAAGTAAAAGGCATTGAAGCAACACAAAGGATGATTAAGTTTCAGCATTTGCTTTCAACTTGTAACATGTATATCTCATGGATAGTTGTCAACATAAAGCAATATAACAAGTGCAATAAGTAAATATGTAAGAATCAATGCACACAAAGTTGACACAAGTGTTTGCTTCTAAGATAGAAAGGAGTAGGTAAACTGACTCAACATAAAGTAAAAGATAGGCCCTTCGCAGAGGGAAGCAGGGATTAAATCATGTGCTAGAGCTTTTTAAGTTTTCGAAAGCATATAGAGAGCACAAAATAAGTATTTGAGAGGTGTTTGTTGTTGTCAACGAATGGTAGTGGGCACTCTAACCCCCTTGTCAACCAGACTTTCAAAGAGCGGCTCCCATGAAGGACGTTATTCTACCAGCAAGGTAGATCATCCCTCTTCTCTTTTGTTTACACATGTATTTTAGTTTCTTTATAGATGACACTCCTCCCAACCTTTTGCTTACACAAGCCATGGCTAACCGAATCCTCGGGTGCCTTCCAACATTCACATACCATGGAGGAGTGTCTATTGCAAAATTAAGTTGCTTACTGATAAATCAGGGCAAAACATGTGAAGAGAATTATTAATGAAAGTTGTAATTAATTGGGGCTGGGCACCCCGTTGCCAGCTCTTTTTGCAAATTATTGGATAAGCGGATGTATATGCCACTAGTCCAGGTGAAAGTCTGTCAGAAGTAAATGACAAGATTGAAAGATAAAACACCACATACTTCCTCATGAGCTATAAAACATTGACACAAATAAGGAGTAATAAAGTTTTGAATAGTTTAAAGGTAGCACATGAAATATTTACTTGGAATGGCAGGAAATACCACATAGTAGGTAGGTATGGTGGACACAAATGGCATGGGTTTTGGCTCAAGTTTTGGATGCACGAGAAGCATTCCCTCTCAGTACAGAGTTTAGGCTAGCAAGGTTGTTTGAAGCAAACACAAGTATAAACCGGTACAGCAAGAATCACATAAAAACATATTGCAAGTATTATAAGACTCTACACTGTCTTCCTTGTTGCTCAAACATTTTACCAGAAAATATCTAGACCTTAGAGAGAACAAATATGCATCCCAAGTCTCAACAAGCTCTACGGTAGTTCTCCACTACTAGGCTTTAACTACATGATGCAAGAGCTTAAACATGATCTACTTGAGAGCTCAAAACAATTGCAAAGCATCAAATCAAAACAAGACAATGATCTACAAGAATGCATATGTCTTTTCCAATACCAACTACTACATGTAGCATTTTCTTTCTTCCAAACAAACACCAATCAATTTATTTAAACATAAACTCTCCAAATGATAATATAATGCAGCAAGAGAGTATTTATAAACAAGTGCTAACAGCTCGAAGAGATGCATGAAAAACAGGAGCTAAAAGCACTGCAGTAGCTAGTTAAGAATACTCAACAAATATAAGTGAAGAACATGAGTATTCACATGAAAAAGCGGAGCGTGTCTCTCTCCCACACAAGGATTGCTAGGATCCGAATTTATTCAAACAAAAACAAAAATAAAAACACACAGACGCTCCAAGTAAAGCGCATAAGATGTGAAAGAATTAAAATATAGTTTCACTAGAGATGACCTGATAAGTTTGTTGATGAAGAAGGGGATGCCTTGGGCATCCCCAAGCTTAGACGCTTGAGTCTCTCTGAATATGGTTGGGATGAACCACGGGGGCATCCCCAAGCTTAGGCTTTTCACTCTTCTTGATCACATAATATCACCCTTCTCGCTTGATCCTTGAAAACTTCCTTCACACCAAACTCAAGACAGTTCTCATTAGAGGGTTAGTGCATAATCAAAAATTCTCATATTCTGTAATGATACAATCAATCCCAAAGCTTCTGGACATTAGCTACAGCCACCAATGCTTTGTGGAGCAAAGAAATCCACACAAACACAGTAAAAGAGCGAATGCAAAACAAAAGGCAGAATCTGTCAAAAACAGAACAGTCTGGAATGACGAATTTTTTCGAGGCACTTAAGTTGCTCAGATGGATCTGGCCTAAAATAATGAAAGTTGCGTACATATCTCAGGAATATGCGTGATTTTTCTCAGAATTTTTTGAATTTTCTACAGGGAGATAAGCTCAAATCCGTGACAGCTAAAAATCTGTCACTGCGCAGAAATCCAAATCTTGCATCAACTTTCAATATAGAACTTTACTTGGCACAACATTGCGATAAAATAAAGATACAAAGGAGTTGCTACAGAAGTAACAAAAATCCTTGACTCAAAGAAAACAAAAATAACAGCAAATAAAAACGATGGGTTGTCTCCCATAAGCGCTTTTCTTTAACGCCTTTCAGCTAGGCGCAGAAAGCGAAAATCAAGTGTTGTCAAGTGTCAAATCAAGAATATCATAAAGCTTCTTGGGCAAAACTGAAACACTTGCACCAAGATCACACAAGGCATTGAAATAAAAATCATTCACCTTTACCTTAATGATGGGTTCCCAACCATCTTCTAATTTCTTAGGAATAGAAGATTTAAGTTTCAACTTCTCCTCCCTTGAGGAGCTCTTTCGGTGTGCCATTCAGAATAGTTGATCATCATATCATCAAGTAGCTTTGTTGCTGCACCTAAAGTGATAGACATAAAGGTTCCTCCAGAGGCTGAATCCAATAAGTTCCTTGAGGAAAAATTTAATCCTGCATAAAGGTTTGGATGATCATCCAAGTAGTCAGTCCATGAGTGGGACAATTCTTCACCAAAGATTTCATTCTTTCCCAAGCTTGAGCAACATGTTCATTATCAAGTTGTTTAAAATTCATAATGCTACTTCTCAAAGATATAATCTTAGCAGGAGGATAATATTTCCCTATGAAAGCATCTTTGCATTTTGTCCAAGAATTAATACTATTTCTAGGCAAAGAAAGCAACCATTCTTTAGCTCTTCCTCTCAAGGAGAAAGGAAAAGTTTCAGTTTATAATATCCCCATCCATATCCTTATACTTTTGCATTTCACAAAGTTAAACAAAGTATTAAGATGGGCAGCAGCATCATCAGTACTAACACCAGAAAATTGCTCTTTCATAACAAGATTTAATAGAGCAGGTTTAATTTCATAAAATTCTGCTGTAGAAGCAGGTGGAGCAATAGGAGTGCATATGAAATCATTGTTGTTTGTGCTAGTGAAGTCACACAACTTAGTGTTCTCAGGAGTATTCATTTTGAAAAACAAAATTAAACTGAATTAAACAAGTAACTAATTTTTTTGTGTTTTTGATATAGAGAAAGAAAACAAAACTAAATAAAAATAAACTAAGCAAGACAAATAACAAAGTAAAGAGATTGGGTGTGAGAGACTCCCCTTGCAGAAGCAATTCTGTTTTCCCGGCAACGGCGCCAGAAAACGTTGTTGGTGGCTCTAGGTTAATAGTGCCAGAAACAATGCTTGTACGTCACACGTCAGTTGGGAACCCCAAAAGGAAGGTATGATGAGTGCAGCAGTAAGTTTTCCCTCAGTATGAAACCAAGGTTTAATCGGACCAGTAGGAAAACGAGGTTTGCTTCGAAGGTGTTGGTGGAGGAGTGTGTGCGGCGCAACACCAGGGATTCCGGTGCCAACGTGGAACCTGCACAACACAATCAAACTACTTTGCCCCAACTTAACAGTGAGGTTGTCAATCTCACCGGCTTGCTGAAAACAAAGGGTTAAACGTATCGAATGGAAGATGATGTTTGTTTGCATAAAACAGTAGAGAACAATGATTGCAATAGATTGTATTTCAGATGTAAAAGAATGGACCGGGGTCCACAGTTCACTAGTGGTGTCTCTCCAATAAGATAACTAACATGCTGGGTAAACAAATTACAGCTGGGCAATTGACAATTGATAAGTGCATATAACATGCATGTGTGAGTTGTGGTGTCTACTATGAGATTCATTTGGGCATTACGACAAAGTACATAGACCGCTATCCAGCATGCATCTATGCCTAAATAGTCCACTTTCCGGTTAACATCCGTACCCCTTCCAGTATTAAGTTGCAAGCAACAGACAACTGCATTAAGTAATGTGCGTAATGTAAACAATACATTCATCCTTGAATAAAGCATTGCTGTTTTACCCCTAGTGGCAACAACACATCTACAACCTTAGAACTTGCTGTCACTATCCCAGGTTAAATAGAGGTTGAACCCAACTATCATGCATAAATACCCCCTCTTGGAGTTACAAGTATTCACTTGGCCAAGGCTTCAACAAGTAACGGAGAGCATGCAAGATCACAAATGACATAGACATGATAATATAATATTCAGCTCCACATAGGTATCAATATAAGTCAGATCCCAGCAAACACAACATGTAGCATTACAATAAGATGATCTTGATCATGATAGGCAGCTCACAAGATCTAAACATGATGGCACAAGTGGAGAAGACAACCATCTAGCTACTGCTATGGACCCATAGTCCAAGGATGAACTACTCACGCATCACTCCGGAGGCGGGCATGGCGATGTAGAGCCCTCCGGTGATGATTCCCCTCTCCGGCAGGGTGCCGGGAAGAGCTTCAGAAACCCCCCGAGTTAGGGTTGACGACGACGGCGGCAGCGAATATGTTCTGGATGAAAAGCTCGGTGTTTTAGGGTTTTCGCGTCTCGGGGAATAAATAGGCGAAGGGGTGATGTCGGCGGCCCCCGAGGGGCCCAAACCACCTCCAGGTGCGGCTGTGGGCCCAGCCGCGCCACCATGTGGTTTGGCCACCTCGTGGCTCATCTTCGTCTCTCCTTCGGACTCCGTGATGGTGCTGGAAAAATAGGGACCTGGCCTTTTGTTTCGTGCAATTCCGAGAATATTTCCAGAAGTAACTTTCTGAAACCAAAAACAGCAGAAAACAGGGAACTGGCACTGTGGCATCTTGTTAATAGGTTAGTCCCAGAAAATGCATAAAAGTGATACGAAGTGTATATAAAACATGTAGCAAATGGTATAATATAAGCATGGAACAGCAGAAATTATGGATACGTTGGAGACGTATCAAGCATCTACACCGACGATCCCAATAGTCTCCCAATAGAGCCTTTTAGGGGCTATTGGGAGCCACAGACAAAAATTTCTGCCACTCATGGTCCCAATAGCAAAAATACCGCGGGACAACCCAAAACAGTGTCCAGAACTCCCTGTGCCGGGGGAGGCAATTGCCGGCAACAAATTTCACCATCAGCCTCAACATACCACACTATCTCTATCATCATTCACTCCCTCCTACTATTCTTCCCAATACCGGCGCCATGGAGACCGTCGCACCTCCCAGCCAGTTCTGACCGCGTCCCCCGGCCAGCACTGTCGACGCCGTTGTTTGGTCCTCCGCTCCATGGCGATCTCATCCTCGTCCACACCGGTGAGCCCATTGTGCTGGTGGTGTCGCAAGCTTGGTGGGGCAAAGCGTACGCGTTGACTTGGAGCCAGAGGAACGCGGGAGGTGTACTCGGCTCTGATACCAAGTTAAAGATTAGGGTTTCCGTGGGGCAATGCCTCACCACGTCTTTCATTTATATAATGATCAGCAATGTTACAAATACATACGTACAAATGTGTATGAATACATGACGCGGTAGACCTACTTTAACAATGCTCATATAAAAGGCAGAGCAAAAACCTGGTTAAGGAGGTCTAATTTTGACTTGCACTTGATGAATTGGTAGCAGTTTTGCACACTACTATGTGAAAGATTTCCAAGCCCAGGAGCTGATGAATCTATGGAATTATGCCAACACTTGAAAAAATAAATTCAGTGGACAATAACATTGACCAATTCGAGAATTGGATAAAGAGACCATGATTATCTGCCAGAGAGCTTCTTCCCCACCGAGGTCACAGAGTTGATTAAAAGGTTCAATCAAGCATGACACTGAGTGTCACAAGCCAACAACTTTGAGGGCAGCTTATTGGTTTGCTAGCAAGCAAGAAGAGTCTCACCTTTGCAACAATGAGAAGCCTAGCAATGTTATAGCAAATAAGAAAGTTGCTAATGTCAACATGAACATAAATCCCAGCAACAAGGAATTCAAACTTAGAGATGTTGTGGACAAGCCAAAAGAAAGAGGTAAATGTTGGTATTGCCCAGAAATGTGGTACTATGGTCACAAGTATAATGAAGTTAAGATTTACTACATGCTATACAATTCCAAGTGCATTCTGATGAAGAAGAGGATGAAACTTCACACTAAGAATTACAACAAGAACAGCTACAACAACCTCCAAGTGAGCTACAGAACACTAATACCAAGGACAAATTGATGTCTATTTCAGACACTACTACTAAAGGCCTTCCTACTGATGATACTATTTCCCTCCAAATAATTATCGGAGGAATGTAGGTAATTGCCTTAGTAGACTCTGGCAGTTTGAGTCACTGTTCAAGATATCTTCCGGTATTCCGATAAATCGGCCGATTTATCGCTTCTCAGTGTTAAGATAAGTCGGTCGATAAATCGACCGATATGCCGATAAACTGGCCGATTTACCCCTTATCTTGGGTCGACCGATAAGTTCCCGATAAGCGATATCCCCAGCATTGGTTTGAGTACGTTTATTAATCAGCAGTTTGCAATCAAGCTGAATCTGCCAATGAGAGCGCTACTAATGCAAGAACTGTCAGCATTGCTGGAGGAGGAACATTAACAACACATGCACCGGTGTCTCGGTGTCCCTTCACAAATCCAAAAGATTAAATTTATCGGTGACTTCAAGGTCCTAGCCTTGAAAGGATATGATGTGGTTTTAGGGGTTTCTTGACTCAAAAAGCACAATCTAACTACTTTTACTGATAACCAAAACCTTGTCAATTACAAAGGATAGTGTGGAGCACACTTTCAGATGATTACCTGCTACTGCTACCCATAAAGAACCAGTTGATCTCTCGCAAGAAGTGTACTGAAATTTCTAAAAAGTACTAGAATAATTTCAGGATATCTTTGCATTGCCATCTGGATAGATCCCAGATGTTGTTTCACCACGAAAATTGGTATGTATGTAGAAAATTTGTATACGTTCGTCTCCAATTTGTTTCAAAAAAATTTGAAATGTTTTTTCTAATTTTTTACTTGACCAGGAGATATGAGCTCGGGATCCTGCAACCGTAACACGCTGGAGTCGTGTGTTGTCTCCCACCCGGGCCCGTGGTCACAAACTCACAATGTCAAATAACTAGTTGAATGCCGTGCGTTGCTACGGACTGTTCATGTTTTTTTCTTAGTGCTTGTGAAACATAATATTCATACAAATTCATATCCGTAAAATGATATAGCCACATAATACATCAAAAAATATAAAATCTTATTTAGATTAAAATATAGTTCCATAAAAAACTATAATTCAAATTTACATGCATCAAAACAACAACACAATTATATCTTGCTGACTAACATTTCACGTGGCTTGTAACCTATGACAGTTTCAAGTAATAGCATCCGTATCATCACCCTATCGATGTACAACCTCGCGTGTCACTTGCTCATGTCGTCCTTCATCGGGTTAGCAGTTAAACCAGTCATATTAGACAACTAAACAGAGCCGACTTCCTGAGATTGTCTCCACACTTGTCCTGGCCTGTCTCCTTTTTTTTTCTGCCAGCGTCTCAACTACGTGCATTGCTACCATAAGTTCATAACATCATATATTCTAGATCTAAACCCTAACGTAGAGGATAATGAGTTCTTCGATACCATGTATGTTTACAGAACCACGACTACTATAAAATGCTTTTAAATATGAAATCAACAGTATCAATTTTATACCACATAACAAACATTGAACCAAGCTAAATCTGGCCAAGGTTGGGCACCTTGCATTTATTCTCAACAGACAACATTTAGTTTCTCAATACAAAATAATATCACAATCCACTCCCATTTCATGGTAACAATATGTATACATGTTCAGAAAATACCTTAAAACAAAAAAAATGATCTGACTTTGCATACATGATGTAAAACTGAGAAAAACATAGCTTCGGTAACTGCCTTAGTAGCCTACGCCCTACGGCGTCTTGAAGAAACTTGCAACTGAATAAGAGAACTTAATCAGAAGGATCGTATGTAAATAACCATGTTGAACTTTATCATCCACCACCAATCTGCCCTTCGTATTTATCTTTCTCCACTTTGTCTAGATCTTCGCCTGGTCTTTGATAGCTTAACAATATAAAATATAAAATGTCAACTAATCACCAAGGTACAATTATATTATGTATTATGTTTTCCACTCTTGGTGCAAATGAATGGGCACGATTTTGAACAAAAACAACACTGATTTACTTTAAAATAACGAGAATACAGCAGGTACCATGTAAAATAGTTTATCTCAACACTCCATGGTTTCGTCTCACAAATCAATTCATGCTACCTAAAATAATGGTGTCCACCTTTTCTTCTAGCCAGAAAACAAGGACACTGCAGCTAGGTCGCCATGAGTCACACATTGTCATGGCAGGTTGTTTTTCTTTTTCACAGCAAAGATTAGCAGGTTATTTACACGATTAGAGCATGAGTCCGCTCCCAGTGGAATGCAAACATACAGGAGTTACCATGGGGTTAGTGAGGGGCACAGCTCAAGCTCCTAGATCTGGTCGATGAACCCGGCCGATGTAAATAACATCTTGACTACAACATGGCGTGCTCCACGCAACATCTCACCACGTATGATGTAGGTTGCATTCGTTTCTTCTTTCTCCGCTCTCAAGAAATAATTCAGGTCCTGTAATATGAACACAAAGTGCACTGTGCACATCATCAAGTAGGAGATTTGGTATATGCATCAAGAGACTGAAATCACCTGGGAGTACAAAGATCTGATAAAAGAGCATTACCTTGTGTTGCCTACTTCTCTAGATCATTTACTGTTTTCTCTCTTTAGACTGAGCAAGGTCAGGCTTGAGTTTTCCATTAGATTGCTGCAACCCGGTATATATTTACTATATGTCTTCATGCCCTCATACAAAGCTGCAGTGGAATTTTATTTTTGCAACTTCAACATTGATAGTAGATGATGTATATTTTTAGGTACCTAAACACTTAAGGTCGATTGTCTGGAATAACATTATGAGCATAAGATATGTATTATACAAAGCAATTTTAAAATTCTGGCAATATAAAATTTAGCCGTCATAAATAAAATTTCAAATAAACGAAACTTTCAACTGTTTTAACAAGTCATGTAGTCTATTTGCTGTTAGATGTGTATAGGTTACTGTTCATGTTTACTGTTCATCACACTTGTATAAGTACTCGCCTTTGGCCCCCTGGAAATATAGTTGCTCATTTTCTGACATGGTATCAGAGCTCACGGTTAGCTCTCACCTCCTCCCCCGTGCGTAGCAAGTCCGGCCTGCCGCCGTTTCCGGCCGCCGCCGTCCCTGTCCGGCCTGCCGCCGTCCCTCCACCGGCCTGCTGTCGCCGGAGCTGCACCCGGCCGCCGTCGTTTTCCTTGTTCGTGCTGCTGCCCGGCCGGTCGAGGCTGCCGTCGCTCCCCTGACTTGCAGCCCGCCGCCTCTCCTCCGGCCTTCCACGGCCTGCTGCGCCGCTCGTCTCCGGCCGGAGCCGACCCCGCCCTCGCGAGCTCCCGCGGCCGCCCTCGCGAGCTCCCGCGTCTTCATCGAGCTCGGGCGAGCTCGGGAGAGCCCCGGCCCGTCTCCGGTCGCTCGCCTCCGGCGGCCGCCTCCGCGGCTCCGGCCGACGTCGACCCTGCCCTCGCGAGCTCCCGCGTCTTCATCGAGCTCGGGCGAGCTCGGGCGAGCTCGGGAGAGCCCCGGCCCGTCTCCGGCCGCTCGCCTCCGGCCGCCGCCTCCCGCGGCTCCGGCCGACGTCGTCGCCCCCGCCTTCCGCGTCTGCGGCTCTGCTCGCCGCTGCCTCCCGAGCTCCGGTCGTCGTGCCGTTCCGCATCGGGCCGGAGAGCTCGGGCCCGTAAGATCTATATTCTCTCTCCTCGTTGACTTAAAAAAAAAATCTGAAAAAAAAATCAGCAGAGAGCCCGCGATGTCTCCGTCGGGCTATGTTGCTGTTCCTCGGTGCTCTGTGATATTTGATGGCACCAACTACGCCGAGTTTGTGGGCTTTATGCGTATCCACATGCGCGGCCTCCTGTTGTGGGGCGTTCTCTCTGGCGAGGTCTCTTGTCCGCCATGCCCCGTTGCTCCTGTGGCTCCTACTCCACCGGTGCCACCTGTTCTTGCTGCTGATGCTTCTCAGGCTGATCGGGATGCTGCCAAGGATGCTGATGATCATGCATAGGGGTGGGCAGAAAAACCGATGACCGAAAACCGAAACCGAGAAGACCGAGACCGAAACCGAAAAGACCGAGACCGAAAAGACCGACTAAAAAATGGGTAGTAAATGTTAAAAGACCGAAATTATTACTGCCAATTCGGTCTTCACATTCTAGTACCCGAACGCACCGAATAGACCGAAAATTCCGTGCGTGGAGCCTGGTATGGCATCCACACTCGCTCACACCCAGGCCCATCGGCCCAATACTGTCTATTTGCCTCTATAGGCCGAGACCTCGTGTCAAGCCTAGTCCCCGAGACCCCAAACCAATCGAATAGTTTGGCAGTTCCTCTTCCCCGACCCCCCGTTCTTACGACAGCGCCGCCATCGGCCGCCGCCCGGCACCTTCAGCCGTCGCGCCGCCACCGGCCGCTGCCCGGCACCTTGCTCCGTCGCGCCATCACCTTCTATCGCCGCGCCGATTCCCGATAGCCTGCCATGTATTGCTGGACTGCAGACTTCAGCTACAAGCTGATGCACGGGAGTGCAGGCTACATCTACATGGCATGAGCGACGCATGTGGTCAACGCCGGGTCGTGCAGGCGCACATCACTGAGGACGGCCATCAGGCTACGATTGTGAGCAGTCCAGCAAGGCTGCAGTGATACTATTACAATTCGGTCAGGACCGAAGTACTAACCGAAATTCTAGGTACCCGAATTTTTCGGTTACCAAAAAATGTCAGCTAATTTCGGTTCTCAATTCTGGCTGACCGAATTAACAGAACACCGAAATACAAAACCCGAATTTTCGGTCTAGACCGAATGCCCACCCCTAATCATGCAGTTGAAGCCTACGACCAGCAGGTATCGGATTATTCTGAGTCCCTTTCTATTTACCGGGATGATCTGTCTGTTTACACTCAGTGGTGCAATGATGATGCCCGTGCTGCTGCTGTTCTCACTGCTAGTGTTCTGCCTCAGTTTGCTTCTGAGTTCATGGGATTAGGCACTGCTCCTGCTATGTGGACTTATCTTTGTCAGCGCTATCAGCCCTCTGGTGATGCTCTCTACCTATCTGTGGTCCATCAGGAGCATGATCTTCAGCAAGGAGACTCTGCTGTTGATGAGTTCTACTCGCAGTGCTCTGCCATCTGGCGTCAGCTTAACTCTCTGAGGACCGTTGTTTGTGGTACTTGTCGCTGCTGTCAGACCGTCAGGTCAGACTTGGAGTTTCAGCGTGTCCACGAGTTCCTGTCTTGCCTCCGTCCTGAGTTTGAGGCTCGGCGTGCTCACTTGCTTGCTCGTGGTCGACGTGTTCCCATCTCCGAGGTACTTGCAGAGCTTCGTGCTGAGGAGACTCGCCTCCGGTCTGCTGGTCTGCTTGTGGTTCCCACTGTGCTTGCTGCCCGTGCTCCGATGTCGTCTGCTCCACCGCTGCTACCCACTCCTTCACGGGTGTGGGTGGACGGCCCTCCGCAGGGGGGGGGGGGGGTCGGCCTCGCTCTCACATGTTCTGCGACTACTGCAAGAAGCCGGGCCACCCAGAGTCCACCTGTTTCAAGAAGGAGCGTGACTTAGCTCGCTCCTCTACAGTGGGTCGTACGCCTTCACCGAGCTCGTTACTCACTGATCAGGACATTGTGCGGCTCAAGCGACTGCTGGCTTCCTCAGGCTCTTCCTCGACTGGCACCGTTGCCTCGCTGACTGCTTCCACTACTGCTGCTCCGTCACCGTCGCCTACACAGTCAGGTACATCTCCGTGGGTTCTGGATTCTAGAGCTTCCTTTCACATGTCTTCTGATTCTTCTGCTCTGTCTTCTGTTCGACCTCTTGATTATCCTGTCAATGTTCTCACTGCCGATGGCACACCTCTTCCTGTTGCTAGTCGTGGCACTCTTTCTACTCCGTCTTTCTCTGTTCCTAGTGTTTCTCATGTTCCTCGTATTACTATGAATCTTTTCTCCGCTGCTCAACTTACTGATTCTGGTTGTCGTGTCATTCTTGATACCGACTCTTGCTCTGTTCAGGACCGTCGCACCCAGGCTCTAGTTGGAGCTAGCCCTCGGCGCCGTGATGCTTAGGGCCTTTGGGAGGTTGACTGGCTTCGTGTTCCTTCTGCCACCACACCCGCCAGTCCACATGCTCTTGCTGCCTCCTCTTCTGCGTCCTTCCAACAGTGGCATCATCGACTTGGTCATATATGTGGCTCTCGCTTGTCTTCATTAGTGCGTCAAGGTGTTTTAGGGTCTGTCTCTGGCGATGTTTCCTTACATTGTAATGGTTGTAGACTTGGCAAACAGACTCAGTTACCTTATCCTACTAGCGAGTCGGTATCCCAGCGTCCCTTTGACTTAGTTCATTCTGATGTTTGGGGTCCTGCTCCCTTCGATTCGAAAGGGGGCCATCGCTACTATGTTTTATTCATTGATGATTTCTCTCGCTACACTTGGCTCTATGTTATGAAATCTCGCAGCGAGGTTCTCCCTATATACAAGCGATTTGCTGCCATGGTTCACACCCAGTTTTCCACGCCCATTCGTGTTTTTCGTGCTGACTCGGCTGGTGAGTACATCTCCCAGATGTTGCGTGGTTTTCTTGCGAGCAGGGTACCCTTGCCCAGTTCTCTTGTCCTGGTGCCCACGCTCAGAATGGCGTTGCTGAGCGCAAGCATCGTCACCTCCTTGAGACGGCTCGTGCCATGATGATCGCTGCCTCTCTTCCTCCCCACTTTTGGGCTGAGGCTGTCTCTGCATGCACCTATCTCATCAACATCCAGCCTTCGGCTGCCTTGCAGGGTGGTATCCCTATGGAGCGTCTCTCTGACCGTTCTCCTGACTACTCTGCTCTTCGCATGTTTGGGTGCGTGTGCTATGTTCTCCTTGCTCCACGCGAACGCACCAAATTGACCGCTCAGTCGGTTGAGTGTGTTTTTCTTGGCTACAGTGATGAGCACAAGGGTTATCGATGTTGGGATTCTGTTAGTCGTCGGCTACGCATTTCCCGCGATGTGACTTTTGATGAGTCTCGTTCCTACTATCCGCGTCC
Organism: Poa pratensis; assembly: GCA_947311845.1. Taxonomy (NCBI): domain Eukaryota; kingdom Viridiplantae; phylum Streptophyta; class Magnoliopsida; order Poales; family Poaceae; genus Poa; species Poa pratensis. Next base: position 13,655,052 of record CAMZMU010000075.1, on the reverse strand, counting down.
TACCGCCTCGACCTTCTCAGTTGAGGATATCTCCTTCCTTATACTCCCTGACACATCTCCTCTTGTGCCCCATATTCCTTCTCCACCTCCACCTCCGGCGAGTCCCACTGTTTCTGATACACCTTCGACACCACCCTCGTCACCTACCTCTCCACCTACTCCTCCAGCGTGTCCTCCCCTTTCTCCCTTCCGGAGCGCCACCTTCCCCGTGTACACCGGTTCATAACCTTCGTTCTCGGACCTCATTACGGTCTCCTGATCGCTATTCTGATTCCCAGTACGGTCTTTCTGCTGTTGCTGAGCCCACTTCCTACCGTGATGCCATGGCCCAGTCTGAATGGCAGCTTGCGATGGCTGAGGAGATTGCTGCCCTTGAGCGCACTGGCACGTGGGATCTTGTTTCCCCTCCTCCCGGTGTTCGTCCCATCACATGCAAGTGGGTCTATAAGATCAAGACTCGCTCCGATGGTTCGCTTGAGCGTTACAAAGCTCGTCTTGTGGCTCGTGGCTTTCAGCAGGAGCAGGGACGCGATTATGATGAGACGTTCGCTCCCGTAGCCCACATGACTACTGTCCGCACTCTTCTCGCTGTGGCTTCTGTTCGTAATTGGTCTGTATCTCAGCTTGATGTCCAGAACGCCTTTCTCAATGGGGAGTTGCGTGAGGAGGTCTATATGCAGCCACCACCGGGGTACTCTGTTCCTGATGGTATGGTCTGCCGTCTTCGGCGCTCTCTCTATGGCCTTAAACAAGCCCCTCGCGCCTGGTTCGAGCGTTTCGCCTCTGTGGTGACTGCCGCTGGCTTCAAGCCTAGCGATCATGACCCCGCGTTGTTTGTGCACACCTCCCCTCGTGGACGGACACTTCTCCTCCTGTATGTCGATGACATGATCATTACCGGAGATGACTCTGAGTATATCGCCTTTGTTAAGGCCCGCCTCCGTGAGCAGTTCCTGATGTCTGATCTTGGTCCACTTCGCTATTTTCTTGGGATTGAGGTTTCTTCGACCTCTGATGGCTTCTTCATCTCCCAAGAGAAATATATTCAGGATCTTCTTGCTCGCGCCGCTCTTGGTGATGACTGCACTGCTGAGACTCCTATGGAGCTCAATGTTAAGCTTCGTGCTACTGATGGTGATCCACTCACAGACCCCACACGCTATCGCCATCTTGTTGGGAGCCTTGTCTATCTAGCTGTCACTCGTCCAGATATTTCATATCCTGTTCACATCTTGAGTCAGTTCGTCTCAGCTCCCAGCTCTGTCCACTATAGTCACCTTCTCCGTGTTCTACGATACCTTCGTGGAACGATCTCTCGCCAACTTTTCTTTCCTCGCTCCAGCTCTCTCCAGCTCCAGGCCTACTCTGATGCTACTTGGGCTAGTGATCCCTCTGATCGCCGCTCGCTGTCTGCCTATTGTGTTTTTCTTGGAGGATCTCTCATTGCCTGGAAGACGAAGAAGCAGACTGCCGTCTCCCGCTCAAGTGCAGAGGCTGAGTTGAGAGCGATGGCTATGTTGACGGCTGAGGTGACTTGGTTGCGATGGTTACTGGAGGATTTTGGTGTTACTGCTGCTGCACCGACTCCTCTATTGTCAGACAGTACAGGTGCTATCAGCATTGCACGTGACCCGGTGAAGCATGAGCTCACCAAGCACATCGGTGTTGATGCCTCCTTTGTGCGTGCTGCTGTGCAGGACCAGCTTCTTGCTCTTCACTATGTGCCCTCTGAGTTACAGCTGGCGGACTTCTTCACGAAGGCACAGACTCGAGCGCAGCATGGGTTCTTTCTCTCCAAACTCAGTGTTGTTGACCCACCATGAGTTTGAGGGGGGGTGTTAGATGTGTATAGGTTACTGTTCATGTTTACTGTTCATCACACTTGTATAAGTACTGGCCTTTGGCCCCTTGGAAATATAGTTGCTCATTTCCTGACATTTGCTACCTTCTAGCCCCTGGTGTTGCCATTACCATAGCTATATCATTATAGTAACTATGGCATTTCCAGCAACAAATATGCCACGAAAGATTGATATGCAAAATCATGGCATTGCCTTATCAGTGCTGAAATAAACCTTCCATGCAGCTGAACTGCGTAACAAAGTTAGAAGAGTTTCAAATTACAGTACTCTAATTATCCAAGCCCAATGTGAAAATAGGGCAAGAAACAGTTATTGAATATTTCTCTAGTCATCACATAAGCTATTGGCAACAGAACACGCCCGGTCATCAATCAGTTGGTTTCTCCAGTCAGTACAGAAGCTATGAGCAGAGTTCTTGTCAGAGTAGGATGGGATGGACCCCCGGAGAATGGGGTAGAGGGGGTGACGTGCGTCGCCGGAGCATGAGGAGGACGAACCGGCGGCTGTTGCCTCGCCGGAGAAGGAGGAGGTGATCCTCACTTGGCTCGACCAGGAAGACGGCGGTAAGCGTAGGTCGAGGTGGAAAGCCTGGACGGCCGGCCGGCGCGGCGCTTGGAGAGATCTCGCCGATAATCAGGTCGCGGATTCCAGCTGTCGGCCACGACAGCAGCGTCACCCGCAGCTTGCTAGACACCGAGGCCAACCGCTGCTCCACATGCATCCGTTGGTCGGGCGACGCAATCCCAGCTGCTTTCCGACCCCTGCAAGGCTGCAATCACAGCTGTAGCCGCTCAACTTTGGACCCTGAAAACGAAGAAATCGCATCTGATGGCGCTCAATGTATTACCTGTGCCTGCTTCGCCAGTACGTACGGCGAATCTGCCCATGGAGGTGGCCGGCAACACCTGATGCCGCTCAGAAGAGGCGTCACGAGGGAGACTCGGGGCGGTGCAGAGATGCTGGGATACAGGGGGCAGTCGCGGTGCTGCGGTGGTGTACGCCTCGCGCTCGCGGGTAGATCGACCTCGTCCACGACGTCAGCGTGGCCTGCTCGACGGGGATCTGCCCACGGCGAGCGTCCCGAGTGCCAGCGTCGCCTGCTCGGCGGGGATCTGCAGCGCCGACGCGCCCGCTTTCCGACGCCCACGAGCTTGCCCTTCAACTGCGCTAGGGTCTGCGTGAGCGTGCCCACCGAGACCAGCTTGGGGATCAGCAGGAGCCCGTGCTCTAACGACGGGCCGGAGGACCGGGGACGCGGCCGCCGCGGGGGCAGGTGCGTGGCGGCGTGGGGGACTAGGGCGATGGAGGAGGAAACGAGCGAAACACTCACCGAGGTGGGGCCAGAGCGAGGGGGCGCGTCCGCGAAGCGGTGTTGGCAGAAAACGGGCGACGTACCGACGTACGAACTCCTATTTAATAGTAAAGACAATGCGTCGACCCGGCTCAACAGCACTTGAGCCTGCGCCGCGTCTCTCTGGCCTCCGGCGACTTCACCCAACGATTTCAGCGGCGACCTCCGGCGGCGGCCACGGAACCGCTTCTTCTGCCCCCTCCTCCGATTTAAACAGGTGAACTCTTCTCCTAGTCCTCTCCCGTTTTTCTTGTCTCTTCTCGCGGGAAACCCTAGCTAATTATTTTTTCTCCCTAAGCCCATACCTAAATTTGTTTGATGCGGCTGCGAGCAGATAGGCGATGGATGCTTCTGAGGAGATTACCCACCGGTAAGATCTAATCTCTCCATGTATTTCCATTCTCCTCACGTTTTAGTCTGCACATCTTTCACTTAGATGGATGATTATTTTAAACAAATTGATCCATTTCATAATCTACACTAGTCTGCATATGTTACGTGTTTGTGTTTGAAGAAATTGGTCCATTTGAAAATCAACACTAGTCTGCATAGTCCGCGCAGTTTGTATTTACAATTTTCCATGTGCAAATGACATTGGCTGTAGAAATTAGTCAGTTGCATTGTAGTGGCTTGCATCTTTTTGTCGATGGTGAATTTAGTTTTGTATACCAACAAGGAAACATGTGCGGATGACAGGACACACGAGCGGCGGCATTCCCCACCGTCGATGGCTGCTGCCGTGTCCAAAGTGCTTGACGATGATGACCTCCTCATCGAGATCCTCCTCCGTCTCGGCTTCCCCACCTCCCTTGTCCGAGCCGCCCTCGTCTGAGAGCACTGGTACCACCATGCCTCTGCCCCGCCTCCGCAAGCGCCACCCGCCCCGCCTCCTTGGCTTCTACTTCCAGGAAATGGAGCTTTTTAGTGTGCCTGCACGCTTCTTCCCGGTGCTGCCTCAGCCCCCAGAGATCGCCACCGTCATCCGCCACGCGAGCTTCTACTTTGAATCCTACAGGAGCCCACTGACTGAGGTACTGGGCTGCCGGAACGGCACCGTCCTGCTCCACATTCGTAACGGCAGCAAGTTTTCATTTCGAGTGCACTTTCCGTTACGCCCTGAGAGAGGCTTAGACATCGCCCCGCTATTGCCACACGTCCAAAACCATGGTGGCTATTTCTATACTTTGAAGGATTTCTTCTCGATAGAGGAAGCCGACGGCTTGTCATACTTGATTTTGTTCGCACATTTTAACAAAGAGAGTACAATACTTATGCTGCATGCATATATGTTGCAACATTTTAATGGTGTCTGGCGGACGGATCTTGCCATGGCCACATGCCAGCACCAGTTCCTTGAGCTGCAATGGGCACCAAATTCTGTGCTTGTCGACAATAAAATATATATTCCGACCTACGAGAGTTTAATTGTTGTCTTCGACTTGACGGCCTCAAGGATCTCCACGATTCCGCTCCCACGAGGGGTGGAGAAAGGCGATGGAGACACCATGTTAATGTTTGCACGGCCGGATGATGCTTCTGGTATGTTCACGCCGAGAAGCTTCAACTTCACATCTGGCTACTCAAAGGGGATATCTGGTTGCTAGTGAATACCATTTATTTGCGGGAGATGTTTGCCATTCGTATGATGTCAGATTGCACGGTTGAGGATGAGCTTGTTTATATAAACCATGTGGGGGACAACGCTGAGTTTGTGGTCTTGCAGATGGGTCGGTGTGTATTCTATCTGGATGTTAAGTGCAGGACGCTGCGTCAAGTGCATGAGATGACAGAAACAGATCCAAGTTTGGGTGACATCCATCCTTTTATGATGATCTGGCCTCCCATATTTCCTACACTCAAAGATGTTGCAAGGTTTGTCTTCTTGCCTTTTGATGATGTATATATTGCTCTTCCTGAGGTTACATGGTTTTCTAATGTGCCTTATCCATCACACTCTTTGGTTTAGTTGCGGTAAGGTGTTAGGTGTATGATCGATTTCTCAGACCATTTGAATAATACTACCTCCGTACCAAAATATAATATGTTTTAGCATTTTTGTGATACAGATGTATATTAGTGTGTTGATTCACTCATTTCACCATATATGTAGTCCACATTGAAATGTCTAAAACATCTTATATTTTAGTACGGAGGGGGTACTAGTTAAGCGATACTAGAGAATGTTTGCCGAAGGATGTCATGAAATCATGCTGCGCGCGTGAGCTTGTTCTTCCGCCCCTTATAAATCGTATAGCTGCAGTTTGTAGTGGTACTAAATAATGTTGTTTGGTGTATTTAGCAAAGACCTCCTGTTCTTTTGTATCTCAGGTTTCACTGAACTATCAGTGCAAAACTACAAATCGTACCTACAAAGTATGAAACATCATGTATAGGAGGTAATAGCTGAAAGATGCCTTTGCTTTGTTATCATGTTGACCACTGTATTTTCTTGTCCTGAAATATCATCAAAAAACATATTTAGCAGGGAATTCCAGCTTCCTATTCTTAAAAATAATCATGGTATATTTCTGTACTTCCTACCTTTGAAATTTCAACCTCAAGCCATGTATCGGCTTGTTTTATTTAAAACTCATGTATGGGCTTATGCTCGATTAGTCATTCAGATATATCACCGTGAGAATTTCCTTATGTATGACATGTCCAAGCTAACAGTGGGTAATTCGTATTTGTGTGGCATTTCTCCTTTTTTAAAAAAACAGGCAATACCGCCTCATTTTATTTTAAAAACAGGGAATTGACCGGAAACCGATATAAACACTCTCGCGACCGTCATGGAACATGACCGACTCGAGGGCACACACAACCAACTTGGCTACCATCACAAACTACACATACACCGCTGAAACGAGGACCGTCGTCGAGGTTGCCCACCAGTGGCATCGGCATCACTCCTCGAGCAAGCGACTCTGGCTTCACCGAAGAATGATCACCTAAGAAGTCTCACCGCAGCGGCCTCATGAAGCACACGTCAGCCCATGCCAAACAGTCAACAACCCTTCGCGTAGAAAGATGGCAGCTCCGATTCCGATGACGAGCTCCGAAGAGGAGATATGCAAGACCCATACCGCGAGAGATCTTCATGACCGCACCGCCCATCGCAGGTCATCGTTGCCGCTTGAACAACGTGACAGCAGCTCCGACTTACACGCCGGAACAAAGTCGACTACCAAAATCTTTGCCGCGGCCAAACCATCGCTCAACATTGTCGTCGTTGCCGCGCAAGCCGCCACGCGGAACTCACACATCGCCGGCTGACCGCCTGTCAACCCCGATATCGTGTATGTCCAGCCTCGGGAAAGCGTGTAGGGAACACTGACTCCAAGACGACACCCTCGGAAGGGGAAGCGACGAGAGATCGACGACGTCGCCCAACCCTGCACTGCACAGCAGGATCTTGGTTTTCACGCGTAGACATGGCCTAAGGGTGGAGAAAGTCGAAGAGCTCCATGACAACCCCAGGAGGACAAGCGACACCCACAAGCGCCCTGCTGTCATGCCTTAGCCCAGAGCAACCGGCCTCAACACCCCCATGTAGCCCGGTAGAAATCGGGTAGAACCTACATCACCGCCAGCCCACAAGCCCACTGGCCCACACACCTCCAGAGCGGCGACAAGCCGACAACACCATCACTGCCCAGCAACCTTCCTCGTCGCCGACAAAAGCTAACAAGCCAAATCCGGCCGGAACCGACCAGATCGGGCAACCCACTTACCAGCAAAGCCACTGACCTTTGCATGGCCTCGAATCCACAGAGTAGGAAGGGGAGGGGGCACCCTCCCCCACACGCCACGCAGGAACGCCGAAGAGGAGAATCCCGTCGGAGCTGCATCCTCAGAACGGGAGGGCGAGCCGCCATCACTGGGAGCGCTGCGAAGTGGAGCCGTCGGGCTCGAAGCCACTGCCACTGCAGCGAAACGAGATCCGCAGACCACAGCTCACCGGACGGCTTCACTGTAGGGGGCCAAGCCTCCCCCACCCCGCTGCATGCTCGAATAGCACAGATGCCACCGCCCAATCAGCTTCCATGGACGACCACTACAGCGAGCTCCGCCTGCAGCCGCGCCCGCCGCGAGCTCTCCCCATGACTTGTCGAGGCAGTGGCCACCGCCACCGCGGCAGCAGCGGCAATGAGGCGACGAGGGAGCCTGACGGCGAGCTAGAGTTCCCCCGAGTCGCTCAACAGAAGGGACGCGGGGTCGGTTTCGGTTTCCTTGCTTCTTTCTTGAGAAACAGAACAGATATGACTACTGGCATTTCTCCTTTTGTGGTTAGATTTATTTTTATTGAAATGCAAACTAGAGAATGGAAATATGTCCATTTTCTATATGAAGGTATTTAGCTGCCGTGACGAGAGTTTTGAGAAAGAAACTATATTGCTGGCCGAGATTCAATACTTTGATTTCTTAGTGTACATAACATTTCACTGCCGATCGTACTGGACCTTTATCGTGTTATTTCATTTAATATTTGGACGCCTGAAGTGGCTTAATAAATATTGTGATGCTTTTCTCATCCTGATCCTTCCTCTGTTTTCTCTGCTCCAGAAATGCCATGTGAAGAAGAATTGAGAAAGCTTTTGAATGGTCAATTAAAAGGGCACCGTCAAGGAAGAGGAGAGAGCTGCATTTCCTCGGTTTACTCCCCTGTACCAAAATATAAGATGTTTAGATGTTTCAATATGGACTACATACAGATCGAAATGAGTGAATACGCGTCTAGATATATCTGTATTAGATAAATTGTAAAACATCTTGTATTTTGGTATGGAGGTAGTATGTTCTAAATGTGTTTCACTCTCGATTGTACTGGACTAATTAGGATGCTATTTAACCAGTCCAGGTACTCTTAGTCTTATCCCTATGGTCTACCGATCTTCATTTTGTGGTCTAGACGTGTGACATCACGGGACGTATCCACCGAAGCCATGTGAAAATACGGGGAAAAGAAACAATCTTTTGATCTGGACGATAGCTCCTGAATCGCGCGCACCCTTCGCTTTCATCGGGTGGATGAATGCCATCCAAGTCAACCGAGTGAGCCACCCACCATTGCTAGCTGCAAGCCACCACTCTTAGCTTGGCTAGCTAGCCAAACTGCTTCGCCTTCACACACCACACTATCATCGTCTAAAACCGACCCAACTCCCCCAACTCCTCTCTTGTCATCTTCCTATCCTATCATACCTGCCCCCCACCGCTCCACGCCCACGCCCACGCCCGCACTCCCATTGATCAAGACCTCCATGACCGCTCCATCCCAACTTTAAACGCCCCCACGCGCGCGGGCACCATTGATTATGCCGGCCGATCCATCAGCTAATATCCCCGACACGTAAGTAACATCTTCCACCTTCACGCCAACCAGCTAGCACCGGCAGCTCGCCCGCGCGCCACCATGTCGCTTCGCCGTCTATGCTTCGTGCTGCCCATGGACGGGGACGAGCTCCTCGTGGCTGATCATGACGCCCAACGGCGCCGACCCCGCCAGAAGCTGGGTTCGTACGTCCGCGGCAAGGTCGGCCGCGCGCTGTCCTGCCTCCGCTGCGGCGGCTGCCACGACGACGACTCGCGCTCCATGGGATTCGAGGACATGGCCGGCGTGTACGAGGTCGGCGCGAGGAAGATCAATGGCGCGTCGGGGCCCAGGGTGTTCAGCTACTCGGAGCTCTACATCGGCACCAGCGGCTTCAGCGACGACGAGGTCCTCGGCAGCGGCGGCTTCGGGCGCGTGTACCGCGCCGTGCTGCCGAGCGACGGCACCACGGTGGCCGTCAAGTGCGTCGCCAGCGTCGGCGTCGACCGCTTCGAGAAGTCCTTCCTGGCGGAGCTGGCGGCCGTGGCCCGCCTGCGGCACCGCAACCTCGTGCGGCTCCGCGGCTGGTGCGTGCGGGACGAGGAGGAGCTGCTGCTCGTCTACGACTACATGCCCAACCGCAGCCTCGACCGGCTCCTCTTCTCGCCCGCGAAGGCGCCCGCGCTCGGCTGGGACCGCCGCCGCCGCATCGTGGCCGGCCTCGCCGCCGCGCTGCTCTACCTGCACGAGCAGCTCGACACGCAGATCATCCACCGGGACGTCAAGACCAGCAACGTCATGCTCGACTCCGAGTTCAACGCCCGGCTCGGGGACTTCGGCCTCGCGCGCTGGCTCGAGCACGCCGCCGTCGAGGACGCCCCGCCCACGAAAAAGCTCGAGCTGCTGCCGTCCGTGCCGTCCGTGCCTTCCGTGCGCTCCACGTTGTCCTTCTCCTCGTCGGCGAACTACCAGTTTCGGCTGATCGACACGAGCAGGATCGGCGGCACCATTGGGTACCTCCCCCGGAGAGCTTCCAGCGCAGGGGCGCGGCAACGGCCAAGTCAGACGTGTTCAGCTTCGGGATCGTGCTCCTGGAGGTGGCCACTGGACGCCGGGCGGTCGATCTGGCGTACCCCGACGACCAAATCTTCATGCTGGATTGGGTGCGGCGGCTGTCCGACGAGGGGAAGCTGCTCAACGCCGGCGACCGTAAGCTGCCGGAAAGCGGCATGTTCGACATGGTCAGGCTCATCCACCTCGGCCTCCTCTGCTCGATGCATGACCCGAGAGCTCGTCCTACCATGAAGTGGGTGGTAGAGAACATCTCCGGCAGCTGCTCAGGCGACCTCCCACCGCTTCCGTCCTTCTTACCTGTCCCAAAGTACATCTCTCTCACTTCATCCTCCTCTGACTCCGGTACGTCCACAACCATCGCCGGAACGAACAGCACAGTCACCTCCGCCTCCGCCTCCGCGTCGACGAACCCCATGTGTACGCCACAGCGGCCGGAACAACCATTTACCTCACCGCAGAAGACGGAATAAAGATGTCGTCCGGCGGCAACTCGGGTACTGAGAAGAGCGGCACCAGCCAGCGATCTTCGCCGCGGCCAGTGGTAGCCGTCCCGAATGTCGATACTCCGCGCGAGATATCGTACAAGGAAATCGTGGCGATCACGAACGATTTCTCCGAGTCGCAGGTGGTGGCAGAGCTGGACTTCGGGACAGGGTACGAGGGATTCCTGGACACCGGCCACGGTGGACGCGTCCATGTCCTCGTGAAGCGGCTCGGCATGAAGACGTGCCCGGCACTGCGTGTCCGGTTCGCCAACGAGCTCTGCAACCTGGCCAAGCTCCGGCACCGGAACCTCGTGCAGCTGCGCGGCTGGTGCACGGACCACGGCGAGATGCTCGTCGTCTACGACCACTCCCCGGGAACCTCCTGAGCCACCACCTTCCTCGCCCGCCGCACAGCGATTCTGACGACGTCCTCGTGGCGCCACCGGTACGGCATCGTCAGGGCGCTCGCGTCCGCCGTGCTGTACCTGCACGAGGAGTGGGACGAGCAGGTCATCCACCGCAACATCACGTCGTCGGCGGTGTTCCTGGACCCCGACCGAAGCCCACGCCTCGGCAGCTTCGCGCTCGCCGAGTTCCTGTCGAGGAACGAGCACAGTCACCACGTGGTTGTGCCCACCGGCTCAGGGTCGGCGCGCGGCATCTTCGGGTACATGTCGCCCGAGTACATGGAGACCGGCGTGGCCACCACCATGGCCGACGTGTACAGCTTCGGGTGGTGGTTCTCGAGGTCGTGACAGGAGCCATGGCCGTGGACGCGAGGTCACCGGAGGTGCTCCTTGTCAGGAAGGTGCAGCTCTGCCAAGAGGAGGACCGCGACGTCGTGGAGGCCCTCGCGGACAGGCGGCTGGACGACAGCTTCGATCGGCAGGAGCTCGTGCGGTTGGCCAAGCTCGGCATCGCTTGCACGCGGTCTGGACCCGGCGGCGCGGCCGGGCATGAGGAAGATCGTGAGCATTCTGGACGGCAACGACGAGGTGCTGAGCAAGTTCGAGCGGAGAACCGAGAGCAGGGAGGAGTGGGAGACCAAGAATGCGACGGCTCTGTCCTTGGTCAGGAGATTGCAGGCTCTTGGCATACACTGATCGGAACAATGGATCATAATGCACGATGCATGAGAGGATATATTTTGTTCATATATGAGAACTTTCTAGCGCATTTTGTGTGGATATAATGCTTTTCTTAGGATGTGTGGATACAATACTGTATGTGTGCTTTTTGTAGTGAGACCTTTTTTTCAATCAGGGGAACTACCCGACCTCAAAGAGATGCATATAGTTTTATTTTATTTTATTTTATTTATTCAGCAAATACAGATAGAAAGTTTTACCACAATCATACATATCGAACCGTCAAATAATATCGAACCGTCAAATAAGTTGACAAAGCACTACCCAGTAGCACAACGACAGAGAAATCAAGCGGGCCTTACGTCTGGACCCTGGACCACTGCCATCGCTAGTTCATCTGATAAATCTTCACCAGCTAAATGTAGAGATATCGTCTCATGCACACGCTCAAGAAGTTGCCTTCGCCACCTTCCATCAACCTATCTCCAGAGTGTCAATCAAAACGAATACCCTTGCCAGGCCTGTCATCGACGCCAGACGGTGCCACCACCATGCGACACGCGTCTGCCGCGGAAACCACGCTGCGCCACGCCGCCAAAACTCACCCTCATCGATACGATAGATACAACACCGCTCCACCATATAACCATCGAATGTTCTCTCGGCCGATGCAGCCTCTAAGAATTATGCCCTTAAGGGGCGGTGCACGACAGGAGCGTACGCCGTCATCATCCGATTCATGGGTTTAGAGTTTTCTCCCGAGGTACCAGAGGGAGGTGGGAGTTTCACCTCGGTGATGCCTTCAAGAAGGAGACGGCACACAAGGACTCGCTATCACTGACTTCGGCCACCGGCTGAAGACAAGGCTTTCACCCAGTTCCTGTGCCACAAACCTCCATCCAACTCTTATCCATCAGACCGATATATCAGAAATTCGATGTCACAGCCAAGAGGATTCAGGCCTATGGCCGAAACCGATATAGGAGCCACTTGCATGATTGTGGGGACAAAGTAAGAACAAACACCAGTTGAGGTGGCGTGTCAAGCTGCATGCCATGGCCAAGATAGCGGAAGGAGCATGCTGACATGGCCATTTTGCATGTGTAATTTACAAAACATTTCGATAGAGTGCATTTCATTATTAATAAGTTTAAGCATTATAACCGGTCTCGCCATAAGTAGGATGCACATAGCCGCAACCGCACAGTCTCACAAAAATAAAATAAAACATACACAAGTGAGTAACTAGCTAGTCATGAACTGCATACCGCCTATAATACTGGGGGCCAATCCGAAAATCACGTGGCCATCCATGTCGGATAAAAATATCCTTCATTTTTTCTCTAGTCGCGCAGACACACCTCTATAGAAAGGTCTCGATTTTCAAATATTAAATGAAGATATAGTAGGCATGAAAGTGATAGATATCGTAGATATACTGTGTAGTGTACGCCTAATGCAGGAGTCGTCCATAGATCTTTCCTCCAAAGCGCAATTATTTCCCTACTCAAGCCCTGCTACTAGTAATCACCTTTGTTTTTGTTAGTGTCGTAAGCGCAAATTAATCTACCGAGAAACAAGCAATCCGCAGCATGATGACGACACTGAGATTTGTTAACGCAGTTCGGCAAACTCGCCTATATCTGCGGGGCATGACTACGGGCGCACCTCCCCATTGATACCCCAAACCTGACCGCCCTAGGCGCCGACACAAGCCGCCGGCTCCCCCTGCGTGCCTGTTGCTATCAAGTCGTCATGGGTTACACGTGTGGTGCTCCCCTCATTATATGGGAGACCCAGGCTACAAGAGTTCGACTCGAACAGTACTCGTACCTATCCACACCTAATACAACTCCAAGTCCAAACCTAACCCAATACGTACACAATATTTGACACAAACAGAACAAACTCCACCTTGGCGAATATTGTCCGCCACCTTTAATTCGTCAATGCGTCAAACCTCCATGTACTCCGGACTTGAGTTGTCTCCATGAGCTCCACTGCTACTCCCAGACTCCACATGACTCCACCTGCAACTGTAATCCCTTCTTCCCGTGTCAACATCATCACACACCGACCAGTGGTCTGCGTAAAAATGCTTTCAACTTGAAGAAACTTCACCGTCGCCTTTTAGTCAACCTGAGTCAAATTCACAGTCGTCGCATTCTAGATAGTCTTCTACATGTCCTACAGCTATAGCACTCCGCCTCCTTCCGTATCTAGTCATCCGCACTTTGCCATGTGCACTGAACATCACAGAATATACGGCCATGTACACTCGAAGCTTCCGACATTTCAGACTTTCCAACACTTTCTCAGATTCCCCATGGTCGACTCCTGTCTATCACCTGACATGTCAATCTCTGTAGACCCTGTCACCAACTTGAATCTGATACTCGCCAACACTACGTCAGCACCCCTTGCACACATGTCCGAACACATGTCCGATCTACTGTGCCCTGGTCTGTCGTCGTGTCCTGTGCTTACCGCACGCCTCGCCGCTACTACCGCGTCGAGCATCTGCAATCTTGGCCAAGATCTACCGGTCGCTAACCCACACCACCTCAGGCCCCACTGCAGACAACCATCAGTCATACCCGACCGATGCCGAGTTCCACGCATCTCTCCAGACCCTGAGCTCCAGTCCGGACCACGTACCTCTCGCCTTCCCGCTGACTAAGCTTCGATTCTCCGGATCCTTACACCGTAGCCCCTCCATCAGCCGAGTGAAATCTCCCCTCAGAGACTCCAGCTCCACCTTTAACATGACTCCTTGGTAGATGATCAATCCACCCCGCGCCCCGCCTACCTCAAGATCCCATAAGCGCTCCATCTTGAATCGGCCCCGCGCCACCGCATGTCGAAGCACGCATAACCATGCGCCACGTGTTTCCACGCCACAGAGTACGGACACCATCAGACCTCACGCTCCCACGTCGTTGTCGCCGATCTTCACCGTCTTCTGTCCGACCGACCTCCCGTCGATCTATTAGACTGTCCAGTCCGACCCAGCCGAATGTATCCGACTGCACCCATACTCCACCATGTGCCCAGTCCACCTTCCGCGCACTGTCCGGCACCCTATGTATGCATGATCCTCACGACACGCTCTAGCACGTCGTCACTCGCCGCATCCAGTCCATCTTGATCAACTTGGCCCCATGCTACATCATCGAGCGTCGCCCATACAACGATTGGATCAAATAACATTGACAAAACCTGTCAATCTTCCCATGAACCTGTGACTTGGAACCTGTCCCTTTTCCCGGTAGCCCTCCATGTAACCTTAGCACCAAAGATCCATTAATCAATCCACGCATGCTCTGAACAAAATAGCTACACATAGGGATTATTCCCTTTTTTTCACGTAACCAAATCTCATGCATCAGCATGTATGTACGTCAGCCAGCCTTGGTCAACACCTTGCCTAGTCCTCCAAGCACGCATGCTCTGAACAAAATAGCTACACATAGGGATTATCAATCCATTAATCAATCCTAGCACCAAAGATCCATTAATCAAATCCACGCATGCTCTGAACAAATAGCTACACATAGGGATTATTCCCTTTTTTCACGTAACCAAATCTCATGCATCAGCATGTATGTACGTCAGCCAGCCTTGGTCAACACCTTGCCTAGTCCTCCAAGCGGCAACCCTATATATCGACCAGGTCGATGATAGGGATAAATCACACACCCCTCACGCTTATTGGGCCGGCCCATTAAAGCGGCGCAAGAGAAAAGAATTAAGAGAAAATGGATGCGTATGTGGGATTTGAACCACGAACCTCAACGCACAGACGAGCACGCGCAACCACTGCGCTACGCTGGGTTTCTTGACTATAATAGCGTATGACCCTATTTATTGGGTATTATCTTCGGTTGTTTATTTTCGGGTTTCATTTGTTTTCTGTTTCTTTCTTTTTCGTTTATCTTTCTTCTTTTTCGTTTTTAATGTTGTTTCTTTTTTCTTTCTTTTTCCGATTTTTCTTCCTTCTTTTTCTGTTTATTATTTTTGTTGTTTATTTTTTCTTTCTTCTTTTCTGTTTTCCGATTTATATATTATTTGAAAAAATTTCTTTTTCTTTTTTTTTTTCCGTTTTCTTACTAGATATTATTTTTTGAATTTTTGTTTTTGAAAATTTTCAAATTGTTCATGTATTAAAATCGTTCAAAATAGTCTCCGTTCAAATACCTTTTTCCACTTTTTCAAAATCATTCAAAAATAATTTTTGTTCAAAGACTTTTTCTATTCGTCTTTTAAAATCGTTCAAAATTTGTTTCTGTTCAAATACCCATTTTTTTCACTTTCAAATACCTTTTTCCGTTCAAATACCTTTTTTCACTATTTGAAAATCGTTCAACAATAATTTTCGTTCACAGACTTTTTCTGTTCGCATATTAAATTCGATCAAAAATAGTTTCCGTTTAAATACCTATTTTTTGTTCACTTTTCGAAAACTGTTCAAAAATAATTTCCGTTCACGCACTTTTTCTATTTACCTTTTATAATCGTTCAAAAATAGTTTCCGTTCAAATACCTATTTTGTTCACTTTTTTGAAAATTGTTCAAAAATAATTTTCGTTCAAACCGACTTTTTCTGTTCGCCTTTTAAAATCGTTCAAAAATAGTTTTCGTTCAAATACCTTTTTTGTTCACTTTTTGAAAATCGTTCA
Organism: Poa pratensis; assembly: GCA_947311845.1. Classification (NCBI taxonomy): domain Eukaryota; kingdom Viridiplantae; phylum Streptophyta; class Magnoliopsida; order Poales; family Poaceae; genus Poa; species Poa pratensis. The sequence continues at coordinate 13,639,199 of CAMZMU010000075.1, read as the reverse complement.
AAAATAAAAAAAATTCAACGACTTTTTCTATTCGTCTTTTATAATCGTTTAAAATTTGTTTCTGTTCAAATACCATTTTTTCAGTTTCAAATACCTTTTTTCCGTTCAAATACCCATTTTCCGTTCAAATACCTTTTTTCACTATTTGAAAATCGTTCAACAATAATTTTCGTTCACAGACTTTTTCTGTTCGCATATTAAATTCGTTCAAAAATAGTTTCCGTTTAAATACCTATTTTTTGTTCACTTTTTCGAAAACCGTTCAAAAATAATTTCCGTTCACGCACTTTTTCTATTTACCTTTTATAATCGTTCAAAAATAGTTTCCGTTCAAATACCTATTTTGTTCACTTTTTTGAAAATTGTTCAAAAATAATTTTCGTTCAAACCGACTTTTTCTGTTCGCCTTTTAAAATTGTTCAAAAATAGTTTTCGTTCAAATACCTATTTTGTAATCGTTCAAGAATAGTTTCTGTTCACCGACCATTTTTCGGTCACTATTTTAAAAAATTCGTTCAAAATTAGTTTCCTTTCGTCGTCATTTTTTGAAAATGGTTCAAATTTTCAAAAATATTTAAAACATCCAAATATTAAAATGTTCAACAATAATTTTCGTTCACAGACTTTTTCTGTTCGCATATTAAATTCGTTCAAAAATAGTTTCCGTTTAAATACCTATTTTTGTTCACTTTTTCGAAAACCGTTCAAAAATAATTTCCGTTCACGCACTTTTTCTATTTACCTTTTATAATCGTTCAAAAATAGTTTCCGTTCAAATACCTATTTTGTTCACTTTTTTGAAAATTGTTCAAAAATAATTTTCATTCAAACCGACTTTTTCTGTTCGCCTTTTAAAATCGTTCAAAAATAGTTTTCGTTCAAATACCTTTTTTGTTCACTTTTGAAAATCATTCAAAAATAATTTTGTTCAAAGACTTTTTCTATACGTCTTTTATAATCGTTCAAAATTTGTTTCTGTTCAAATACCAATTTTTTCACTTTCAAATACCTTTTTTCCGTTCAAATACCCATTTTCCGTTCAAATACCTTTTTTCACTATTGAAAATCGTTCAACAATAATTTTCGTTCACAGACTTTTTCTGTTCGCATATTAAATTCGTTCAAAAATAGTTTCCGTTTAAATACCTATTTTTTGTTCACTTTTTCGAAAACCGTTCAAAAATAATTTCCGTTCACGCACTTTTTCTATTTACCTTTTATAATCGTTCAAAAATAGTTTCCGTTCAAATACCTATTTTGTTCACTTTTTTGAAAATTGTTCAAAAATAATTTTCGTTCAAACCAATTTTTTCTGTTCGCCTTTTAAAATTGTTCAAAAATAGTTTTCGTTCAAATACCTATTTTGTAATCGTTCAAGAATAGTTTCTGTTCACCGACCATTTTTCGGTCACTATTTTAAAAAATTCGTTCAAAATTAGTTTCCTTTCGTCGTCATTTTTGAAAATGGTTCAAATTTTCAAAAATATTTAAAACATCCAAATATTAAAATGTTCATATCTCGAATATTTAAAACATCCAAATATTAAAATGTTCAAAATTAATTTCCGGTATCGAGAAGTTACCAGATTATTTTCTGTATCTTGTTACATATTTTAACCATCTGTAACAAACGAAATTGATGAAGCAAACGGTTTTTTCGCTTTTTCCTCTTACATATGAATTTTTTTACAGTATTTGGTATAATTCAGTTAAAAAGGGAAACAAAATTTTAGGGATGTACGATGGAAAACGGAGGAAAAAAGGGAAACAGATTTTTTTAACAGAAGGGAAACGGAGGAAAAAAGGGAAACAGATTTTTTTAACCTTACAACGAAATTGATGAAGCAAACGCTGGCTAAATTAACAGAAAAATAAGGAAGTGTTAGGGGTGTACGATGGAAAACGAAGGCTTTGGCTGGTACTCGAACTCGCGACGCGCGGCGCGAAGAATCAGTCAAAAGCCAGTACGTGAGGCGAACGAAAGTTTAAAAATTGCTTCCTGGGCCAGGCCCAATATCGCTCCAGGGTGTGCGATGCCTCCCTAACATCGACCAGGTCGATGTATTGGGGCACCCAAGCTAGCACGCAGCACCTTGCCTCGCACATGGGCCCCGCCCACCTGTACAAAAACCAACTGCTACCTTGGGCTGCACCAGGCTACACGCCATTGCCTCCCTTGTACGGCTGGTCTTTATGCACTCCTGGGCCTTGGGCCGTTCAAGACGTACAGCTGCCGGCTGCCGCTGAGAATCCGGCTGCTGCACTGCGCCCGATCGATCGACGGATCGATCTCTACTCCCGTTCCGCGTGCGCCTAGGGCTCCTGCTGGCTCTGGATGTCAGACCCCGCAAGCTCGAGCCGATCCAATCTGATCGAACTCGACCTACCGTACGCACATGCTCAGTTGCTTTGCTTTACAATCGCTTCTTCAACCTCCGACGTATCCCAATCGGCTCTTCCGATCATAACGCCGAATATCTTCATCCTCAGATCAACAATCCACGACCTTCAACCTCGCTCTGATACCAATTGTTACTGTCGTAGGCGCAAATTAATCTACCGAGAAACAAGCGATCCGCAGCATGATGACGACACTGAGATTTGTTAACGCAGTTCGGCGAACTCGCCTACATCTGCGGGGCATGACTACGGGCGCACCTCCCCATTGATACCGCAACCCTGGCCGCCGTAGGCGCCGGCACAAGCCGCCGGCTCCCCCTGCGTGCTTGTTGCTATCAAATCGTCATGGGTTACACGTGTGGTGCTCCCCTCATTATATGGGAGACCCAGGCTACTGTAGAAAATTAGGGTTTGGATCTAATTCGGCCTACCCTCTATTTCTCTGCCTTATCGGTGGTGCCGCTCATAATGCATATTGAGCCTAGAGGGTGGGACCTTTATATAGACTCCAAATTCCAGATAACTCAATCTGTTTCCAGATAGGACTCGTGACTTGTTAAACCAACCAGTATCATTAACAGCCATTAACCGAGCCTATTACTGTTAAACAATTAGGTCCCAGCACGCACGTGTGAGTCATGCGCCGAGTTCGAATATAAAATCAAACTCGCAGGCTTTAACAATCCATAGAGCCAATCCTATGAACAATCTGGCATTCCGCTCTATACTGTTCCCGGGTATAATTCCAGCATATTAATATACACTGTGTTCCAGTATAGCCGTACCGGCTTCCTTAAGTATATTTCCTTAAGTACAATTCCACATCATTAATTCTCTGTTATTTCCGTGATGCTTCCAGACTGAAGTTTAATTCCGGACAATGTAGTAAATATATAAAATGTTGCAAGACACAATTTCCTACATCTCCCACTTGACTGAAAACATTTTATTTCAGCTAAGTGAATTCCCATGCTATTACATGGTTAGGCGTTAATTTCTTCCTTCAGTGCACTCACGTTGTATATAAACCTTTGTGACTTTTGGAGTCAAATTATCACAAAGTAACAGGTTACGATGCACCTTTCCACGACCTTAAGTTCACAAAGAAAATTTCTTAGCCATAGACCTTCCTTCAATGCTTGATGCATCAAAGTATTCATATTTCATAAATAACGAGTACTAAATCATGTTTCCTTTGTACACCATAAAGACCTACAAAATTAAATATTAACACATAACATAAAATAGATTACCTTTCACCAAGATCACAAATAGCGTCAATATCCATGTAGTTGAAGGTTGAGATCATCAATGAATAATGAGTAATCCATATTTCCTTGACATTGCGCGACAAGTCCATTATGTGATTCCAAAAATTTCAATAAGATTCATATTCCGTTTGCTAATAATTCCAGCAAATCGTTTTCGTGCTAATCAAAATAGCAACAATTACAACGACATGGCTAAGATCAGGTCGCACAAATAATGTCCCACAATAACTGAGGATGACAATTATTATTCCTTTTTCCTCACGAGTTTAAATATAATTCCTCGCAGAGTATCATTCTCTTAATCAAAAGGTACATGACAGGTTTGCACTTTTCCATAAAAAATATATCAAAATATTATCTATGTAATTCCATTCCCAAAATGCAGGAAGGTTTAGACATACCTTTCATAAGTTAAAACTGGATCAAGCTTTCACTTCCATCAATGTGATATTTTAAAACCAATAAAAACATATTTAGCACATATAACGATAACACAAAACAATTCACACTAACCTTTGTATATGAATATCTTCCATCAGTAATAAAACCGTATGACCATATATTCCATTGATGTGAAGCTTGTTCCAAAAAACATGAATTGATCAATTCAATTAGCAAACACTGTCATTGTTCCCACCTCCTCTAAATTTCAGAGTTTCCACAAAGTATAACACTTCCTTTATGTAAATAATTAAACAACAACACTTCCTCTAAATTTCAGAGTTTCCACAAAGTATAAAATATTTCCTTTGTGTAAAGGATTAAACAACATAGTATTGTAACTTCCACTAAGAATAATGCATTAAACTATAAATAAATATATGTATAACCTATAGGCTTGCGGTTATTTGGTAAAATAATAAGTTCCCAAAATTTATTCTTCCTCATTGAGTTTATTGTTCCCGCAATGTTTCCACCCATAGTTAACACTAGCAGCAAGTTTTAGCAATTTTCTTTCCTCTAAAACATAGAGTAACTTTCTCAAATAACACACAATAGTATTCAAAATATGATGATCCAATTTAGTTCCTCCCACTTTTCCTAAGCATGTTAGTACTGAGAGTGTAACTTGGTGTTTTCCTTTGAGTTTCCCACATATTAAAAATTCCTACTTTCCACCAATTTACCTTTTCCGGATCAAGAAACAGAATACCATTTGATCCACTAGAATATAAACATTTAAAAATAAAAAGTTGGTGTGCTATGTAGTAAATAGTCATTCCAATTCCATACTACCAAATATAAATAGAATAGTTCCTTCCAGTTCACAAAAATATAAAAAAAATGACTGTGATAAAAAATGACTTACTGAGCAAATAGTAGTACATAATGTTTTTCACATAATCCAGTGAATAACCAAGAGTTGTATTCCTCCATTCAACCATGGAGTATATAACATAAGACAACGGTGAATAATTCCATGCTCATAGTTTCAATTAATATTCCTGAAGTGTACTTCCCACACTAATCAGTTTCAAACCTTGTAATCCTTTAATGAACTGATTTTCCACTTCAGTATGAGATGTTAATACAACAAAAACCTTCCGACTTGTATTTTCAAAAATATTAAAACCATATCAAGTGAATCATGAAATGAAAAAATATATCCACCTCAAGTAGGAGTGTCCAAAAATACCGTAAATATGTGTTGATAAAGTATCATAATCCTCCCACTTAAGTTCAGAATTCCAGAATTAATAATCCACCAATTATGTTCCTTGATATGTGACCAAGTCGTAAATGAGATAAAAATAATTCAACCTCTAGTGGGAGTGTAAAACCAATATAGCCCAAATGTCACATTAAGGGAAAATTCCATAACTAATAGTCCTCCCACTTAAAGTTTACAATTCCAGAATTAACAAGCGTAATTCTGTTTATATAGTAAGACTAAGTCGTAAATTCTATCAACAATAAAATTCCGAGCATGTGTTCCTATTACAAGGGTTCCTCCATGGAGTTATCTTCACCAAATAAACAATTTGTCCACCAACTTCCAATGGATTGTCAAGATAAATGAGACCATTGTGTTAAATTTCATAACGCACTAATTTCCATTGAGCAATAATTCCGCTCTTCCTTTTCCAAATAGCATACATAATCAACAAATTCCGATAGAGAAGTATAAATTAAATTCCTTCTCATCGTAGGTCAATATTCATGTCCTACAAATAAAATGATACCTTCCCTTCACAAAAGAGTATAATGAAATAATTTCCAATTCCAATAATGAACTATATATTCCTTCCCATTGTAGGTGAATTTATAAACAATAATAATTTCCCTCCACAAAAGGAGTTTGATGGCATAATTTCCAAATTCCAAGCATATGATCATATTTAGTAATAACGCCTAAGTAGACATATCTTAAGCGAAGATCAAATTTTCCGCCCTTAGAGTATTGTCCATCTTCCTTAAGTGAAGATCAAAATTTTCCGCCGTTGGAGCGTTTTCCATCTTCCTCCAAATATAAGTGATGTCAATTTCAATATAAATAAGCTTGATGCCTTTTCCTTGTCGTTTCGCCAGAAAACTCCAGTGTAATTATTAAGTACTCCAATAGCTTTCAGAGTATTCCGACAAGTACATATATATTCCGGTGACAAAGTTTACACCGTAGCAATTCAGAAAGGCATAGAAGTAAAACCACTGGCGAATATTATGATTCAATTTCCTCAGAGTGTATTTCAGTTTCCTGCCTCCAAAATTCCTTTCCAGACTATGCATAATTTTCCACATAATCCGTTGACCATAGTAAATTCCAACGGATAAAAATAACTGGGAGTACAAAGTTCCGATGTATACTGTTGATAGTAACGTTAATATTTTTCCACATGGACTGCTGGACGGTGAAGTCCAGAGCGTTCCGGCGGCAAAGAGTACTATAATAATCCTGAATCACGATTCCTGTACAGAGTTTCAGAATAACACCAAATTCCGGTGGACTTCCATCAAGTGCGGCGCAGAAACATTATTCCAAATCGTTAATTGATCCTTCTACAGTAATTAGCAATTCCTGCGCCATCGAATTACCGTAGCAATTTCCAGACAAAAAAAAAAATTGAACAAGGAATTAACAAGTGCTCGTTCTCTTATCTGTCAGTTGAAGTGGCCGATTGCAGCTAGTGCAGCTTCCCTGCAACCGCAGATCTCTGCAAGCAGGACTCTTCCGGTGAGCTGCGGAGACGTCGCGCCGGGCAGGCGAGCCACAGCAGGGCCCCCAAGGCCATGTGCTGCTGATTCCGCCGGTGCGGAAGCAGACCCAGCGTGGTGAGATCGGGCTCCAACCGAGATGCAGAAAACGTAGGCGACTAATTTCCTCGCGAGGTCCTTGGCTCGAGGCAGCTCGCCGAGTTCGTGACAGGTTGGGAGAGCGCAACGGAGAACCGTCGCTCCCCGCCGGTCGTTGGTTCAGCGATGGGCCAATGAGGCGGCCGAATCGCGTGAGTCCGGTGACTCCCAGCAAGGCGCGCAGAAGTGGCGACACCGACAGGACTCCGGCGCGAGCAGCTGGACCGAAATCAGTTTGGGAGATTCCAAGCGATCTTCGGCGGCCGACCAGGACTGCGGCGGATCCTTCTTTCGGCCGCAGATCAACTTTCGGCGACGACCGTGACGGCACAACGATTTGATGACGGCAGAGTTCGCAGCGGAATATGGATCGGTGACGAACACGACGGCGCAGCGAGCCGAAACCGCAGATTAGCGTCTCGCCGGCGACGATCACCATTGGCTCTGATACCAATGTAGAAAATTAGGATTTGGATCTAATTCGGCCTACCTCTATTCCTCTGTCTTATCGGTGCCGCTCACAATGCATATTGAGCCTAGAGGGTGAAACCTTTATATAGACTCCAAATTTCAGATAACTCAATCTATTTCCAGATAGGACTCGTGACTTGTTAAACCAACCACTATCATTAACAGCCATTAACCGAGGCTATTACTGTTAAACAATTAGGTCCCAGCACGCACGTGTGAGTCATGCGCCGAGTTCGAATATAAAATCAAACTCGCAGGTTTTAACAATTCATAGAGCCAATCATATGAACAACCTGGCATTCCGCTCTATACTGTTCCCGGGTATAATTCCAGCATATTAATATACACTGTGGTCCAGTATAGCCGTACCGGCTTTCTTAAATATATTCCTTAAGTACAATTCCACATCATTAATTCCCTGTTATTTCCGTGATGCTTACAGACTGAAGTTTAATTCCGGACAATGTAGTAAATATATAAAATGTTGCAAGACACAATTTCCTACAGCTACAATAGTTCGACTCGAACAGTACTCGTACCTATCCACACCTAATACAATTCCAAGTCCAAACCTAACCCAACACGTACACAATATTTGACACAAACTGAACAGTTTTATCCAATGTTAACTGATTTTGTTTATCAATATCAGCTGCGACAGAGCAATCTGACCTAAATCCTATCCACCCACCACCTGACCGCGACATGCATCTCCACAACCGAAAACAAATGTCGCATGCCCTCCTCTGGCTGCATTCCCAGTCTGATCGTGAAATATCGCTCGTGCTGCTGCTGCCATCGTCGCGTGGAAAGCTGAAAGCGGCCCAGAGCAGGAGCCTCAAGGGCGAATCGAGACACGCCGCATCGATCTGAACTGAGAGCTTACCCGACGGAGTTGGCAATGGCGCCCTCGATCTCACGTTTTCCCGGTAGAAACTGTTGCTGGACGTACCAGAACTCCTAGTCTGCTGTTCATAGCTGTTTGACGCTTCGCCGGTTGGAGCAACTGGCCGGCAACGCCGACAGGCAGATCAGGTCACGGCACGATCAAAGGGTGATGTAAATGTCAAACAATAGAGAGAGAAAAACTGGCCAACACAGGCAGTGGATCCGTGCATGCCGTAGTGGGTTTTCGACTACATTGGACGGAAACGAGAGAGAGCGAATCGCCATGCTTGCTTTGCTTGAAAAAGTTGATCGGCTCACGCCAGACACGCATTTCTCGAAGGCCCGAAGGCCAGGAAGACATGTGAGGAGAATCGCTGTGGTTGAGCAACATACGAGTCATCGGCTCATCGCTTTGCTGATATAAAAACATGAAAAAAAAAGGTAATTCTGAATGGTTCACAGAAGCACATGCTCTGCGTGAAAAAATTGGCATCTTAATATAAAAAAAATCTGAAATATTTGACACACCTACATAACCATGTCAATTTGCACTGGAAAAGGACAATTTTCTGGCATGTGTAAACAAAACTTCGATGATCAAAAATCGTTTTTTAGAGCACTATTTTTTTGTTCTATTTTTTCACATAGCAAACAATATGTCTTTTTCTTCATGACTCAGCAAACATGTAAAACACACGAACATGTACAATGCCAAACAAAACCAGATTTTTTTAATTTAATAACACTTGTAATGATTTTACTGTTCACAACGGGACCATATGCTCCTGGGCGCACCAACCCACAGATACTATTTTGCACTCACATAATTTGTAAGTCAGTTGTTGCCGTGTGGCAGATTTCGAATATGATAAATTGGTATAGCATATATCGAATCGACCCATAATCTAATTGCTCCCAAGTAATTGTAGTATCAGCTCTAGAATTACCATCGGAAGAGGTTACGACAAATCCAGCCTCTAACACCGTTTACCTTGGGAACATGGAAACCAGTTGAGCCCATGGTCCAGCGTTAGTACACTGATGAGTATATAATTTTGTGATTTAATGGGTTGTGGGCTACATTCTGCAAAATATGAGAGACAAGCCATCATATGTCTACTTAGACATAACAAAGTTATAGATACGTTATTATTTAAAGTTTCTGCAAAAGTATAACACCATGTTGACGGTGTGGACGGATACATTGTTGGAGCGATCCAACACCTTAAAGGGTCAATGTCCCTTTGGTTAAACCAACTTCGTTAAACGTTTGTCATTAATCATAAAATAATCATAATAAATCATCCCATATCGACTCATGATATTGACATGTTACACACTCACAATTGAAATTGGGATATAAACTCCGTCGTAGGTCTGAGCGCTGGCCCCATCTTTCGTTTGTTCTTTGTTTTGTGAACGCTATATTTCTTTTCTTGAGATCTTCTGAACGGTCTATTGAAAGTCCACGATGATAACTAGTTGATGGAGGAGAATGTATAGCACATGCATAAGAGAGTGAATTTCGTAAAGCTTGCATCTATGTTTTAGTCCCTTCGTTTCAAAATATATGGCGCGCTATTTTTGTGATGGTCTTTAATGCTCGACTTTGACCGCTAATATATACTAAATTATATGGATTGAGAATATATAAATAGTACTGTTGGATGTGTCTTGTAAAATTATTTCATTTCATGTATCATTATACAGATTTGTAGACATATTATAACTACAAATCTTTGTCATAGTTGTACCTCCTTGACCAGGGTTTAGGGTTTAGGGCGGCTTATAGTTTGGGACGGAGGGAGTATTTACTTTTAAATATGTTCTAGTCCCTCTGTCTCGGTTTAATAGACACTTTATGAAAAGCAGATAATATCAAGAGTTGGGCGCAATTAGCATTAATGATCCATTAAATTAGTCACCGTGTGGCCCATCTCCTCCTAAAAACACTCCAACCCCTTCCTCTCCTGAATCTGCATGTGGTTTAGGCAATCCTCCATTTAATTAGGTCAATGCATGCGCTTTCGATTGGATCTTATTTGTATTTCCTACTTAATTTCCTGATTTATGAGTGATTACCTCAGTCGATTCTCACTTGGCTAGGTCACAGAGAAATTTCAAAAAATATCTAATAAAGCGAGATGGAGGGAGTAGCAAAATCTTAACCATGACCATCTAGTATCGTTGCGATTGCCATACGGTTTTCTCCAAGCAATAACAGAAAAACTAAAGCCCAACCTAGCAACTAGTGCAGTGTACTTCATTAAAAAAAAAGACCTCATGTGCGTCTCTGTAGAGAAAAACAAAAGCCCAACCTAGCAACTAGGGTAGTTGGCCATGTAGTAATACTACTACACTCTAGTACGTTGCTCCTACCTAATTCCCTTCGCAGTGCGCGGGATTTCTTTAGTTAAATAGATTGGGCCCATGGGTGCTCATTTAGTTGCAGGCTGGCGAGTGGCGATATGAAACTCTGAAGGCGGAAGGCGAAACCCTATATATCTCCTTCTGTACCGACTCGTCAGCGTAAAATTTAATACGGCGGCCTCTGCAATCGGAGGGATTCGAACCTCCGACCTCCGGCGACGTAAACGGAATGCACTGCCGCTGGGCTAGCCAGTGCTGCTGTTAACCTTCCTTTATCTCTAATTCTAGGGATATTTAATTATGTGGCCTGATTGCTTAGTTGTGCTCGCTTTTCCCCATGATCTAAACTTTTCCTCGCTTTTCCTCACTCTCTTGTCGAAAACCCTCACAAAACCTAGAAGTGGACGTTTCTGTCAAGTCAAAGGTTTGACCATTAACTCGTGGGCCGCACATGTCATAGTTTTAATCTTTTCAGAAAAGACTTTCAGAAAAAAAGAAAAACAGGATGATGAAATGATGACATCATCAATGGAGGTCTTCTCTTGTTGATCACGCGCTCGACGATACAGAGCGAGAGGAGGCGCACTACGATGCACGTTCGAAGCGCCAGAGCATGGCGAACCTTATGGGGCAGCGTCGCTGAGAAATGGTCGCCTGAACGGCGGCGACGACATGACCGTGCGGCGGCGCACGGAGGCGCTCATCGCGAGCACGAACCAGGAGGCAAGCGAGAGGGAAAAGAGGCAGAGGAGGATCAGTTGCTCACCCTAGTCGCTCTAGTATTCTCAATTGGGGCGGAGGATGTCTAAGGAGCCCGATATGATCCGCGGCGAGCTTCGGCCGGTGGTGAAGGGGACGAGCTGATTCCAACTGCCCCAACTCGAACCAGTGCCACGTTGGGCTCCGCCGGGTCCTACTATTCCACCACGTGAAAGGACGCAAGCCGGGATGGACTGAAACGTCGGGATCGACGCCGTCTTCCTCGCCTCTGGCCGAAGGCCACCGTGCTCGATTCGCTTCCCTCCGACCTCCCCCGACCTCTACATCCACTCTATAGTGTTCCACTAGAGCCTATGGTCCTAACGGGCAAGGTTTGAAGCGCGAGGGATGGCTTATCCGACGACCACGAGCGGGCAGCGCCGTCGGTCTGTTGTCGAGCACCTTGTGGGCGTGCTCTAGACATGGCCATGTTGGCATCAATGCGTTCCGGCAGATTCCTAACGAGTTAGGAAGAAACCTTCATATCGTTGTGCGCCAAATGGGAAATACTACAACTTTGTAGTTATAAGGTTTCACTACTTTGGAACGTTCTCTATTGCGATTTTGTGAAAAACGTTTCTGGTCCAAATGGCATTGCCATGTTTGAGTGGGCAAATGAATTTTTCAGAATGTAAAACCTTGTCAAATAGTTATAGGGCTACTGGAATATGCCATTTATTATTTTGTACTTATTTTTACCCACTTAGAAAAAAGGGTTCACTTTTTAGGTAGATAAGTAGGTGTAAATCCCTATTTGAATTGAATTTGATTTGATTTTTTTGTTTTCTACTCTTTGTCTATGGGTACCACTAGGTTTTAAACATGACATAAGAGGACTCCACGCGAAAGTTTCCCATTTTTTTGATTTTTTTTGGATTACTTGTGCCTAACCCTAGCCCTAAACCGTGACCGTAAACCATAACCCCGAACCTAAACCTAACCATACCTCTCTTCCAACAAAAAGCGCCAAAGATCTCTAGAGAAAGTACATATTGTGGATCTAAAAGTGATTTTTTCAAAAATTCAAGAGCAAAATTTACAACACTTGTAGTTCAAATTGGACACACTTCCAGCGAAATCGGCAGGAACTTCTTTGAAATATGAGAAATACCTAGAAATGTTTTTGTATTCAAATCCAGGGTCATATGTACTTATAAAGTGGTCTATTATTTTTTATACCTTTGGGTGTTCCGCTTTCAGGGAGTCTTTTGGTAGTTGCACGAGTGTGCGAAAACCCTTCTAAAAAATCAGGCCTTCTTCAACACCATTCTACATCCAACATATACGAGTGTGCGAAATATGGCCTCATTTCGACAAACTATGTCATGGTTAAGGCCATGACCTAGCTCATTTGAGTCGAAAGTCATACATCTTTGTACCTCGTAGCTCATTTTTTAGAAGGGTTTTTTGCAAACACTTTCATAACCCGTGTTTATATTTTTTTCTAGGTGGTAGGTCACATTATAGGACGCCCCGCAAAGGTTTCCCATTCTTTTGATTTTTTTTGGATTGAAATATGAGAAATACCTAGAAATGTTTTTGTATTCAAACCTAGAGTCATATGTACTTATAAAGTGGTATATTATTTTTTATACCTTTGAGTGTTCTGCTTTCGGGAGTCGTTTTGGTAGTTGCTTCACAAAAAAGGCAGTTTCAGCACTAAAAAATGAAAAATAGATTTTTAGTGCCAAAAAATCAATCTTTGTACCTATGACAACATTGTGCGCAATTGCATTATACACGCGTGTGCAAAATTTTGCATCATTTTGACAAAGTATGCTATGGTTTAGGCCATACCCTAGCTAACCCTAATAACCTCGTTGACCAAATAACCCAGTTGACTCTCTCAAAACCCTGTAGAGGACAAAGTTGTGAAAATCCACCCGTTTCTGAAACCGCAAGGGATTTTCTGCAAAACGCCATTCTTCTTCCCCGCCGGTCTTCAAAAACTAACCCTAGTTTCGGCCGCCGCCGTTCTAGGCCACCTGAGGCTTCCCCGAGCGTCTCTGGAACTCCTCTGTGCCCTATTCATCCTCTCCCCATTTTTGCTTGCTGTGAAGGCTTCATTCGAACGAATCAATCTCGTCCTCGCCGCCGACAGTCGCCATCGATTAGCTCGCCTTCGACCTCGCATCGCCTCCCTGACCTCACCATCGGGCTTCTGGTGATCTTTCGGTTCTCCCGCACCTCTTCTATCTCTTAATATCGCTTTCCTTTGCCGCCGCGCCGTGCTTGGCCGTGCGCAGCCGCGGAAGCCGTCGCTGTCGCTTCTCCGGCGACCAATAAATAGCGGCGCCGCCACCAAATGGTCTGGCACATTCGTGCGCATAACGCGCGCCCCTGATGTCTACGTGTGATTCTATTCTTGTAGACAGTGTTGGGCCTCCAAGAGCAGAGGTTTGTAGAACAGCAGCAAGTTTCCCTTAAGTGAATCACCCAAGGTTTATCGAACTCAGAGGTAGAGGTCAAAGATATCCCTCTCAAGCAACCCTGCAATTAATACAAGAAGTCTCTTGTGTCCCCAACACACCCAATACACTTGTCAGATGTATAGGTGCACTAGTTCGGCGAAGAGATAGTGAAATACAAGTAATATGGATGATTATAAGTAGTAACTGCAATCTGAAATAAAGATGGCAGCAAGCAAACATGTAGCAGAACTTGATGTAAACGGTGTTTCAATGCTTAGAAACAAGGCCTAGGGATCATACTTTCACTAGTGGACACTCTCAACAATGATCTCATAACTGAATAAGTAAAAGCTACTCTTAAACACTCTCTTGTTGGATAACAAACACCATTCATTGTGTAGGGCTACAAAAGCACACCTCAAGCCGAGTAAACAAGCGCCACAACGTCATAAAGGAATCACACACGGTGCACACACTGTCACCTTTACACCGTGGAGAGTACCGGAGTTCATATTAAAGTAACCTATAGAGTGCATAATAGATAAAGAGTAACATCTACTTATTCAACTAGATTACAAAGCTCATGATCACATAAAGATCACACCATGGGAGAGAGAGATGAACCACATAGCTACCGGTAGAGCCCTCAGCCTCGGGGGAGAACTACTCCCTCCTCATCATGGGAGTCAGCAGCGGCGATGAAGATGGCGGTGGTGTCGATGGAGATGACTCCGGGGGCAATTCCCCGTCCCGGCGGCGTGCCGGAACAGAGACTTCTGTCCCCCGAAACTTGTCGTCGATGGCGGCGGCGCTGCGGAACTCTTCTGGAAATATGACTTGGTTTTTAGGGTTTTCGCGTCTGAGGCAATATATAGGCGAAGGGGCAACGTCGGTGGAGGCTCGAGGGGCCCACACCACCTGGTGGCGCGGCAGGGGGCCCACCCGCCCTGGGTGTGGTTTGGCCACCTCGGCGCCCTCCTTCGTCTCTCCTTCGGACTCCGTGACGGTGCTGGAAAAATAGGGACTGGCCTTTTGTTTCGTGCAATTCCGAGAATATTCGCAGAAGTACTTTTCTGAAACCAAAAACAGCAGAAAACAGGGAACTGGCACTGTGGCATCTTGTTAATAGGTTAGTCCCAGAAAATGCATAAAAGTGATATGAAGTGTATATAAAACATGTAGCAAATGGTATAATATAAGCATGGAACATCAGAAATTATGGATACGTTGGAGACGTATCAAGCATCCCCAAGCTTAGTTCTACTCGTCCTCGAGTAGGTAAAACGATAACAACAAATAATTTCTGAGGAGACATGCTTTCACACAATCTTGATCAATATATTGCAAGGCTCATGTCATGAATGAAGTGACTCAAAGCAATGATCTATAGTTTGCTAACAAATAGATAAAGAGTAAACAATGAATCATATAAGCAAAAACTTTTCATGAATAGTACTTTCAAGACAAGCATCAAAAAGTTTTGCATAAGAGGTAACTCATAAAGCAATAGATTCAAAGTAAAAGGCATTGAAGCAACACAAAGGATGATTAAGTTTCAGCATTGCTTTCAACTTGTAACATGTATATCTCATGGATAGTTGTCAACATAAAGCAATATAACAAGTGCAATAAGTAAACATGTAAGAATCAATGCACACAAAGTTGACACAAGTGTTTGCTTCTAAGATAGAAAGGAGTAGGTAAACTGACTCAACATAAAGTAAAAGATAGGCCCTTCGCAGAGGGAAGCAGGGATTAAATCATGTGCTAGAGCTTTTTAAGTTTTCGAAAGCATATAGAGAGCACAAAATAAGTATTTGAGAGGTGTTTGTTGTTGTCAACGAATGGTAGTGGGCACTCTAACCCCCTTGTCAACCAGACTTTCAAGAGCGGCTCCCATGAAGGACGTTATCTCTACCAGCAAGGTAGATCATCCCTCTTCTCTTTTGTTTACACATGTATTTTAGTTTCTTTATAGATGACACTCCTCCCAACCTTTTGCTTACACAAGCCATGGCTAACCGAATCCTCGGGTGCCTTCCAACATTCACATACCATGGAGGAGTGTCTATTTGCAAATTAAGTTGCTTACTGATAAATCAGGGCAAAACATGTGAAGAGAATTATTAATGAAAGTTGTAATTAATTGGGGCTGGGCACCCCGTTGCCAGCTCTTTTTGCAAATTATTGGATAAGCGGATGTATATGCCACTAGTCCATTGGTGAAAGTCTGTCAGAAGTAAATGACAAGATTGAAAGATAAAACACCACATACTTCCTCATGAGCTATAAAACATTGACACAAATAAGGAGTAATAAAGTTTTGAATAGTTTAAAGGTAGCACATGAAATATTTACTTGGAATGGCAGGAAATACCACATAGTAGGTAGGTATGGTGGACACAAATGGCATGGGTTTTGGCTCAAGTTTTGGATGCACGAGAAGCATTCCCTCTCAGTACAGAGTTTAGGCTAGCAAGGTTGTTTGAAGCAAACACAAGTATAAACCGGTACAGCAAGAATCACATAAAAACATATTGCAAGTATTATAAGACTCTACACTGTCTTCCTTGTTGCTCAAACATTTTACCAGAAAATATCTAGACCTTAGAGAGAACAAATATGCATCCCAAGTCTCAACAAGCTCTACGGTAGTTCTCCACTACTAGGCTTTAACTACATGATGCAAGAGCTTAAACATGATCTACTTGAGAGCTCAAAACAATTGCAAAGTATCAAATCGAAACAAGACAATGATCTACAAGAATGCATATGTCTTTTCCAATACCAACTACTACATGTAGCATTTTCTTTCTTCCAAACAAACACCAATCAATTTATTAAACATAAACTCTCCAAATGATAATATAATGCAGCAAGAGAGTATTTATAAACAAGTGCTAACAGCTCGAAGAGATGCATGAAAAACAGGAGCTAAAAGCACTGCAGTAGCTAGTTAAGAATACTCAACAAATATAAGTGAAGAACATGAGTATTCACATGAAAAAGCGGAGCGTGTCTCTCTCCCACACAAGGATTGCTAGGATCCGAATTTATTCAAACAAAAACAAAAACAAAAATAAAAGCACACAGACGCTCCAAGTAAAGCGCATAAGATGTGAAAGAATTAAAATATAGTTTCACTAGAGATGACCTGATAAGTTGTTGATGAAGAAGGGGATGCCTTGGGCATCCCCAAGCTTAGACGCTTGAGTCTTCTTGAATATGGTTGGGATGAACCACGGGGGCATCCCCAAGCTTAGGCTTTTCACTCTTCTTGATCACATAATATCACCCTTCTCGCTTGATCCTTGAAAACTTCCTTCACACCAAACTCAAGACAGTTCTCATTAGAGGGTTAGTGCATAATCAAAAATTCTCATATTCTGTAATGATACAATCAATCCCAAAGCTTCTGGACATTAGCTACAGCCACCAATGCTTTGTGGAGCAAAGAAATCCACACAAACACAGTAAAAGAGCGAATGCAAAACAAAAGGCAGAATCTGTCAAAAACAGAACAGTCTGGAATGACGAATTTTTTCGAGGCACTTAAGTTGCTCAGATGGATCTGGCCTAAAATAATGAAAGTTGCGTACATATCTCAGGAATATGCGTGATTTTTCTCAGAATTTTTGAATTTTCTACAGGGAGATAAGCTCAAATCCGTGACAGCTAAAAATCTGTCACTGCGCAGAAATCCAAATCTTGCATCAACTTTCAATAAAACTTTACTTGGCACAACAATGCAATAAAATAAAGATACAAAGGAGTTGCTACAGAAGTAACAAGCACCTTGACTCAAAACAAAAAGAAAAGCAAAAATAACAGAAAATAAAAACAATGGGTTGTCTCCCATAAGCGCTTTTCTTTAAAGCCTTTTAGCTAGGCATAGTGATTTTTATGATGCTCACATAAGATGAGAGTTGAAACATAAAAGAGAGCATCAAGAAGCATATATAAAACATGTTTAAATCTAACACTCTTCTATGCATAGGAGTCTTGTAAGAAAACAAGTCAATGAAGAACAAAGTGACTAGCATAGAAGCAAAACAAGTGTAACTTCAAAAATTTCAACATAAAGAGAGGACTTAATATTATTGTGATATATGAAATCGTGTCTCCCTCTCTCATAAGGACCAGTAGGTCTTAAAGTACCCAGCAAATAAAAGCAAATCAAGAGAAAGCTCAAAACATTCATCATAAAGAGAAGAAATTTAGTAACATGAAGATTTCTATAACCATACTTTCCTCTCTCAAAATAATTTTCAGTGGCATCATGAATAAACTCAACAATATAGCTATCACATAAAGCATTTTATCATGATCCACATGCATAAAAGTATCATTACTCTCCACATAAGCATAATCAATTTTATTAGTAATAGTGAGAGTAAAACTATCACAACCATCATTGTATTCATCATAAATTGCAGGCATAGTATAATCATAATAAACTTTATCCTCCATAGTAGGTGGCACCAAAATACCACTATCATTATAATCATCATAAATTGGAGGTAAAGTATCATCAAAGAAAATTTTCTCCTCAAAACTTGGGGGACTAAAAATATCATATTCATCAAAACCAGCTTCCCCAAGCTTAGAGCTTTGCATAGCATTAGCAATAATGGTGTTCAAAGCATTTATAGTAATAACATTGCTACCATCATGCAAATAATTTTCCATAGGTTTTTTAATTTTCTCTTCAAAAGCATCATGTCCTAATTCCATATAAAGTTCATAGAGATCTCTAATTTTTTTGTTGTTTTCCATTAAGCCTAACTAGTGAAAATAAAAACAAGAAACAAAAAGAAATAATTGCAGAATCTAAAGGAGATACCTTCCAACGCTTACCTCCCCGGCAACGGCGCCAGAAAATAGCTTGATGTCTACGTGTGCTTCTATTCTTGTAGACAGTGTTGGGCCTCCAAGAGCAGAGGTTTGTAGAACAGCAGCAAGTTTCCCTTAAGTGAATCACCCAAGGTTTATCGAACTCAGGGAGGTAGAGGTCAAAGATATCCCTCTCAAGCAACCCTGCAATTAATACAAGAAGTCTCTTGTGTCCCCAACACACCCAATACACTTGTCAGATGTATAGGTGCACTAGTTCGGCGAAGAGATAGTGAAATACAAGTAATATGGATGATTATAAGTAGTAACTGCAATCTGAAATAAAGATGGCAGCAAGCAAACATGTAGCAGAACTTGATGTAAACGGTGTTTCAATGCTTAGAAACAAGGCCTAGGGATCATACTTTCACTAGTGGACACTCTCAACAATGATCTCATAACTGAATAAGTAAAAGCTACTCTTAAACACTCTCTTGTTGGATAACAAACACCATTCATTGTGTAGGGCTACAAAAGCACACCTCAAGCCGGAGTAAACAAGCTCCACAACGTCATAAAGGAATCACACACGGTGCACACACTGTCACCTTTACACCGTGGAGAGTACCGGAGTTCATATTAAAGTAACCTATAGAGTGCATAATAGATAAAGAGTAACATCTACTTATTCAACTAGATTACAAAGCTCATGATCACATAAAGATCACACCATGGGAGAGAGAGATGAACCACATAGCTACCGGTAGAGCCCTCAGCCTCGGGGAGAACTACTCCCTCCTCATCATGGGAGTCAGCAGCGGCGATGAAGATGGCGGTGGTGTCGATGGAGATGACTCCGGGGGCAATTCCCCGTCCCGGCGGCGTGCCGGAACAGAGACTTCTGTCCCCCGAAACTTGTCGTCGATGGCGGCGGCGCTGCGGAACTCTTCTGGAAATATGACTTGGTCTTTTAGGGTTTTCGCGTCTGAGGCAATATATAGGCGAAGGGGCAACGTCGGTGGAGGCTCGAGGGGCCCACACCACCTGGTGGCGCGGCAGGGGGCCCACCCGCGCCTGGGTGTGGTTTGGCCACCTCGGCGCCCTCCTTCGTCTCTCCTTCGGGCTCTGTGACGGTGCTGGAAAAATAGGGACTTGGCCTTTTGTTTCGTGCAATTCCGAGAATATTTCCAGAAGTAACTTTCTGAAACCAAAAACAGCAGAAAACAGGGAACTGGCACTGTGGCATCTTGTTAATAGGTTAGTCCCAGAAAATGCATAAAAGTGATATGAAGTGTATATAAAACATGTAGCAAATGGTATAATATAAGCATGGAACATCAGAAATTATGGATACGTTGGAGACGTATCACCCCCTAGCGCACGTTCGGCCTCTCTTCTCCTTTCGGATTGCTCGACAGGAGCTTGCCATCTCCATTGATGACATAAGAATGACGTCATCCTCTCCTTTTCTTTTTTCTGAAATTAAGTTCTGAAAGATTAAATATCTGACACGTGAGTCCCCTGTCAGAAATTTAAACATTTCCAAAAAAAAATTATGAAATTATTAAATCTATGACATGTTTGGCCCACTCGTCAGGAGTTAACGCTCAAATCTTTGACTTGACGGAAACGTCCAGTTTGAGTTTCGTGAGGGTTTCACACAAGAGAGTGGGGAAAAGTGAGCAAAAGTTTCAAGCGTGGGGAAAACTGAGTACAACTAAGAAATCAGGGGCACAGGAGTAATACTCCCATAATTCTACTATTTACTGTTTTTTTTTCGTTTCTTTTTGCTTTTTCTTTTCTGTTTTCGTTTCTTTTCTGTTTTTGTTTCCGTTTTATTCTTTCTTTTTTATGTTTAACTATTAATTTAATTTTCTTTTCCTTTATTTGAAAAATATTGGTTTTTCGTAATTTCAAAATTTGAACCATTTTCGTTTTAGTTTTTATTTCATGAAAATGGTTCTTTTTTGAAAATGGGTTTGATTTAAAAAAATAGTTTCTTTTAAGAAAATCTTTCGCTTTATTGAAAATGGTTCCGATTTTTGAAAAATTGTTCCACTTTTTTCAAAATGATTCCGTTTTAAAATATGTTCAAATGTTTCCGATTTTTTAAAAATGGTTCTGATTTTTTAAAATGTTTAGTTTTTTGAAAATGATTCCGATCTTTTGAATTTGCTTCCAATTTTGAAATATTCCTATTTACAAAATTGTTCTGGTTTTTTAAAATGTTCCACTTTTTTGAAAATGGTTTCGTTCTAAAAAAATGGTTCCGATTTTAGAAAATCGATCTTTCTTTAAATGGTTTCGCTTTAAAAAATGGTTCCAGCTTTGAAAAATGGTTCTTTTTTAAAACGGTTCCAATTTTAAAAATGGTTCCGCTTTTTTGAAAATGGTTTCGATTTTTGAAAAATGGTTCCACTTTTTTTGAAAATGGTTTTGCTTTAAAAAGCGGTTCTGGTTTTTGAAAATGGTTCTTTTTAAATGGTTTCGATTTTTGTATCACCGTTATTTTTGGTTCAATATAATTTTTGGTTCATGGACATTATAGGTTCAATATTAGTTTTGGTTCACTGGTATTTTTGGTTCACCTAAGTTTTATTTCCTTTTCGTCTCACTATTATTTTTGGTTCAACGTCATTTTTGGTTCACTATTATTTTTGGTTCATCGGCATTTTTTATTTAATATTATTTTTGGTTCTCCAGTATTTTTGGTTCACCGGAATTTTTGGTTCACCCAAATTTTAGTGCCTTTTCGGCTCACTATTATTTACGGTTCACCGTCATTTTAGGTTCACTATTATTTTTGATTCACCGATATTTAATATTATTTGTGGTTCTCCGACATTTTTGGTTCACCGTAATTTTCGCTTCACCGGCATTTTTGGTTCCCTATTTTTTTTAGTTCACCGATCTTTTCAGTTCACTATTATTTTTGGTTCACCGGTAATTTCGGTTCACTATTATTTTTGGTTCACCCGAATTTTAGTTTTTGAAAATAGTTCAGATTTCGAAAAGATTTCAAATTGGAATATGTATATATTTTGAAAAATCTTCATATTTTTGAAAATGTTTTTTTATGGTTCCGGTTTTAAAATGGTTCCGATTTTTTAAAATGGTTCTGATTTTTGAAAATGTTCCATTTTTGAAAAATAGTTCTTTTTTGAAAATGATTCCGATTTTGAAAATTTTCATATTTTAAACGGTTTCGATTTTGAAAAATATTCATTTTTGAAAATGGTTAATTTTCAATAAATATTTTAACAAAATCGATACATTTTAAAAGTTGAACGTTATTCAAATCTGTATATTTTAAATTTAAACATTTTATATTACAATATAAAAAAATTAAAGGAAAACAAAAAGAAATAAACGTGCGAGTGACATGCTACAAGTACAGGATGTGTGTTTCATTTATCACGTGTCAATCATGGCGTATTTGTTAGGGTCTTTGGTTCGTAGCTGCGTGGTGCTGGTTCGAGTCCCAGTCTCTGCAGGTTTCACATTTTTTCGGCCAACCAAACTCACGGGACAATTGTGCGAAGAAAGAAGGAAACAAAAGAAAACGATTCGAACGAAGGAACAAGTCCCGTAAATGGGCCGTCGTGCTTACTGGGCCTTCAGGGCGAGGAGCCGTACGCACGCGAGTCGTACGATAGGAGTCGCAGAAGGCGATATATAGGGGAACCCGGCGGAAGCGTCTATTTGCCGTTTGTTAGGGAAAACCTATTTCCCACGTACAGCGGAGCGGAATCGCTCCCGCGCACCCTTCCAGGCGCATTGGGCCGGCCCAATAGGGTCCCTTCTGGACCATTCTTCTGTTTCACTTTTTGTGTGTTTGTGCTTCCTTTTCTTTTCTCTTCTTTTATTCGGTTTCTTTTTCTGTCTTATTGTCTTCTATTTTCGTTTTTATTTTGTTTTATGTTTATATTTGTGGTTTCGTTTTCCTTCTTTTTCTATTTTCTTTTCTTTTCTTTCTTTTTTTGTATTTTTATGTTTTAAAACCAAACAAATATATATTGTGGAAAATATTAGTAGTTTTTGGTTCAAACAGGATAAATGTTATTACTGAAAAATGCTTTATATAAGATAAATTCTATTACTGAAAATCTTTCACATAAAATAAATGTTCTTATTCAAAAATACTTTAGATATCATAAATGTTCATTTTTAAAAATTGTTCAAATAAGATAAATGTTATTTGAAAAAACCGTTCAAATGAGTTAAATGTTCATTGTATAGGTAATGTATCCAGACCTTCCTAAATCATTCAAAACTAGTTTCTATTCAAGTACCTTTTTAAAATTATGCAAACCTAAGTTATGTTCGTCTACCTTCCTAAATCGTTTAAAACCAATTTATGTTTAAGTAACTTTTAAAATCGTTCAGAACCTAGTTTCCGCTCATCATAAAGGTTTTGTATCCAGATTTCATTAAATCGTTCAAACCTTGTTTAAGTTCAAGTACATTTAAAAAAGTTCAAACCTAGCTTCTGTTCACCGTATAGATCTATATCCGGTTCTTTTTTAAATCGTTCAAAACTAGTTTATGTTCAAATACATTTTTTTAAAATCGGGAAACCTAGTTTTAAACGTATAGGCTATGTATCTAGATTTTTAAATCGTTCAAACCAACTTATACGTTCAAATACCTTTTTTAAAATCATTCAAACATAGTTTATGTTCATCGTATAGGTTATGTATCAGGATTTTTTCCAAATCATTCAAATGCAAAGGTTTGAGCTATCTACAAAACATACGAACAAGCTACTCACCCGAGCCCCCCCCCCCCCCCCCCCCCCGGTTGATAGTACGACTATCAAACCTATAACCCGGTCTGCCAACAACCACCTTGGGACTGGAAACACAGAAAACCTATCAAGGTTATACATTTTCCTTGCGCATTTCACTTCAGCTAGATGATGAAGATCGATCATGCCCGTCTCAAGATGGAACACCTTTGTTGATTTCATTTGCTTGGTGAATACTTGTAAATTTCTCCTCAATACTCCAATATGGGAAAGCCTCATATAAGAAATCTTCACCTGTCCATAACACCAAAATGGACGGCAAGATTCAAGCATGTGATCTTCAAGATGCTCATCTTGAACTTGCACTTCTCAACCTTGATGACGATCAACACTTGATGTGCTTTGATGCAAGCCCATGGAAAGATACCTAACCACATATAGAAACACCAAACACATATATCATGGGTTAGTTCACAAAGTACAATTGACAATTTCTCACCATACCACAATATCACTTGATCGCACTTGGTACACCATATATGCTTTGTGAGTTGATGATACCCACAAGTATAGGGATCGCTGAAGTCTTCGTTGGGAAGTATTACCCAAATTTATAGTTCGACTCGATGGGAAATTTATAGTTCGACTCGATGGGAACACAAGAATATCAATAAGACCTTGGCAATTGAGGCGTCACTCTCAACCACACCTGTATATCAATAACTTGCAGCAGTAATAGTGATGGCAGTAGTATGATTCAAGTAACAAGCAGAACAGTAGCAGTGAACAAGTGTTTCCCAGTTTTCACCGGAAAAGTGAAAGTGTAACTCAGAGATTTAAAACGTAGGCATGAGGTGATAGCGGGGTGTTGCAAGAATGAGATTGATCATATAATAAGAAACAAATAACAATGGGACCTATCTCTAACTCCGATATATGTAGGTATGTGTTCCATATTTAGTTGTGCGTACTAACCAAGAGAATTTGCACAACATCTATTGTCCAACCTGCCCATTTCACCGGGGCCAACTTGGAACTACAGGTAATTAAGGTCTACCCTTTCGAATAGACCGGAACAATGCATTAACACTTCATGAACACATAGAATCCTCAAACTAAAACATCTCCCCCTTGTTTTCCCTATATGTCACGTTTAGGGTTCGCAGGTTCAACATAATAGCAGGTGATACACTTTGCAGATAAATACCAAACTCAAATATATGATGGGGCAATATAAGTTCAGTACTGAAA
This sequence comes from Poa pratensis, assembly GCA_947311845.1. Classification (NCBI taxonomy): domain Eukaryota; kingdom Viridiplantae; phylum Streptophyta; class Magnoliopsida; order Poales; family Poaceae; genus Poa; species Poa pratensis. The sequence continues at coordinate 13,614,507 of CAMZMU010000075.1, read as the reverse complement.
TCATGCCACTCGGGCCCTAGTAGCAAGCATTAAACATAGCAAGAGTGCATCAACACAATACAAAAGTATCCTCAAGATAAAACCCTAAAATCCCGAACAACGGGTAGCATTACATGATCAATCTCATCCAATCCCCATCCACCTCACATGCCTACAGCGGACTACTCACACATGGTGATGGAGAGGGAGCTCATGGTCGATGGAGATGAAGGCGGTGAAGATGGCGGTGAAGACGGTCTCCGGATCCCTCCACCGGAGGAGAAATCCTGGATCAATCTGTCCCCGAAACGAAGATCGTGATGGTGGCGGCGTTCTGTTTCGCGAAAGCTCCTCTCCTCCTAGGGCAAGCACTTTTTCGTATATATGAGGGGGTACGTCGAAGACCGAAGGCGAGGCGGCGCCCGAGGCCCATTTGGGCTGGGCCCACGCGGCCAGGTACAGGGGCCGCGTGGGACCCACCCATTTGGCCCTCGAGCGCTTCCTCGTGTCCATCTTTTGTCCATTGTCCTCCTTTTCCATAAAAATTGACGTGGTAATTTTCCCCGATTTTATTTCCTGCAGAAATAGCCAGAAAAGAGACTTTGCTAAAAACAGCGTCAGATTCAGCAGTTTTATTCAAATATGGGAAGATTCCGGAGCAAATTATGAGGCAAAGTGCTTGGAAAAGTAGATGCATTTTGGATGCATCAGCTCCCCCAAGCTTAGCTCGTTGTTTGTCCTCGAACAACTCAAACGTAGTGCAGAAGCGATAAAAGACTTTGACAAGAACTTTGCATTGCATATGTAACACAATTTAATATCAACAAGCATTCAAAGCATAGCTTCAACAACAAATGATAAGATGTTAGCAAAGGTATATCTAATCAATGTTAAAGCATTTATATTTGTTGCAAGAGAGATATTATGTAGAGTCAATACTTGGATGAGTTTGCTCAACTGTAGAAATAAACAAAGGTTCTTACATCGCTAATGATTGAATCATGACAAGACTTTTGAGGTCTTTTGATTCTTTCTTTTGTTACCTGGTGAAATCATTGTGCTTACAACCTTGCTCTTAGTTTTAGCAAACCATTTGATATTACTGACATGACTCATATGCTTGACCGACTAATGGTTGAAAACCTCATGCCCCGTGAATACGAGTACCTACACCATGGCTACTCAACTTGGGTCACTAAGCAAGTTCGAAATTTTCAGTCATTGCAAGTAATAAAAGCGTCATCAAGAGCGTCAACTGGGGTACCTCTTGTCCCAGGACATGGACAAGCCCATGTCCAAACAACAAGACAAACAGACAATGAACAATCTCAGCACTCTTTTATTTACCATTTGCATAGCTTTTTATTATGAAGTGCATCACTGAATGTCCACCATGGTGCGCTGTAAATTTCCACCATGAATGATGCATGGCTTAAGTTGGCGGCCCAGGCGTCTCTCTAGCCAATTATTCTTACTCATCAAACTTGCTAAGTTTCCGCTTTCATTTCGCACATGATAAGCATCCATAAACAAAAGTACATGATATCAACTGAATATATTTTAGTGCAATGTTGAAAGCTTTACATGTGTCAGCACATTTCAGCTAACTCCCAACCACTAAACCTGTCAAGCATACAACTTCATGTTTATTATTTGAAAGATTATTTTACTTTCTATTGGTTGGCAAGTTTAGTAAGCACAATGGGATGCGTAGACCTTTGTTTAGAGCTACAATTATTCAATCCACAACCAAGTATTGTCACTAAATAAAATTTCACTTGCATCATCATATAACATACTAGAACATGGAGAAGATAAACATTTGCTACCATTTCTCTAGATGTTGAAGAAACTATGATGTGCTCACTTGCTGTTATTAAAGAGTCCACATAAGCATGGCAAAGGTGTCATACCTTTCATCCACTTCATGCACATCAACTTATCATCGTTGTTCTCCTCTCCCAACTTGAACTGCACAATAAAAACTCAAATCTGCCAGAAAATGTCACTGCATACAGTACTGTTTTTACCCTACCTAGACACCTCAGAAAAATCTCATATTTTACGTGTGTGTAGGTTATGATGTGTTGCAGCAGTGGTTAAAATTTCAGCTCAATCGGAGTTACAGAGAAAAAATGAAAAATAAAACAGCGAGCAGATTTCAGCAATTTCTGCACCTCCGTTTTTGCGTTTGTTTCAAGAAAACGAAAATATTTTTGTTATTTTTCGTTCTAAGAAACAAAAGACAAACAACCAGAAGTAAAAGAAACAAATAAAATCTTTTTGTGTTTTTGTTTTTCAAGAAACTTATCATAGCAATATAACGGTGATATAAAACAATGAATGGAGAGTAAGAGAAGTACTCCCCCAAGCTTGCGATCAAGCTAGTATCCTGGGTAGTTGCCGTATCCACTTCCACTTCCAGGGTAGTAACTATATGGGTAGCCTTGCATGCTTGGGTACAGGGGCTCCGCCTGAGGCATGTACCCCTGTGTCTCTGGAGCTTGTGGCTCCTCCTGAGGCGGCGCCTCTTCCACTATCCATTTTCCGGTACTCCTGTCAAAAAGATCAGTACGGGGGAGCCTAATGGACACTCGCTGCCCACTAGTGCTCAAATAGTTATACAGATAATGTCCCCATACAACGTACTTATATCCATGCGAGTAGTCAAAGCAAAATCAAGTAATTTGGACTCTTGCACTAGAGTACCCATGTTATCACCATATCCTCTCTCGTTTTTAATGTAATTGTACACCATAGTAGCAATAGCACCAGCATAAATAGGAGTTTGATCAGTAATATTTCTACTCACAGCAGTATGCAAAGATCTAGCAAGTATGACTCCCAAGTTATATTCACACGGTGTATTTTCTTTTGCACATTTTAGTAGATAAACCATTGGTCCAGTGCAAGCAGAATTGTTATCCCTAGCAAGAAATCCTCTTGCAAGAAACAACGCAAAATATCTCAAACTTGGGTGCTGTATATGAGTAAATTTACCCCTATTTAATCTATCACGAGAGTTTACAGATATAGTATGCCAAAACTCAACAAGCTCATGGTTGGTATCAGCACGAGTTTCACTCCAACTCCCTGAATTTTCTACACCAATAGCATTGCAAAATTCCCTAGAGACATAACAAGGCGCTCACCTCTCATAGTAAATTTGCAAACAAAGGTAAGAGGGGTGCCTTACTTCTCTTCCTGTGCTTTTGGGGCTCCGGGCCCTCAAATCTGAAGGTAGAGAGGAATTCCCGCGAGAGTTCTTCATATGTATCTTGGGGGTTCTGGGAGAACCTAAGCAAGCCAGTTGTAGTGACGAAGGTGTCGAAGTCCTCTTTGATCCCCCACTGTTCAAGAACATAGGGATCTTGCCATCTTGTTGTATGTATTTTCAGCTTCTCCCCTACAAAGAATGCATCATCCTCCCACAGGTGGTCGTCATCATAATTGAGGGAGACTTTGCATGCTCTTCTTCTTGGTCTTGAGCTCATCCCAACCAAAGCTTTGCCCTTGCTAAACATGATACCTTGCTGCCCAAAAACAATATTCAACAAAAATCAAGATGTAACACCTTAAAACAACATTAAGCCATCCATAAATAGTCTCCACATCAATATCATGCATCAATATCAACTAGAAAACTTGAATCTATGGATTTCCTAAGCATAAAAGGGTGACACCTAGTGCAGCAAAATACTTCATGCATGAGGCATAAGAACAAAAAGTAATTGGATGAGTGGAGGAGTCACATACCAATGAGCAATCCCACCAAACAGATTTGAAAAATCTGCCCTAAACTTGGAGATCCAAGGATAGCAGGAAGAGAGCTCGAGAAAATTTGGGAAAAATACCTGGGGCTGGTTTCCTGTCGAGGGGAAGGAGATGGGCACTGGATACTCACCTAACCCCCTCTGTGGGCCAAAATAGTGGGTCCCACGCGGCCAGGTACTGTGGCCGCGTGGGACACCCCCTTTTGGGCCCTGGTGGCCCTCTGGTGTCTCCCTTTTGGCTGTTAGTTCCTCTGGTAAAATAACTTACCTCCAAATTTTTCTGGAATTTTTCGAGAAAATTTTCTGAACAGAATTTTTCAAACTACATTTCTGGAATTTCTGCACTTTGAAATAATTATGCTCATGCAAATAATCTAAAAATTCTAGAATAAATGAAATCAAACATTCAAAGCAATTTTTATGGGAATCAAGTTTGCATCATTTTCATATTAGTAATGAGGTTGATCAAGTCTCATTAATAATATGCAAAAGATATAATACATGATTCTTTATTTTATATGTTTTCTGAGCAATTTCAAGTCACCTCATATTTGATTGGAATAGTTCCAATCATTAAGATAGCATATTTTGGTTCAGGAGGTGGCAATGCAAACTCAAAGCTTCCTATTATAAGAGTATTCCTTTTAATGGAGTTCACACTCTGGCTTACCATAGTAACAGATTTCTTCTTAGGAAAATAGATAGTGTGCTCATTTCCCTTGACATTGAATGTTACCTTGCTCTCAGTGCAATTTATAACAGCCCCTGCAGTGTTTAAAAAGGGTCTTCCAAGAATAATAGACAAATTATCATCTTCAGGCATTTCTAACACAACAAAGTCTGTAGGGATTAACACATTAGCAATAGAGATAGGGACATCCTCACATATTCCTATAGGCACAGCAGTTGATTTATCAGCCATTTGTAATGATACTTCAGTTGGAACCAATTTGTTTAGGTTAAGTTTCTTATATAAAGAAAAAGGCATAACACTAACACCAGCTCCTAAGTCACATAGAGCATATTTCACATAAGTTTCTTTAATATGACAAGGAATAGTTGGAATACCAGGATCACCACGTTTTTCAGGCATTTTCCCTTTAAAGGAATATTCAGCAAGCATAGCAGTTATTGCATCAGTAGGAATCTTTCTTTTATTAGTCACAATGTCTTTCATGTATTTGGAATATGGAGGGATTTTAATAGCATCAACAAGAGGAATTTGCAAACACAAAGACTTAATCAACTCAAAGAATTTCTCAAATCTAGCATCATCCAAAGTTTTTATTACCTCTTGGGGATATGGTATGGGTTTTTGTACCCACGGATCCCTATCTTTACCTCTTTGTGGATTAGGATGGCTCTTCTTCTTATTCTTCTCAGTAGATGGTGGAGGGTCTTCTTTATCATTAGGTTCAGGTTCTTCAATATTTTCATCCTCTTGTGGCTCTTCTTCAGGTGAAGGTGATTCTTCTTCTTCATTATTATTATCTTCAGTCTCAGCATCAGAAATAGAAATATCCTTATCTTGCTCTTCAGAGTCATCAATGTCCTTGTTTTCATTGGGAGATTTTCCTGCAGAAGATTTCTTCTTGAGAGCTTCTTGTTCTTTTCTCTTGGGATGGCCTTCAGGAAAATCAGGATCCTGAGTACTTGCACCTCCCCTAGTGTTAACTCCACAAACCTGTTTCTTCACCATAAGACTTTCATACAATTGATTTTGAAGAGAAACCATTTGTTCAACTTGATTATTCATCATCTCACAGTGTTTAACAATTCTTTTTACCTCTCCCACACTAGCATGTAAACTTTCTCGAAGAGATTTAATTTTGTGAGAGTTCTCCATAATAGTCATTCTAATATTATGCTCCTCAGGATTATGATGATAAGCAAAATCATTCATGTAGGATACATCAACAGGAGGTGTTACCTTTTCATTACCTTTTATGGAGCTAATAGCATTGACTTGAATTGGAAAACATGGTTGATCATCAGGAAGTTTAACACCCATTTCAGATAATTCCTTAAGATGAGAGGTTTTAATTCCCTTCTCTTTAATAGCCTTGGAAGCTTCTTTCATTGTTTCGTTATCCAATTTGAGCATGCCTCTTTCTTTCCGGAAATATCTCTTCAATATTCCAGTCTTCATAATTCCTAGAGATAGTCTCCAATAGCTCAGTTGCTTCATCAACGGTCCTTTCCCTGAAAACATTACCTGCAATACCATCAAGATAGCCTCTGGTGTTTTCGGTTAGACCATTGTAAAATATATCAAGTATTTCATTACTCTTGAAGCCATGGGTAGGACATTTCCTAACCATCTTACTATACCTCCCCCAAGCTTGGGGTAAATCCTCCTTCTCTTTCTGTGAAAAGTTGCTAATCTCAACAGTCAAACCATGAATCTTATCAGCAGGGAAATACTTATTATAGAATACCTGCAAACATTCTTCCTTGCTAGTAATACATCCAGGTTCTAAACGATTATACCAAGTTTTAGCACTTCCTCCCAAAGTAAAAGGAAACAGCTTTAAGAAATAGTAGCGTTGATGGATTTCATCTTTACCAAATAACACAGATAAGTCATGCAAGACAGCAATGTGTTCAAAAGGAAACTCATCCTCTCTACCATAAAACTTATATTTTTCAGCTTTTTCAATTATTTCAGGATCAACACTAAACTCATAATCTTTATCTTTAATTTTAATAGCAGGAGCATTCATTTTCTCAGTAATAGGAAAATATCCATCAAGAGGAGAATTTTTATAGCTATCAAGTTTATCCAATTTATCAAAGTCAGAATTCATAAAAGCCATAGTAAATGCCTCCTCTTCCTCAGAAGAAGTTTCAAATTCATCATCACAGTATTCATTATCTTCTAACTCAGATTCCACATTTTCAGGTGTTTCAGTTATCTCAGATGTTTCAGGTGTCACTTCTTTGTCTATGCTACCACATAATAAATCATTTTCATTACTAGTAGACATTTTAGACAATGGTGAACTAGATAAAACCTTTCCTCTTTTCTTAGGAGCAACAGCAGAAGCAACATTAGGTGAAAAGTTTGGCCTACTTGGCAAATCCGTACCTCTGCGAGTAACTTCCTTCAGAGTAGTCTTTTCCTTTCCCATGGTTAGGAACAAGCAAAAGCAGCAAATAGATGATAACAAGTTGTCTTACCAATAAAGCTAGGTTCCCCGGCAACGGCGCCAGAAAACGTCTTGATACCCACAAGTATAGGGGATCGCTGAAGTCTTCGTTGGGAAGTATTACCCAAATTTATAGTTCGACTCGATGGGAACACAAGAATATCAATAAGACCTTGGCAATTGAGGCGTCACTCTCAACCACACCTGTATATCAATAACTTGCAGCAGTAATAGTGATGGCAGTAGTATGATTCAAGTAACAAGCAGAACAGTAGCAGTGAACAAGTGTTTCCCAGTTTTCACCGGAAAAGTGAAAGTGTAACTCAGAGATTTAAAACGTAGGCATGAGGTGATAGCGGGGTGTTGCAAGAATGAGATTGATCATATAATAAGAAACAAATAACAATGGGACCTATCTCTAACTCCGATATATGTAGGTATGTGTTCCATATTTAGTTGTGCGTACTAACCAAGAGAATTTGCACAACATCTATTGTCCAACCTGCCCATTTCACCGGGGCCAACTTGGAACTACAGGTAATTAAGGTCTACCCTTTCGAATAGACCGGAACAATGCATTAACACTTCATGAACACATAGAATCCTCAAACTAAAACATCTCCCCCTTGTTTTCCCTATATGTCACGTTTAGGGTTCGCAGGTTCAACATAATAGCAGGTGATACACTTTGCAGATAAATACCAAACTCAAATATATGATGGGGCAATATAAGTTCAGTACTGAAATCATGCCACTCGGGCCCTAGTAGCAAGCATTAAACATAGCAAGAGTGCATCAACACAATACAAAAGTATCCTCAAGATAAAACCCTAAAATCCCGAACAACGGGTAGCATTACATGATCAATCTCATCCAATCCCCATCCACCTCACATGCCTACAGCGGACTACTCACACATGGTGATGGAGAGGGAGCTCATGGTCGATGGAGATGAAGGCGGTGAAGATGGCGGTGAAGACGGTCTCCGGATCCCTCCACCGGAGGAGAAATCCTGGATCAATCTGTCCCCGAAACGAAGATCGTGATGGTGGCGGCGTTCTGTTTCGCGAAAGCTCCTCTCCTCCTAGGGCAAGCACTTTTTCGTATATATGAGGGGGTACGTCGAAGACCGAAGGCGAGGCGGCGCCCGAGGCCCATTTGGGCTGGGCCCACGCGGCCAGGTACAGGGGCCGCGTGGGACCCACCCATTTGGCCCTCGAGCGCTTCCTCGTGTCCATCTTTTGTCCATTGTCCTCTTTTCCATAAAAATTGACGTGGTAATTTTCCCCGATTTTATTTCCTGCAGAAATAGCCAGAAAAGAGACTTTGCTAAAAACAGCGTCAGATTCAGCAGTTTTATTCAAATATGGGAAGATTCCGGAGCAAATTATGAGGCAAAGTGCTTGGAAAAGTAGATGCATTTTGGATGCATCAGTTGATCATCTTGATCCAATCTTTCTACTTTGTCTTGATTGACCTCATATCTTTTCTTCTAACTTCATTATGATGGTGATTTGAAGGTAAGCATGAATGCTCACACAATCTCCATTTCTCCAAGAATGCTTACCAAAGGCTCAACTCTCACATGTCCATTCTGCGGATCACACCTTGAGCACCACTTTGGCCATCACTTAATCTTCTTCATGCTCTATCACAATATCTTGAGGTACACAATGAATTTTTCACTTGCTTTCATGCTCCAGGCCTTGGTCAAATAGGGCTCAACACATGAGTCCATCATGACCTCGACTTATAGCCATATGTTGAATTCTTCTCATGAAACAAACGCTCAAGATCTTGATCCTTCATGAGTTAACACATAAGCTAGAGCACGTCTTCCTTTGTGTTCCACACAAGAACTACGTCACCATTCGTTCTCATTGATCATATCATATTCATCTCTTCATATCTTGATGCCAAATATTCAAACTATATCTTTATCTTCATGGCATCCAACCTTTAATCCAACGCATGGACTTCAAGCACTACCTATGGAAAAGCCCTTCAAATATAACTCAACGAAACCATTAGTCCATCGGGATTATCATTAATTATCAAAACCACACATGGGGGATCCAGGCACTTCCATATGGTTTTTACCTTTCTTGTTTTACATCACTACGCATAAAGGGAAGGTAGTGCATTGTGCTTCTCAGTGACAGAAAGAATTGTCTCGTTGTTTGAGACAATTGTGTTATTGTGTGCTTGGGAACTTTCAACATTATGGCATATACGTTAGAGATTGCTTTTGCCTTTACCTAATGGCATTATTAGTTCTTGGATCGCATGTAATGGAAGTTTTACTGCTAAATAATACCTTCCCGCTAAGATATTATAAATAAGGAAAATATCATCACCTTTAATCAAAATGATAATGGATATGTTGCATTAGCTTGACAAAGAATTTAAACTATGCTTAGAGGACGACCTTCACATGGTAAAGATTGGGTTATGCTGCATGCTTTTTATTTGTAAATTAAATAATGTGTTTGGAAGCTTGCTAGATTTAGTCACGGGCGGTGCTTTTATGAGTAAGAAAACATCTGAAGCTAAATGATATGTTGTCTGCTCATACCTTTATTCTAAGTCAAGTGTTGTAGTTTGACCAAGTTTATAGCAAAATGTCACTATGGAAGTGTGGCCTCACTCTTTACGTTCAAAACTTGTATAACAGAGAGCTATAAACATAAACAACGGCTAAATTAGAAATGACCCAATGCAAGTAGCAGTTCCCAATAAACTGAAGTTAGAAGTTATAATATTTGGAAATCAACTTAGACATGACAAAATTCCAATCGATGCGGGATTAGCAAAACCAATTTTTTTAAACGGGAGTAAAAGATTTGCCCCGATCAATTAATTAAGGAGATAATTGCCCACATAATTACTGGAAACCAGGCAAAAACCGATACAAGCACCTCAAAACGAACTACTCACAAACGAAGAAAACCACACAACCGTAACTAATGACACAACAAGTTTTGACGACTCTCCGGATATATTAATTTCGGATTTGCTTTTGATGTTTTTTATTCAGCAAGTTTACCTTGGTACCCCATCTTCTTCTTGTTGTATTATATCGAGCTGTACACACAAGCAAGTAGTCAGCATTCCAAGATTTCTCGCGGCCATGATGTAGCCCACCGGCCCCATCTCACCTCATTTATACTACTCCCTCCATCTAGGTTTATTAGTCACTTCTCCAAAACCAGATAATTTTGATCCATAGGGCGCAGTAAGCAATTAAGGAGGAGTTTTGGTTTAGCAAGTCACGGGAATTAAGGAGGAGGCCCACGAAATATTAATTGCCCTTCCAAATCCTGGGAACCGTTGGCTTTGCATGCGATGGGAAAGGAGAATAGGCTCGTTAAAATCTGCATGCAACAGAACCGGTTATTCGTACTCCCTCATCTCTCTCCGATGGTTCAGTTTCCAAAATTAATTACTGCATCGATTTACCACATAATTAGGCACAATTAGCTAATTTATATCCTAAAACACACCCTATCGTGAGCTGCCTTGGTCGCAGAGATTGTGAAGTGACTTAATAAACCTAGACGGAGGGAGTATTCCGGTAGTTAACTATAAAATACAAAAGGCCCAAACTGAAGAAGAGAAAAAAGCCCATGTTTCAGCCCACAGTAGAAGCTAACAGATGTAACACTTCGTCATGTCTATGTGAACCGTACATGGGAAAAGCTCCAACCTGCTGTAATGGCGCAACCGCACCAGCCCGGGGCGGCCGCCCCTCTGCCCCGCCCCAGGACCGGGCTGCAAGCAACCGTAAAATCTGGAACGGTCTGATCGTCCTGATTGGATTAAACGGCACGCCACCATGCCAGGAGGCCCATCGTAGTATTTTACCGACAGTGGGCCGTCCACAGCGAAGAATGTGCCCGATGCAACTGCAAAGTCCAAACAGAAATGCTTGCTGCCTCCGGTTTCCAGGCAATCTTGTTTCGTAGTCATAGCCGGGAATGATTATTGATGTGATGCAGTGTCATCCATATTTCCCTTTTTAACAATCCTATATACTCCAGTTCATTTTACATTCAGTCAGTGACACCATGTGCACAGAAGTGCCAAAGCATCTCCATCCATGTTTTGCTGCGTTTTCTCTGGCTTCAATCATGTTTATGCTCCCAGTGTCGCGCAATCATCAATCTTCTGCGGGTGTTAATAATGCAAACTTGAGCCGAATCAAATTTGGACTAGAAATATTAAGCGCATACCCTCAAGAAAAGAACTTAAGCATACAAACAAAATCACTACGGACCACTCTCCTTTGAACCGTACATCCAAACAAACAACTCAAATATCGAGCACGAAGAGCAGCAGCAGCAGCAACAAAACCAACCAAGAGGTGGCTAAGCAAGCAGAGTCCTCATCGAGAGGGCGGAATCCAGCAAGATCTCAAGTGATGCTGAGCAAACGTTCTACCACACAAAAAAACACAAACTTTGGCGCTAATGCTTCTACTTTTACACTCTTGATCTTGACCAGGTAGGGACATGCATCAACATAGAAGCACAAGGATGTCCTAAGCCAGAATAGCAAAACAAGTAAACAACCACGTCCACAGATTGAAGTAGTCAAGTAGTGCTACCCATAAAAAGATAATTGTATTTTTGACCAGGAAAGCTACAGCCATGCATCTTCAAGAAAGCTTAGCTGTTGAATCAGTAGGGATTCGCCGTCTGCTGCTACTGGTCAGGTTCAAAGTCAACTGCCGGCCAAACATTTAGAGAACTGGCCAGTTGCTCCATTTCACCTCGTTCAACATTCTACATGCACGATCAAGAAATATTCCGCTTTCCAAACACCGTGCCTATTGGGTCATGACAAAAGGGGAGGCAGCACAGATTGGAGAAACTTCAGAAACCACTCAGGTCCATGTCAACGAATCAGTGCAGAGGAATAGTTCTCCATAGAAACACAGATGAAAATTGACAGGCAGCGTATCATGGCCCCAATAACTCCGGTCCGACACGGTTTCATCAGGAAAGAAAATGAGTAGCAAACTCCAGCAAAAAGGGGGGAAAATAAGGTTGACGGCAATCTGAAGCGAGCTAGAACAATTTCCATAACTGCAGTTCCAGGAAACTGGCTCTGCTACAACTTGATTATTTTTTCAGTCTGGCTGTACATAGAAAAGGCACAAACTTGATAAGTATACAGGTTCAAGGATTAAGTGTCGCTCGACAAGTCAAGATAAGTCGCGCGACTTGTCTATTTGTCGGTACTTGTGTTCCAACCAAAAACCTCGACTAGTCGCGACAAGTTGTGACTAGTCACGACTAGTCGTGTGACTTGTCTACTTGTCGGTACCCAGCGACAAGTTGCGACTCATCGACTCGTAATCCTTGTACAGGTTCTATCAGTTGAATGGAGTTACTTCAGCTACATCATGCTAAACAATGTGCAATACTACTGTATGCTAGATTACTAGCATCAATGATCAATAACTCAACTCAGAAACTGGACATAACATAAATTGTTTCCAGCATGTTGTCAAACATCCCAAATGAGAATGGGAAGATGAGGCACCAGGCCTTCTCCACACACAAAAATTGACAGCTCATGTATAGGCTATGTAGAGAGGATTCCATCTCCGCTTAGTTTTTACATACTTAATGAGTAACTAAAAAGAAAAATACAAGAGTTCGTAGATGACTTTCCAAACGTTGATTGACCCAGAAGGCACTTCTTTTCGGAATCATAGTATCAGCTGCAGTATTATGTATAGATTATTGATTTCTGATCATTACTATTTCTATGTCCATATATTTCAGAGTAACATTTGAGATCATAGTTACCAGCAAAACTATGACACAAAGTTGACATACTGTTGGCCAAAAAAAAATCTATTGAAAGGCACTTCTCTTAAATATCTTAAGTCGCAGCTGATCAACTATATGTATGTATGTTCATTTCTGATCATCAATATTTCCAGGTCAATAAGCACCTTGCCTTTGAAGTCCATAGATACCAGCATGCAGAACTATGACAGAAAGTTGAACATATTGCTAGCTTCTCATATCATATTTTCAATCCAAAAATATCCTTTTAAGAGATTACATTGTGCGATCACATGGATCTCCGCTGCGCTACTACAAAGAGCAAGATAAAATAATAAGCGCACTCTACACAAACTAGAAGGGAACATACACTGAATTATCCATCAGCAATCAACAACAGCATGGTACAATTCAGAAAGACCAAAACATCGATCACAACGAACAACAACAATCAAATAATGTAACAAACATAAAAGAATCAAAGGGCTAAAGGAGCAACCATAGCACACAATTCTTGTGACTCATGAGTTATAGGAGCTCCCACGCAGACGCCTCCGAAACTTGGAAACCGACAAGCTCCTTGAGATCAAGGTGCCCATCCGTGCTTTCCACCCTGATGGCCTGCCGCTGGTCCCGCACAAAAGGTCGGGCACCCCTATCTGATCATCAAAATCATCTTGTACCACATCGCTCCCAGCATTATCCAGTACGCCACTCTCATCAACACTCCTAGCATCTTGCAATTCACCAGCGCCGCCTGGCGTGTCAAAATTCACAGCAAGGGCACCATTCCGACTAGCACGAAGCCGCTCGGCACACTCGAACGTCACCCCGCGGCACTTCTTCACCTTCACCTTGACAAGGCGCGGGCAGCCTGCAGCGAGCTTATCCATTCCAGCATCAGAAACAGGGCATGCCTTGATGCACAGCTTCCGCAGAGAAGCGCACTTAGTCGCCACACATGAGATTTCCGCATCCCCAAACGTGTCGGATCCACAAAGCGCAAGCCGCTCAAGAGTGGGACAGTTGGCAACAATCAGTTCAAGACTCACTGATGTCAAATTCACACCAATGAGGACCAATTCCTGCAAAGCTGCACATTTCTTCGCCACGGTTGCAAGCCCACGGTCGCCGATCCTATTCGCCTTCCATCCATCGACATGAAGCTTGCGCAGGCGTGGCGACTTGGTGGCGAGCGCCGCCAACCCGACATCAGTGACCTCCGGCGCTTTGGCAAGGTAGAGGACCTCCAGCCCAGAAAGTGCAGCCACGCCAAGGTCGCTGACCTGCAGCTTCTCGAGATGGAGCTCAGCCAGCAAGGCACCCTTGGGGATCGCCTGGAGAACCTGGTCCCAATCGCCGGAGCACCGGATGATCTTGAGCGTTCTGAGGTTGGGGGACTGGGTGATTAAGCACGAGAAGCACTGGCCGTTGTAGAGCTCTTTGATGGAGAGAGACTGGAGACGAGGGCCAGACACGGCGATGGGGTCCGAGTTGGCGAGTCCGCGGAGCCGCTTGAGGGAGAGCTCCTCGAGCTGCGTGCAGGAGCGGAGGACCGCCTCGATCCCCTTGGCGCCGAAGGCGCACGAGCCGACGGAGAGCTTGCGGAGGTTCACGGCGGCGGAGGCGAGCGCGTCGACGCCGACGTCGGTGACGGCGCGGAGGGAGCGGAGCTTGAGGCGGCGCAGGCCCGGGCCGAGGCGGCGCGCGACGAGCACGAGGGCCGGGTCGCCGACGCTCTCGGCGCGGCGGTCGCACTTGAGCGCGAGCTTGGACACGGCGGAGAAGCGGTCGAGGAGCCCGGGGCGGCCGCGAGGAGCGGGGCCCGCGCGTCGAGGGCGAGGCGGAGGCGCGAGGCCGCCTCGGCGGCGAGCCAGCGGCGGGATACGAGGGAGCAGCGCTTGCGGTCCCCCGAGCCGAGGAGCCCGAAGACCACGGCCAGGAGCTCCTCCGGGAGGTCCGCGGTGTAGTCCGCCGCCGCGGCGTCCTCGGCGGCGGCGGCATCGGAGGAACGAGGCGACGGCGCCTGCGCGGTGGGGGACGGCGGAGGAGGAGGCTTGCGGTGGTGGGTGTGGCCGGGGACGGAGGGGCACTGGCCCATGAGGCGCGGTGGTGGCGGATCTACGGGGCGGAGGAATGGAGGGGTGGGAGATTGAGGACGGAAGGAAGGAATGCTACGGACGCAAAGGGTGATTAAATCCGGTTAAGTGCTCTCCCTGTGGGTGTGGGGTACGAGAATTTTCTTTCTTTTTTCACCTTTGCCGTCTCGGTGACTTGCAATTTGTCGCTAATACTAGCGGTCTAGTGCAATTACCAGACTAGTACTTCAGTACTACTTTATTTAGATGGAAACATGTAGTACTAGTACCAAAGATGGTCAATTCCAGTACAGTTGCACCCATTGACTGCTCCTCGCGTGCCCTCCCATCAGTACAGTTGCACCGCCTCTATTGTATCTACGCGTACAGAGACCGAGGCAGGAATCAAGAAAACTTCATGTTTAGGGGGCAAACAAAGAGAATGCAAACAAAATCTGAAATATATACAAAGGATTTCATATTCTTAAAGGGCATGGCACCGGCTAGTCACTATGCCTCCTCTCTACACGTACTGCATCTATGATATCTACATGTGTCATCTCTATGGTATCTACACGTACATAGTAGAAGTGTCGCAAGCCCGACCGTTAGATCCACGCGGACAACTAGGGAGTGAGAAAAAGCGGTAGATGTCGTGGAGGGTGGAGGTAACATTCTCACTTCCCGGCGTGGACGTGAGAATCTTCATCAATCTTCACCGACATCGTCATTGACAAACACCATCTTTCACAACGGTGTTTGTAAGTTTTAGATTTGGTATCATGGAGTGATGCATATCTTTATATTAAATTTCTACACGTAACCCTATAGACCTGTACCAATGCCACTGAAACCACTACCATGAATGAGATTAAAATCATCCCACACTCTTCATGGTACCTACATGGACTTAGTCCAATAGTTACACATGACACCCGCCGAAAAAGTGGGCTGCATTATCCATTCTTTCCACGGTATGGGACTAGTATTTTACACATAGTACTACAGCATGATACATTGGCACGCGAGACAATTCAAGGTCACGGTATGTATGTGCTTTGGTTCTACCTGGAAGCGCGTCGCGCGAGGTCGCAAAACCTACTGGCCCGGCGCCTCAATACCTCCAGCCGTTGGGCTCTGACTGTGACAAACAGCAAGCTCGCCACATTCGCAAAGAAAAAACCTTGTTAGCGATTAGGCTTTAGCTAGGACAATTTCATGGCCTACTAGGCTTAAGTGGTTACATATAGAGATATATGCATGGTTGGTCACTGAACTTGGCCGAGATGAGTACTTTGGTCACTGAACTTGCAAGATGTTGCCCGCGGGTCACTCAACTTGGCAGAGATGAGTAAACTGGTCACAATCATGAAGTGGCACATTAACTGAGCCGTTGACCGCATACTTTGACTAAGTATTTCGCCAACTTTGAGATGTCTGGTCAACACCTTCCTAAGCTAAAACAACCAGGATGACAGTTTCCTTGTGTCATTTTCCACCATGTGCTTGCACCTACCAAAGATGGTCAATTCGCAGTCCATTCGGTTTACACGGCGGTTATTCAGTAAGTTGTCTTTGTTCAAAAGTAGACAACTCCTAAAACTAAATATTTCCATTCAAAGTGGCAAGCACGTAGATGTGACGTACTGATTTTAAGGGTAAGCTTTGTAGAACGGTATCAACAAAAGATCACCAAAGATTGTTGCGGTTATAGATTACAAAATTACCACTAGACACCGGTACCGAATCGGTGAAGCGTGTCCGACAGGGTAGTCGTACAACCTACTCATCCACGTCGCACCCATTGACAGCTCCTCTCGTGCCCTCCCATCGGTACGGTTGTACCGCCTCTATAGTATCTACACGTACAGGGACGGAGGCAGGAATCAAGAAAATTTCATATTAAGGGGGCCAAACGAAGATAATGCAAACAAAATCTAAAATCTGAAATATACAAATGATTTTAGATTCTTAGGGGGCATGGCACCGGCTGGTCCCCTGCCTCCCCCCTGCACATATCGCATCTATGATATCATGTATCATCTCTATGCTATCTACACGTACATAGTAGAAGTGCCGCACGTCGGACTGTTAGATCCGCGCGGACAACTAGGAGTGAGAAGCAGTAGATGCGGTGGAGGGTGGAATCAATTGAGTAACCTGAAAACACATAGGCCCTCACCTTTATATAAACTTATATAATGGGCGTCTACGTTAGAGCCCTGTTAGACCTTCATGCCCAACTCCAGTTCGGATTTGATCCGAATTAGACTTCCAACACTTTAAGTATGTGATCCTATATGTCGACGCACGATTTCACATGACGTGGTAGTACCGACTTTTAGCAAAACGTGACAACTCCCAAACGTGAATAAATATCATGTCAGACCAACTATCACCATGTCAAGACATGTATTCGCTTTGCCTCATGATATTTGGACTAGCTCTGAGCCGAACACTCTTTGTTGATCATGTGATTCGAAAATCACATACCAGAGTAACTCTTAATCTTAATGTTATGTACCGCGTTCATACATTTTTGGATCCGGTCAGTTGAGTGGCTAGAGATCTATCGTGTACAGAGGGACAAATCCTATGTTGAGTGAGCATGCATCGCATCATGTTTCATGAATAACCCGAAAGTTGTATTTATGACTATATTGTTATAGTGTAGCATTTGAAGGGCCCAAAATGGTTCGATTACATCTCAACTACATGTGACAATCTCGGGTCTAAGTACAGCGTGCAGAGAGAACTATGCATGTTATCGTTATGTCTCAAGTTGGGTCAGTCGAACTGAAAGTGCATGTGCCCTCATGTGTGGTTTTGGTAATTAATGACAATCTCCATGGACTAATGGTTGCATTGAGCTATCCTTGTAGGGCTTGTCCATTGGCAATGCTTGAACACCATGTGGGTATCTAGATTGAAAGAAGAAGAGGAAGTGATTACCAAAGTAATATTCAAGGTGTGATCCACACAAATGGTCATCTTGAGTTGAGCTTATTGCAAGTGTGGCTTGGAAAAGAAGATGAAGTGCAAGTTCAAGAGAAGCATCTCGAAGAAATCCTATGCTTGAAACTTGTCACCCATTTGGAGATTTTGGTCAAATGAAGATGTGCCTAAGAGAGACTCTCCCATATTGGTGTATGGGAGAGCGATATGTGAGTCTTCACCAAGCTAAAGCGCAATCAAGAAAGGTGGTCCACTTGAAAAGATCAAGATCGTCATCATCTAGCTCAAGTGGAATGCGCAAGGCAAATGTATGATCGTGATAGGGTTTCTATTTTACTGGTCTCATGGTGTTAGTGGGAGATTGGGTTATAAGATAGACGGCGTACTATCAAGAGGGGCTCTCAAGTGAGTAACTTGATCGCATCTTTGTGGAGAGCTCAAACCTTTGCATACTTGGCATATCATATTTCTTGGTTCTTACTTGGCTTTTCTCCTTGTTGGGTTTTGGTGCTTGTCATGATCTTCATGACAAGCCCAAGTTATTCGAAAATGGATCTTGTATGGAAAACTTGTTGCGTTTTGTGTTGAAAATATTATCGGTTTATCCTTGAGGAAAGTTCCACACCTTCCCATGTGTGGTAACTTAACTCTATTTATGGTCCTTATTTTTGTAGGAAAGCTCTTGTCGTTACCTTTTCAACAAAATTGGTCTCACCTGATTTGGAGTTCGAACGACAAAGTTATTGGGTTTTCAGTTTTGCTGAGCTGATGCTGGTTTTCCAGGCCGGAGTGTCTGGTGTGCCAGGGCCGGAGTCTCTGGTGTGCCTCAACCGGAGTCTCCGGTCTCAGGGCACCAAAGTTTCCGGCCTCTCTCTGGACTGCCGATTTTCATCGTGTGTCACAGGTGGGGAGAGCTACGGTACCTCGGTCCGGAGGATCTCCGGAGACTGTCTGGAGTCTCCGGTCCAACCGGTTTGTCCGGACCCGTTTTTGGACCGGAATATTCTGTTGGACCGGAGTCTCGGTCTGCCTGACCGGAGTCTTCGGTGTAAGTTTTTCTGCAACGGTTCTTTTTCTGGGGACCTATAAAAGGCCCCCTTCTTCCCCAATGCGACTAGCTCTTCCAAGCACGAATTTCTCTCTCTCTCCCACCATTGTTGAGCTTGGAAAGCTTGCCCCTCTCTCAATTCCTCCCATGATTCTTGCATAGAGAGGAGATCTAGATCTACATTTCCACCAATCCATCTCTCCTCTAAGTGAGGGGAACCTAGTAGATCTTGATCTTGGAGTTCTTGGTGTTTCTCCACCTTTGTTCTTCCTCTCTTCTCCCCCATAAGCATTAGTTGCTTTTGGTAAGATTTGGGAGCGAAGGACTTGAGCACTTCTTGTGTTCTTGTCATTGCATTTGGTGCATCGGTTTGTGCTCTCCACGAGGATTCGTGGAAGTTGAAAGTTTGTGAGCTTGTTACTCTTGGGTCATTGGACCCTAGACGCCTTTGTGGTGGTTGAGACCTTTTGTGGTCACTCGGGACCTTTTGTGGTCATTTGGGAGCCTCCAATTAAGTTGTGGATGTGTGCTCCAAGCTTGTTGTAAGGACTCGATTTCCGCCCAAAAAGAAGTCAATAGTTGAAGGTGAACCAAACCTTTTGTGGTGCGGTTCATCGGAGAAGAAGGTGAAGCCTGATGTGGCATTGAGACCAACCTGTTGTGGTGGCTCACACCTCTCCAACGAGACGTACTCCCCTAAAAAGGAGGAACTCGGGAATACATCCTCGTCTCCGCGTGCCTCGGTTATTTCTATACCCGAGCTCTTTACTTCTGCCTTCATGCTTGAAGTATTCTATTGCTATCACCTTGTTACTTGTCTTCCTTAGCATAAGTTGTTGGTGCACATAGGTGAGCCTATTTTATTTAGGTTGTTGGCTTGATAAATTAAACACCTAGTTTTATTCCGCATTTATTCAAGCCTAACCGGAAAAGTTTTAATCGCCTATTCACCCCCTTTAGGCGACATCCTTGTCCTTTCACGAACCCATATTCATGACATGTGTCCACATTATTAGTTTGGACATCTCTATGTTTATGACTTGTGAAATATAGCCATCAACCAAAATATGAGATTACTCACGTAAAAAAAAGATATTACTTGATGCATGTCTAGTATGATTTTCGGAGGCCCCTAGTGATATTGGGGACTCTAAATAATAAATTAGAATGGCAATGATCTTCTTGAACAACGATGTTGGAACTCTCTCAATAGGGGCAAGGTTGCGGATCGTGACCGCGTACCATACGACACAACGGGTCCGCCACCTTCCTCACTAGTGGCATATGAACCCCGATCGAGTGGGTTTCAATGCTGACTCCCGCATCCGATGTGGTGGACGACAATGAAGGAGGAGGAGGAGCGCGCACCTCAACATCGAATGGTCATCGCCCGTGTGGGAGCTCCGCTTCGATGCCAAGCACAATCCGATGAGCGGACACTCTGTTGCCCTCTTCCTGCCGGACAAAAACCTAGACACAAACAGATACCAAATGGGGACGTGTTGGAGTTGGCACCATGTTTGGATTTTATTACAAATGCCTCCATTCACACTCTCAACATACATCACACGACAAAGGTGTATTTCATCGAAAAATGCTAACTAAGCCCGAGGAACAGGGAACAAGGTTTGAATCTGCTTTCGTAAGGAGTCTTCTTACCAGGCACGTCGACGGGGCAGTTGAAAGGACAAGGATGACGCCTAGAGGGGGGTGAATAGGCGATTAAAACTTTTCCGGTTTAGCTTGATAAATGCGGAATAAAACTAGGTGTTTAATTTAACAAGCCAACAACCTAAATATTCTAGGCTCAACTATGTGCACCAACAACTTATGCTAAGCAAGACAAGCAACAAGGTGATAGCGAGATATAATACTTCAAGCACGAAGGCTATCACAATGTAGAGTGCATAAGTAAAGAGCTCGGGTATAGAAATAACCGAGGCACGCGAGACGATGATGTATTCCCGAGTTCCTCCTTTTTAGGGGAGTACGTCTCGTTGGAGGGGTGTGAGTTTCAAACTCAAACGCCACAAATGGCCTCACCCTATTCTCCGATGAACCTCGCACAAAAGCTCGGTTCACCTTCCACTATCGGAATCCTTCAAGGCGGAATCCGGAGCCTTTACAACAATCTTGAGGCACAACCCACAACTGGATTGGGAGCTCCCAAGCACCACGAACCGTCTAGGGTCCAACGACCCAAGAGTAACAAGCTCACAAACTTTCACTTTCACGAATCCTCATGGAGAGAGCAAACCGATGCACCAAATGCAATGGCAAGAACACAAGAAGTGCTCAAGTCCTTCACTCCCAAATCCCACCAAAAGCAACTAATGCTTATGGGGGGAGAAGAGAGGAAAACAATGAAGAACTCAAGTTGCAGTGGGATTTTTTCCCACTGTTTTGCCCGTAAAAAAACAAATGGAACTCCAAGATCTAGATCCAAAGGGTTCCCCTCGCTTAGAGGAGAGATGGATTGGTGAAAATATAGATCTAGATCTCCTCTCTCTTTTCCCTCTAATTAGAGGCAAGAATCATGGAGGAATAGAGAGAAATCCAAGCTCAAGAAGGTCAACAATGGGGGCTTTTTCATGCTTAAGAGCTATCCCTTTGGGAAAGAAGGGGGCTTTTATAGGACCCCACGAAATAGAGCCGTTGCAGGAAAAACAGGGGGCCGGATATTCCGGCTCAAGTTTGAACCGAAATTTCCGCCCAAACCAGAGAGCCACGCAACTGTTGAAACCTTCTGATGGTCATCGGATATTTCCAACCGGATATTTCCAGAAGGACCGGAATATCCGATTTTCTGAAAACTGACAGAAACAGCAAAACGAAAACTGCAAGAACTTTTTCATCCGGACTCCGATTTCGGTGATCTTGGGCTCGTTGGAATCGTAACGAAGAGCTTTACAAGATCATGCAGAGAAACATCATAGTCCATCATGTGAGGAGGAGACCAAATAAGGAAAGTTAAGACCTCTCTATAAAAGACAAACCGGTAAAACCTCCAACATAAAAAACGACACAAGATATGCATATAAAATCCGTTTTTGATGAAATAGAGCTTGGTATGGAGATGAACACAAGCTAAATCCTCACATGGATAAAAGCCAAATAAGAACCAAGAAAGATGATATGCCAAGTATGCAAAGGTTTGAGCTCTCCACAAAGATGCGATCAAGTTACTCACTTGAGAGCCCCTCTTGATAGTACGTCGTCTATCCTATAACCCGGTCTTCCACTAACACCATGAGACCGGTAAAATAGAAACCTATCAAGATCATATATTTGCCTTGCGCATTCCACTTGAGCTAGATGATGACGATCTTGACCTCTTCAAGTGGGCCACCTTTCTTGATTGCGCTTTGCTTGGTGAAGACTCACATATCGCTCCCCCATACACCAATATGGTAGAGCCTCTCTTAGGCACATCTTCACTTGACCATTATCTCCAAATGGGTGACAAGCTTCAAGCATAGGATTTCTTCGAGATGCTTCTCTTGAACTTGCACTTCATCTTCTTCTCTTAATATATATGATGACTTGGAAATAAACATGAAAGTTCACTCAATCTTCTTTTCCAAGCCACACTTGCAATAAGCTCAACTCTAGATGACCATTTGTGTGGATCACACCTTGAATATCACTTTGGTCATCACTTTATTTTCTTCTTTCAATCTTGATACCAACACATGGTGTTCAAGCATTGCCAATGGACAAGCCCTACAAGGATAGCTCAATGCAAGCATTAGTCCATAGAGATTGTCATTAATTACCAAAACCATACATGAGGGCAAATGCACTTTCAGCAGTGCGACCTGGGTGATCGCACAGGGCCCCAAAATTTTGGGGCCCCATGTCTGCATCTTGCACTGAATTCTGCCTATGCGCACCCATGTCCTAGTCAGTTTCCAAATAGCAGGCCAATCCTTCCAATTTCGAGGGAATTACTTAACGTGAGTCTGAGGCGTGGTCTGCTGTGAGTGAGCTTGGACTGCAAATAGCCACAGGCCCAAAGGCAGATTAGGGATTAGTTTTAGGCTCGAGCCATGTACGACGATGCCGCGGTTCCGCGCCTTCCACCGCGACGACGTCATCATCTCCGCCGGCCAGCCCCAAGGGAGAGTCTCGGCTGCCTACTACGTCCTATCCGGCGCCGGAAGCAGGTGCGCATGCACAGAATCTCCTAACTGAATGATTAATCAGCTTATGAGTAGAAATTATTGCGTGTCCATCAGTTAGTAGCCACGATAATATAAATCTTGTCGAATTTCGTCGTTATAATTCAGTAAGGTTCATGTTTTTAGAGAACTAGGGAAGTGCTTGGTTAGGTGACGGCAAGCTGCTAACCTGCTAAATGCTATTGAAAATTGTTACTGTATAGTTGTTATTCTTGCAAACATAAAATGATGAATTACTCGGTGTGGGGGAATTTATCTAAGACAATGAATTAGGATTGGCCACAATACTAGTTAAAATTGTTGTCTTGTGGAAGATAAATAATGAATGCATAATTGGATATTTCACTCCAATAAATACCCGATAGATAATGTTTTTCAATAGAACATGAGGCTAGTTTACTCTTTCAGTGCTATCTCTACTCTTTTTGCATTGATACTTGATATATTTTTAAATGTTTTATGAAACGACACATATTGCATTATACAAATATTACGTATGTTTTACTTATATCTTGGATTTAAAAAACATTAGGGCCCCATTTTTCATTTTGCACCGGGCCCCGAATTTCTGGAGACGGCATGAACAACTGGAACAGCTGTTTCTAACATTGCATTGGGCCTCCTCACATCCACTTTGGATTCGCTAAAAATACCCCACATAATGAAAATGCTAAATCTACCCCTAGCGGCGGGTAGTTAGAAAAGTGACACGTGTCCTTCCGCCAAGTGAGATGGCGGAAAGTCACTTCCCCCCATATGGACCGGCAAAAAGTGCTATAGCCGCTAAACCAGACAACGCCTTTTACGCCAGGCAGCGCCACTTTCCGCCATCTGGGTTGGCGGACTTCCCGCCATGTCATTTGGCAGAAAGCCACGTTTCGTTTTTCTAAGTTCCCGCTAGGTATAGAGTTAGCATCTTCATTAGGTGGGAGGTATTTTAGCCATTTGAAAGTGCATTGGTGAGATGCTCGTACCGATGAAACAGTGAAGAAGCAATGAGCAATGACACGACACCAAACCAGACGTTCAAAAAAAAAACGTGTAGAACGTCACACCATTCCATCAAGAGACAAAGCCCAGGCCCATGTACTTCCTCCTGATCACTCTGATCTGAAAAAACAAAGCTAAAACCTAAACAAGAATGGAACACAAGAAACCCTTCCTCTTTTGTCTGCTGCTGAAGAAGCCATGGCCGCCGCCGCCCTCGCCCGAGTTGCCACGCGCCTCCTCCGCGGCGGCCTCCCGCCGTCTGCCACTTCTCCGGCGCTATCCACCCGCAGCCGCCTATTCTGCAGCCTTCCCGCAGACAACGAGCCCTCCGCTCCGGGGGGCTTGGAGGAGCCGTGGGAGGAGGCCGAGGCGAAGATCCTCCGCGACATCGAGCCCGCCGTGAAACATGTCAAGGACATCCTCCACTCCAGAAGGTCCGCTATTTTTCCTCTCCTTGTTGCAATGAATAGGCAGCTCGAACAGTGGTAAACAGACATACGGATTTTTCAATCGCCGTGCACATTTAACAAGCACATTTTTCATAACGTCGCCAAAGGATGCGAACTGTTGCAATCAGGATTCCTCTAAAGATAAGTACTGATGCTTCCACCAAAACAAACAAGTTGTTTTAGGGCCTCAGGCAAACTTAGTTCTTCGTCCCTCCGGTAATTGGGTTGATATATAAGGATTGGGGTTGTCACCCGTATGCTTCTTATCTTTGACTTCGAAAAAGGGGGGTCCTTTCAATCTTCATCAAATCCATGGCACGGGGTCTGTTTGGCTCTACCGGAACAGAGAAATTGGCTCGCTCATTCGCTCGGGGCAAAGAGTAATTGTAAGATAACTGTATGTAAATCTTGCAGGAAATCTTTCAAAAATAAAATGGTGCAGCTAACACAAAAGACAGTTATATTGTAGTAGGTTTTTATGTACTATAATTCTTGCAGTTTGCAAGATGTACTGTTGTAATCATATTTTATTGTCTATCTGATTGCGTTCTGTTATAACAGATATGGAGATGGTGCCTTGTTAAGTCCGGATGACGAAAAGGTTATAGTAGAAAAGATCCTTGCTTACCACCCTCGTTCGGAAGACAAGATTGGTTGTGGACTTCAAGCTATTATGGTGAGTTTGGGTGATCACACCATTTAATAAGAAAGAGATGAGGCCGTCAAACAAATCTAATTTTATCTTCTGTTCTTCTATTGTTCCCACCGATTTTTATTTCTTTTTTGCCAAGCTTGTATTATTGAATATGTTTTCTTAAAGAGATTACCATTGGCTTCTTGTTAAAATATCTCAGAAGCTAAGTTCATGCAGTACTTTTTGTTCGTAAGTAGGACCTCCATCGAGCATAACAAATGAGAACTACAGTTTCGAGTCTCGATCATTCCCCTGTTTTTCTTTTGTTGTTTTTGGAGAACTTACTAGTTAGACTTCTCTTGTGGCTCAATCTGGAAAATGTGCAAGTTGATGTTCCAGAACAGCTATGGTGCTGCTTGCTCTGAACTGAAGTGCTCAGTATCAAGTAACTAACACAACCACCTCATTTAGCAAGCTGACCACTAAGCTGCAAAGTGCATGTCTAATCATATGATTTCTTTTTGGGGAGATAAAGGACCTTTTATACTCAAAACACTAGTCTCGTTCCCAAATATAAGTTTATCCATATTTCCACTAAATTTTTGTATGTTATTTTTATTTCGTTAATGGCTTCTTTTATCTTTTAATAGTTTGGTAAAAAAATCTGCTTATTAAATGACATTAAGAAATGATTCTAGATCACATGGAGCCAGTTTTTATCAAGGTTCAAAAAAGCGTAAAGCGTAAGCGTAGCGACAAGCTCTCGCTTAGAGTTTTTTGCGCTTAAGCGAGCTTAAGCGTCGCTTAAGCGTTTTAAAAAATGGCAGAACTTTGCCTGTTTCCAAGCATTCAACACAGTTTGCATGTAAAATATGAATGATACAGCAGAATATATGTGAATATATGAATGATGCAGCAGAATTGCAAGCCTTAATTTCAACGGCACATAATTCTAGGTATCTAGGAGTACAGAAATAGAGGAGAGTGGTGCTTGCTCCGGGGAAGGAGAGGTGGTGGGGGCAGGGAAGGGGCTACTGGGGCATCTCTGTAGCAGCAAAGAGACCATTAGCACGAGTCTCTTACGCCATTATTACGCAATTGGGCCTTCCAGCGCTTAAGTAGCCGCTTAGGGCCAAAGCGAAGCGTTTTTCCATCGCTCAGCGCTTAAGCGCGCTTAAGCGTACGCTTAGTTCCGCTTTCTTGAACCTTGGTTTTTATGACATTCATACACATTTTCCTAGCTTCCATGTACGGATATGATGATGCAATATTCCTCCCACGGTGGTTATTCGTTGCTTAATAAATGGTTACCAGTTTTTTCTTGTATCACCTTGATGCAAACGTTTAGTTTAATAAAAGCGCTCTTTATCGAAAAAGATGAATGGTACACCACAGTACTAACAGTTAGATTCTGTAGTTTACTTAATGATTCCTCCCTACAGTTTGGGTACTGGTTTTGTCCGGTCGAACTGCTGGTCTGACCCGGCCTTTAAGATTAGGAGATACAACTTTCTAGGTACATAAAAAATACATTGTCTCAACACTAAAATACCAATCCGTTTCTGAGTATGAAAAATTATTGCTACCTTAGGACAAGTGATCCTTGGAGGTGTAAATTTTGTGGACATTTCCTAACGTGTGCAGTGCTCATGTTTGTAGGTTAACAAGCATCCTGAATTCAAGACGACCAGATGCCTCATTCTGGTTAGAACAAATGGCGATTTGGAGGATTTCTCGTACCGCAAGTGTCTCAGGGCATACGTCGAAAGGGCCTATCCATCCCATGCAGATAGGTTTATAGCTAAACATCTCGGACAGAAGTGGTCAACACTTTTTCTTCCTCCTCCCAAGTAGAGAATATTTTGCATGATGCTGACTTTCGATAGCCCAAAATCTTCAATCCCATAGTCTCCTTTAGCCTACATTTTGTCTGTCAGGTGAAAGATGTCATTGTCCAAGTGTTTTCTTATGTTGCAAAATGATCTGGGACAAAATTTATAAGTGATTTCATATGCATGCGTTTCTCAGTCACGTAATGTATTTCAGTATTGACCCGATCAAATGGACTTGACAGTGTGTAAGTTCACTGCCATATAAGGCTAGTTCTGATTATAAAATGAAATTACTTACCACGGGGAGTGGCCATTCTACTCGTGTGCATGGAAGCGCACTGCCACAACCCATATAAGGCTAGTTCTGATTATCAAATCAACATTTTCAGAATTTTTGTATTGCTTGCACCAAACCAAAATGGATAACTCCCTCGACCCCCAGTATTTTTTTCCTGGTAAACGAAGTATTATCCCAGTTTGAGACGCAAGTACAAACATGGTGCAAACTGAACCTTGGTGGTAATACACAAGGGGAAAAGGATGAACAAAATAGAAAGGAGAGGAGCATATTTATTCCTCAAGGATGGTCGCATAAACATGAACCAAACACTCCAATAAACCAGACATCAACCTGTCATCATGCATAAAAAACGTATTTTGTTCGGTAAAACTAATCACAAAGAAAAGAAAGCATGATGCCGTTATAAAGCAAGAGTACAAACAGTACTCAGCACAAATTGAAAAAACAACGGGGGAACATCCTGACACAGGACTCCATTGCATGAATACAACTCAAACTTCACATGAAGGAACCACATGGTGGGACCTTCATTTTCCAAATATACTTGCAAAGAAATCTCGCGTGACTGTTTATTAAGTGGAAATACATAGACTTGACCGTAAAAGTACCTAGCAATGTTAACCTCCAATTGAAGACGTACTAATCTATACTTCTTATAAAGCAAAATGCCACTAAGTGTAATTAATATTTTTCTATCTTCACATGCAAGTTATTCACATCACTCACTCTTTTAGCCAATCAATTGTCCATGTCATTCCACTAACATTCATTAATTATTTTGTATCTCTACATGTAAGCATCCACATCATCTGTTTTTATCCACACATACATTCGATGTATAAAAAATTAGCCTCTTGACTGCCATGATTAACTAAATCTTGCATATTTCTTTGTCAACTTCAGATCTCATACATTTTATTAAATTTATAAAGAGATATCCGCTGCAACGCGCGGGGTGTCGTTCTAGTTTTCTAACAAAACAATATCTATCAACCATTGCACTAAATGTAACCAACTCGTCCATTTATTCCCAGGGTCTTTCTAAAAGCTATATTTAGAGGGGAACCTGACAAAACACTTGCCACCGAAAGTTCTTTTTGTTGTATAATGTTATAGAGAGATGGATACTGTTGGGTGAGTGTGGCGAATCACCTAACCAAATGTCCTCCCAAAACTAAGTGTTCAGCCCATTTCCAACTTCAAAGTAACCCCAAGAAAATAATTCCTCTTTAACTCTCATTAAGCCTTTCTAGAAAGGAGAGTCTGCTGGTATTGATTTTACCTCCACTTACTGAGTAAACATTTACTTTTTAAGTTTTTATATATAATACCTCCACTCCTAGACTGCCTTGAACTCTAGGTCGACTGATGATGTTTCACTTAGTCTATACTTCTTTCTGTGGTCATCTCTCTGCCAAAAGAATCTCAACCCAAAAACATTTAGAATCTTCTATTTCCCTATCGTTATTTCCATAAAAGACATCATGAAAGTTAACATACTAGTAAGCACTAAATTAACAAGAACAAGGCGATCGCCCAACGATAACAATTTTCCCATCCGTCAACCCACCGTTTTTCAAAAGGGTCTTCCACGAGTTTCCATTCTCCATTTCTTAGTTTGGGAAAATGAATAGTGACCCCCAAATATCTAAAAGGAGGTGATCCTGACCCACACCCAATTTTTTATACGGTTCTTCAACATCTTTTGCTTCATTAAAGCAGAAGATTTCACTCTTATGGAAATTTATCTTCAGCCTAAATAGTTGTTCAAAAATATATAAAATTAATTTCATGTTCAAGGCTTTCTCAGGACCATGTTCCATGAAAATAATTGTATCATGAGTGTATTGAAGTATAGATACTCCACCCTCAACTAGATGAGGGATGAGGTCCTCTACTAGACCATCTTCTTTTGCCCTACCAATTAAGATCGTCAACATATACGCAACAATATTAAATATCATAGGAGAAAGGGGATCTCCTTGTCGCAAACCTTTTGGAGTATGAAAATAATGAGCAATATCATCATTTACCTTACTAGCAACACTCCCTTGATGGAGAAATTGATTAATCCAATCACACCACTTAGGCTCAAGACCCTTCATATGTAACACTTATTACACTTAGTGTAAAAGGGTCATTTTACTTAGTCATAAGCTTTCTTAATATCTGTTTTGAGAACAATGTCATCCATTTTCTTCCTATGGACTTCATGTATCGTCTCATGAAGAACTATTACCCCTTCTAGTATGTGTTGACCGGGCATAAAGGTCGTTTAAGTTGGTCGAACAATTTTATATGCTATACTAGTTATGCGGTTGTTCCAAACTTTGTAAAAAATTAAAGCTCACATTCAGTGGACATATGGGACGATATTGTTGTATTTGAAAAGTATTTTCTTTTCGGGGAGAAGGGTGATGGTGCCGAAATTTAGATGGAAAAACGACAACTCCCCTTGCTAAAACTTAACAATCATGGACATCAAATATCCCATTAAAATTTCCTAAAACTTTTGACAGAACTCGGCGGAAAACCCGCCTCGTCTAGACGCTTTATTCTTTTCTATTTGTGTTATAGCTCCGTACACTTCCTTCTCATCACTGAAAACAGTGTGAGAATAATGTTCTCTTCTGCTAAAAGTTGTGTGATATCCAGAGTTTTAGATTGTAAAATAAATAAGTTATTTTGAGCTAGTGTCCCAAACAAGTTCTTATAGTATTCTGTAATGTACACTCTTAAAGTTTGTTCACCAACAGTTGTTCCTTTGTCTTGTTCAATTTGGAAAATCCTTTTTCCATCTATGTTTACCGTTAGCAACACGGTGAAAATATTTAGTGTTATCCACATCTAAGTTTTGCCACTTTATTTTATCATTTGCATATCTCATAGCATCTCTCTCAGGATATATCGGGTGGTGCCGACTTTGGTAAGACCTGTGGGTTGTGGCTCTGATGTTGCCTGGTGGCGAACCGTGTACACTTCGATGGCGGCATCGTTGCTTGAGAGCAAGGCGTCGTGCAAAGGTGCTAGTGGAGATGGAAAGTCGTACGGAAGGGAGAGTATGTAATGCATCGGCAACACTACAACTTCCAATCAATTAGAATTTGAAGGGAATACATTTGCAGAACAATAAAAAGAAGTGGGTTGTGAATGCGGTGATAGTGGGGACACGAAGAGGATGTCCTCGTTTGGTTTCTTAGAAGGATCGACTGCCCAGGGCAGGCTAATGAAACTTGGGTCGAACTGTTAAATGTGACCTTAATAGAAAATCTAGTACGTATAAATTTAATCAAATAACTCCGATTATCAGGTGATATGGCTCATTGTAAAAGCATCTTGCAAATTAAATGCACGCAGTGGGATCAACTTTATTGACATTGTAGATTTGTGTGTCAAATATGGGTACCTAGTAGAAAAATATGGGTCATCGACGTTATGCTGGAGCGTGTCTTCGTGTAAATTCCCGTATTTTTGTTTCTGTTTATGGGTTGTCCGTGCAAATTTAAGTAAGTTGTTGGAGATGCTCGTACCAATGAAACAATGAAGAAGCAAGTCGACAGTGAGATGTATCTTAAGATTTGACCTGCCGGTTTAGTGTTTCGGAGGTGTTCATAAGATAGAGTGTGCCTTGTGGGGGTATGGAGGGAGCCTAACACAAGGGTATTCCCGAAAACACCTCTTCTTGCTGTGTACATGGTGTGCCTCGTGAGGGATGAGATTGAGGCGAGGGTATATGCCTTCACGGATGATACCGGAGGCCAAGTCGAGTAGATGTATGCCAGGTTCTATCTTTTTCTTTTTGGTCTTCTGCCCTATTTTCTATCCCTTCTTGAGAGCCCCTTGCAACGGGTATTTGCTTTCTATCTAATCGAATGGCAGAACATCCGTCTAGATCCTAAAAAAAACAGTAGAGTAATTGTGTATATGTATATAAAGTTAATATATGCACGTGTTACGTGTATGTGAGTGTCACCCAGAGAATCGCGGGTAGAACGTCAGGCCATTCCATCAAGAGAAAAGGCCTAGGCCCATGTATTTCCTCCAGATCAGCTAAAACCCAAACAAGAAAGGAACAACAAGAAACCCTTCTTCCTCTCTTGTCTGACGCTTCCGACTCTGCAGCTGCTGAAGAAGCCATGGCCTTGGCCGCCGCCCTCGCCCGAGCTGCCACGCGCCTCCTCCGCGGCGGCCTCCCGCCCTCTGCCACATCTCCGGCGCTATCTAGCCGCGACCGCCTATTCTGCAGCCTCCCCGGCGACAACGAGCCCTCCGCTCCAGGGGCCTTCGAAGAGCCGCGGGAGGAGGCCGAGGCGGAGATCCACCGTGAAGTCCAGCCCGTCGTGGAACTTGTCAAGGACATCCTCCATTCCGGCAGGTCAGCTATTGGTTCCTCTCCTTGTTGCAATGAATAGGAAGCTCGAACAGTGGTAAGCAGACATACGGAATTTTCAATCGCCGTGCACATTTAACACGCACAGTTTTCATAGCGTCGCGAAATGATGCGAACTATTGTAATCAGGATTGCTTGAGAAATTGGGCAACATTTACACATGCGTGTGATTTGTAGCAAGGAGTAATCATAAGATAAGTAAAGAGTGGAGTAAACTACCCTGGTAATTTCAGCAGGCAGATGGCTGCTAGCTTCAATTTCCTATATTGTGCTTAAACAACTACTAAATACTATAAATTCTTCACTGGACTAGAATATGTAGGATTATCGAAGTATTTTGTGATATATATTTTCTTATTGCGCCGTCCAACTAAGTAACTGGAATACTAGAATGCCACTTTAACAGGTTCAGTATTGTCTATAACGATATTGGATTGGGACTGGAATATCCAAGAAGGGTTGCTTCAACAAGGTTGTTACGGTATATGGCTGAGCTGAGATGTTTGTTGGTTTAATGAATGATGAATAGAAGATGAATGTATTCATTTCCAATCTCACCGCCATTTCTCCCCTCTCCTCTGCCCGCCATAACATACAGAAAGGAGAAGGGGACAGTTCACCTTATGTACTGTGATATTAGCCATCAATGTGGCATTCTGACCAGATTTTTTTGCTCCGGAGAGGAGGCTGCTTGTCCTCGATCTGGTGTACCCCTTTGTCATCCTATCCTAGTGATTCAGTGTTGCCAGTCTCTTCTTCTTCTTCCTTTTTTTTTCAATAAAATCCCTGTTTTTCGTTCACCTGCATTGCTGCTGGTGGCGAGGTATCTTATGCATCATGCTTAATGGTGTCCACTTCTCTTTGGCAACCACACGCCTGCGGCAATCATACTGAGATGGTGAGTGGTGTCTCTTCCTTCCATCAGCAGTAGTAGGCTTCCTCATCCTTCCATCCGGTGGTTCCCGGAGATGGATATGTGTCTCGTGTTGTAACTTGTCTGTGAGTTTTCCCAGACATGTTTCTTGGAGGGCAATGTTGTAATTCCCGTCTCCCTGCAACGTATTTATCCGATTGGTTGTGTTATAGCCAGCGAAGTCCTTGGGCCTCACCTTGTCTTAATCCAATGCAGGAAGTCTTTCAAAAATAAACTGGTGCAGCTAACACAAAAGACAGTTATATAGTAGGTTTTTATGTATTCTTGCAGTTTGCAACTGTTGTGATCATATTTTATTGTCTATCTGATTGCGTTCTGTTATAACAGATATGGAGATGGTGCCTTGTTAAGTCCGGATGACGAAAAGGTTATCGTAGAAAAGGTTCTTGCTTACCACCCTCGTTCGGAAGACAAGATTGGTTGTGGACTTGAAGCTATTATGGTGAGTTTGGGTGATCACTCCATTTAATAAGAAAGAGACGAGACCCTCAAACAAATCTAATTTTCTCTTCTGTTATTCGATTGTTCCCACCGATTTTTATTTCTTCTTTGCCAAGCTTGTATTGTTAAATAAATTTTCTTAAGGAGATTATCATTTACTTGTTATTAAAATACCTCAGAAGCTAAGTTTGTGCCGTACTTTTTGTTCATAAGGAGGACCTCCGTCGAGCATAACAAATGAGAACTACAGTTTCGAGTCTCGATCATTCCCCTGTTTTTTTTGTTTTGTTTTTGGAAACTGTACTAGTTGGACGTGGCTATATCTGGAAAATGTTCCAGAACAGCCATGATGCTGCTTGCTCTGAACTCAAGTGCTCAGTATCAAGTAACTAACACAACCACCTCATTTTTTCTTGTATGGGGAGATAAAGGACTTTTATATTTACAACACTAGACTCATTCCCAAATATAAGTTCATCTATACTTTCAGGAGAATGTCGTCTTTTATTTTTATTCCGTTAATGGCTTCTTTAATCCTGTAATAGTTTAGTAAAAAATCTGATTATTTACTGGCATTAAGAAATGATACTAGATCATATGGTGCCAGTTTTTATGACACTCATACAGATTTGCCTTGGCTTCCATGTATGGATATGATGACAATATTCATCCCACAGTATGTATGTGGTGACTATCCCTTGCTTCATAAATGGTATACCACAGTACTAACAGTCTGGAACATTAAGTCTGTCAATCGTCTCTGCAGCTTTTTTATGGTTTATCCAGTCGAATCACTGGTCTGACCTGGCCTTTAAAATTAGGAGTTGCAGCTTTTAGGTAGATACATAACATATTGTCTGTATTTCAAGTTCATACCAACTGTTATTTTACCATTCTGACAGTGCCACTGTTTCACCTCACGGGGTCGAAGTGAAAACACTATAATACCCATCCGTTTGTGAGTATGAAAATTGATTGCTACCTTACAGGAAGTGATTGTAAATTTTGTGGACATTTCCTAACTTGTGCAGTGTTCATGTTTGTAGGTTGGCAAGCATCCTGAGTT
The DNA here is from genome assembly GCA_947311845.1 of Poa pratensis. Lineage (NCBI taxonomy): Eukaryota > Viridiplantae > Streptophyta > Magnoliopsida > Poales > Poaceae > Poa > Poa pratensis. The sequence continues at coordinate 13,580,509 of CAMZMU010000075.1, read as the reverse complement.
CAGGAGGTCCAGATGTCTCTTTGTGGTTAGAACAAACGGCGATATGGAGGATTTCTCGTACCACAAGTGTTTGAGTGCTTACAGAAAGAAACAGCACAAACAGAGGCGGAAATCTGAGATTTCATCGTCTCCTTGAGCCTATGTTTGGTATGCCATGTGAAAGGTGTCATCTTTTGACAAGAAACTTCAAACTAGTGAAAGATGTCGTTGTCCAGGTTTTTTTGGATGCAATGTCCAATTCTTCTTGTTTCTAAGTGATTCGGGACAAAGTTCGCACAAGAGGTTAAATTTTCTCGTAATGTATTTGGTATGGCCAAGAGCTACGATCAGTATTCCTACCAGAGGACTGTTGACAGTTGGTGATCAGCTTACTGCCAAATTAGGCTGAGCTCTGATTGAATGTTTTGATGCCTTTCAGGATTTTCCCAAGTTGGAGTTGATAGTTTGCATGATAAACATTAAAGTGGAACTACTTTGTTAAAAAAAAATTGAACTACTTGCCACAGGAAACGGCCGCTCTACCCCGGTTGACTTTCTCTTCTGTGAATGCGTTTGCGTGACTGGGGCTGCTCGCCTGCTCTCCTCTAGTGCATGGCGACCCCAAGCTTTGATCAGAGCAACATTTTCAGATTTCACAAAATAGCTTGCATTGAAGCAAAAATGTTCACCTCCAGACTCCAGTGGCTTTTTGCTTCTTGTAATCCTAATATCAACCCAGTTTGAGGGAAAAATACATGGTGCACGCTGAACCTTGGTGTAATTCGTCATTGATGTTCAATCGTAACTACGGAGTAGTACAAATCCATTAGCACGTGTAGGTATTTCTCTTTCTCTTTCCTTTTTTTAGCAGTGTACGTATATTTGTTTTGTTTTGCAAAGCATAGTATAAACGAATACGCTCACATATACATGCACATACTCATCCTTATGAACGCATGCACACCTTACTCCTATGAGCACCTCTGAAATACTGAGCCGGTGGATCGAGTTTTGAGATCGACGAAATCACCACAGACGTCTCGCTGTCGATGGGAACGTCGTCTCCCACTGAAGAGTATTCCGTCTAAATGAGAAACACAAGTGTCAAACCAGGTTTGACACTGGTGGGCTGGGGTACAACCATCCTCCTAATCATCCTACCACAGGCAGTTTCTCATGTATATTTCTCTAAGAGGCGAACATCTAAATGGGCTTACTAACCAAGATCAGCAATATGTGAGTTTCAAAATTTTCACAAAAGTAGATACTAATCGTATTACCGAAATTGTGCAAAAAATTATTAGGCCGATGCAGTCGGCTTTCATGCCAGGGAGACACATTTTATAGGGTGTGGTTATCCTTCATGAAACTATTCATGAACTCCAGAAAAAGAAAATAGATGGTGTTATTTTTAAAATTGATTTTGAGAAGACATATGATAAGGTTAAATGGCCTTTTCTTCAACAAGCTTTGCGTATGAAGGGATTTGCACAAGAATGGTGCAATTGGATTACGCAATTTGTTCAAGGAGGAAGTGTAGGCATTCGGGTTAATGATGACTTTGGTCACTATTTCCAAACAAAAAAAGGGCTCCGACAGGGGATCCTTTATCTCCAATGTTGTTTAATGTAGTGGCGGATATGCTAGCCATTTTGATCGCAAGGGCGAAGGAAGATAGTCAAATAGATGGTCTTATACCACATTTAGTAGAAGGTGGACTATCTATTTTACAGTACGCCGATGATACTATATTATTCATGGAGCATGATCTTGATAAAGCGGTCAATATGAAACTCATCCTCTCTATTTTCGAACAATTATCGGGACTCAAAATAAATTTTCACAAGAGTGAGATTTTTTGTTTTGGGAAGGCTAAAGAGGTAGAGGAGCAGCATAAACAAATCTGTGGATGCGAGTCTGGTTCTTTACCTTTCAAGTATCTTGGGGTTCCGATTCACTATAGGAAGCTTCAGAACGCTGAGTGGCATCCTGTGGAAAGCCGCTTCGAAGGCAAACTGGGATGTTGGAAGGGCAAGATTTTGTCCTATGGGGACAGGCTGGTCCTTGTTAATTCGGTATTAACAAGTCTTCCGATGTTCATGTTATCCTTTCTTGAAATATCAAAAGGGGTAAGGAAAAGATTGGACTTTTATAGATCTCGTTTCTTTTGGCAGAGTGATGAGAATAAACGAAAATATAGGCTAACTAAATGGAATATCATTTGCCGACCAAAAGACCAGGGAGGTTTGGGGGTAGAAGTGATCGAGCTAAAGAATAAATGTTTGCTCGGTAAGTGGATGTTTAAACTTTTGAATGAAGTAGGGGTGTGGCAGGAGTTGCTAAATAATAAATATCTTCATAGTAAGACTTTAGCTCAAGTTGAAGCACAACCTACAGATTCTCCTTTCTGGAAGGGTCTAATGCGCGTTAAAAAAGATTTTTTTGATAGATGTTCTTTTAAAGTGGGTAACGGGCAAAGTACAAGATTTTGGGAGGATACTTGGGTAGGTAATTCTCCTTTAAAAGACCAATACCCTGTTTTATACAACATTGTGCAGCAACAAAATGTTTCGATTCATGATGTGCTACATAGTACGCCCCCAATAAATCTCGGGTTTAGGAGGGCTCTTGTTGGGGATAAGTGGGAGATGTGGTCTCATCTTTGCCTTATGCTTATGCAAGTTACGCTGTCTGATGCTCCAGATTGTTTGCACTGGAAATTGACACAGAATGGTCTTTTTACAGTTAAATCTATGTATGAGGATCTTATGAATGGACATACTAGATTTTTGCAAAAATATCTTTGGAAACTTAAAATACCTTTGAAAATAAAAGTGTTTATGTGGTTCCTTCATAGAAAAGTCTTGCTTACAAAAGATAATCTTGCTAGGAAGAATTGGCATGGGTGTTCGCGATGTTCCTTTTGTGGGAATACCGAAACGATAGAACATTTATTTATCTCTTGCCCTTTTGCAAAACTTGTGTGGCGTGTGGTGTTTTCTACCTACAATATTCTTCCTCCTACCAATGTCAAAAATATGTTTGGAAATTGGTTGAATGGAATGGACAAAAAGACCAAAAATAGAATTCGTATAGGCGTCTCGGCTATTTGTTGGTCCATATGGAATTGTAGGAACAATATTGTGTTTAACAGGAAAGAAAATTTTCATGTCTTAAAGGTTATTCACTCAGCGGTGCACTGGATCCAGTTATGGGCTTTCCTGCTTCCTTTGGATCAGCGGGACCTTATGGTGGCTGGATGCACACGACTCCTGATGGTGGCACATGAGTTTTTCTTCCGACATACGTGGCAACATATTAGCCGACTTCAGTAGTTGTTTTTTGTTTCGTTTTGTCGGATGAGGCTTGTCTCAATCCTTTGTGGTATCTGAGATGTAAACGGGATTTATACTCTTACACTCTTTAATAAATGGATGTGTGCATCACTCGATGCAGAGGCCGGGACAACCCTTTTCTAAAAAAAAAATATGTCAGCTCCCTCTGTTTTTTAATACAAGGTCGGAGAAGAACTGATTAGATTTTTACCTTGTACAGTAGTACTCATTAATGTAAGTTTACATGTAACCATAGAGAAAGAGGCACCACATACAACATACTAATTTACACGGAACACAAGAGGTTTTCTGTATAATTAATCATGTTATTTAATAGTTGGCTTTGTTTCCTTAGTATCTAGGAATTAAGATAGTGGCCTTGTATACAAAACTGGAGGTGTACCTCATGATGGCCAGCCATGAGGAGAGTAATTAGGGAAATTCCTATTGACGTTGTAGCGCACGTTATCGCGCTGACGCGACATGTTAACAGCACAGTAGCCGGAGACGAGCAAGACGAGGGTCACGGTTCGGTCGGAGAAGACAGGGACGAGAAGCTAGAGAAGAAGGCCGACCTCACCGGAGAAGGAAACTCTGGACCACACACACGATTCTGAAGAGAGAGGCCGACAGTCAGAACCTACTAGCTAGACCACATCGCGCAACCTTCAAGCAACGGGAGCAAATGAAGAAAAAAAGTCGGCTAGAATCGATCAGGAGTATCTCAGACACTGACTTGGTGGAGCCAGCGGCTATAACAACATGAGAAATGGAATAAAAAAGTGGGGCAAAATCGATCAATAGTTTCCTGAGTCACTGACATGGTGGAGCCAGCGGCTACAACAGCATCGCACGCAACGGAGCAACGGAATAAAAAAGTGGGCAAGAATCGATCAACAATATCCTGACTCACTGACATGGTGGAGCAAGCGGCTACAACAGCATCGCACGAACGGAGCAACGGAACAAAAAAAGTGCACAAGAATCGATCAACAGTATCCTGACTCACTAACATGGTGGAGCAAGCGGCTACAACAACATCGCACGAATGGAGCAACGGAACAAAAAAGTGCAAAAGAATCGATCGACAGTATCCCGAGTCACTGACATGGTGGAGTCAGCGGCTACGATAGCATCGCACGCAACGGAGCAACCGCAAAGAAAGTCAGCAAGAATAGATCAACAGTGTGCTGAGTCACTGACATGGTGGAGCCAGCGGATACAACAACATCGCACGCAATGGAGCAACGGAATAAAAAAAGTGGGCAAGAATCGATCAAGAGTGTCCTAAGTCACTGACATGGTGGAGCCATCGGCTACAACAGCATAGTACGCAATGGAGCAACATAATAAAAAAATGAGCAAGAATCAATCAACAGGATAATGAGTCACTGACATGGTGGAGCCAGCGGCTACAACAACATCGCACGCAACGGAGCAACGTGATAAAAATGTGGGCAAGAATCGATCAACAGTATTCTGAGTCACTGACATGGTGGACTCACCGGCTAAAACATAATCGCGCGCAGCCTTCGAGTAACGGAGCAACCGAAAAAACAGGCAGCCTCGATCTTGATATGAGCGCGGGGTGTCGATCGTTATATGAGCGTGAGGGGTGTCGATCGATCGTTAATTCGTTATACGAGAGCGAGGGGTGTCGATCGATCGTTATACGAGCGAGGGGTGTCGATCCGAGTCAAAAATCGAACACGCAATCGAAAACGTAGCTTCTAACCACAAAAATTCGTGAAGATCGTGGGCTATAGGTGCCCTAGACCATGCTTTTGGGAATTCATGGTCGTTGATACCAACGACCACGAAAATAAATAAAAACATGAAATTTCTTAGCCGATAGCGACTATACACAACGGTCGCCGTGGAAAACCGTGGTCTATGGAAGGATTTCTTCTAGTGGCTTTTCCATCACGAATCCTTCTGGAGGATTTCCCTCGCGGCTACACATGTGCCCAACGTGGCGTTGCTTTAACGAGCCTTCGTGGAGAGCCACACCATGGGAAGCTCGTTGATCTCCTTGGAGAGTGCACACTTGTTTGCCACCTTCCACAGTTCTAGGGTATCTATCCATCGGGTACTCAGCTTTCCGTGCATCTTGAAGCTGCGCACGTTAGTGTGGAAGGAACTGATCATGGACACGTCCCTCCGTTCTTTAGGTGGAATTTGATCCACATGGATCATCTCGCCGGGCTCTTGCTCCAGCAGATGGAGATCACGGAGGAGGGCAGGTTATGGTGCGCAGCACATACCCCTTTGCTCCCCCGCCCGTCCTTTAGGGTCGTCTCGGATACATCGTCGGGGGCATACGCCCTAAGAGCATCTCCACTCAGGGTGCCCAAACGGCCGCCCAAAGCCCTTTGGGGCGTGCCAGACAGGTTTTCGCTCCCACTCGCGCCGCCCAAACGCGTTTTGGGTCCGGCGCGGCCCAGTTTTGTGTCCGGCACGCCCAGCCCACACCCTCAACTTGGTGAGGCTTCGGGCGGCCCCGGACGGAACGAAACACGATGCCACGCCTACCTCCGACGCGTGGGCCACGCCTGTCAGTGAGACGGCAATCGCAATAAATACCGGCTTCCCCCCAATTTCTCCCCCAAATCCCATTTCTCCGGCCATCTCTCCCGCCAAAAGAAAAACCTTGGCGCCGCGCCGTCTCGGTTTCCATGGCGCCGCCGCCCGTGCCCAAGGTACCCAAGGAGAAGGGGAAGGCAGCAGCGGCGAGGGCGAAGGCGGCGGGGAAGACGCTGGACGTTAGCAAGCAGCGCAAGCCCCCCCCCCCCCCCCACCCAAGGAGAAGCCGGAGGGGATGTCGGATCATGATTGGGACCTCGACGTACTCCGGCGCCGATTGGAGACGCAGAGCCGTGGTGGGCGCCGTGTGAAGCAGCAAGCTCGGAATCTGCTCGACCCGCCCCGGCGACATTGACGGCTAAGAACATCGCCGCCATGAACAAGACTGTCGCCGCCTTGAACCAAGCCTTCGCCTTGGGAGGAAGCCAAGAGAGCAGCGCCCCTCTGCGATGCAAGGTCGGCGGCTCGCCGTCGAGTTCTTCTTCGTCGACAGCGCCGCTGGCACGCCTCGCTCCAGGTTCTCCCCCGAGTACGGCGACAGCCAGCATCACGGCGGCTTCGACCCCAACGTCATCTTCCCTTCTCGTGGGCTCGATCTAAACCACCCCGTCGATCTGAATTCACCGGCGATGCAGAGACAACCCGCCGTCCAGACGAACGCCCAGACCGGTCGAAGCCTTTCATTCGACGCCGGCGCCTCCCATGTGATCGACGGAATTACCCCCGATCTCACGGATCCCATACAGGTATGAAGCCGTGTTCTGGATTCATGGTATGTAGAATAGACGTGTGCATAGGCGAGTCGTGACTACCGGCGTTGTGTTTTGTGTGTAGGAGAACGACCATATCATGGCCGACTTAATCAACGATGGCGCCCGGGCGGCGGATGACGACGACGAGTTCGACGAGGATGAGCTGTACTACGAGAGGATGAGGACGACGACGAGGTCGACGAGGAGGGGGTGGTGACCGAGGCTGTGGCCGGCGAGCACACGGCGGCAAAGAAGAAGGGCAGCCGCGGCATAGTTTGGACGTCCAAGAGGACGAGTGCATGGTCGAATCATGGAAGGCCATTACTACCGGCGTGATCACCGGCACAAACCAGTCAAGCACCGCCTACTGGGAGAGGATCAAGACAGAGTTCGACGAGCGTCGGTTCACCAAGGACTACTACAAGGTAAACATGGTGCGCGGCCAAGGCGCCATCGAGCATAGGTGGCGCATCGTTCAACGCCTCGTCAACAAGTTCCACGGCTGCCATGAGAACATCCTCGATCGGAAGGAGAGTGGGAAGGGCCCGTCGGATCAGGTGACCGCCGCTTGCGATTCCCTTGTTGTGTTGTTTGCTTAGTCCAATTGTGATCGTCGTCGGCTTGCTTTGTTGTAGATCATCGACACCCTTGTGTTGTACAAAACCCTCAACAAGGAGAAAGACTTCTGATTGATGCATTGCTACAAGCTTCTCCAAAATTGTGAGAAATGGAAGGCGCACCGGAGGACTTTGAACAAGAACGGCCGCGCCGACCGGGAACAAGAAGGCGAAAGCGGCCTTGGCAGCGGCGGCAAAGACGGACAAGTGCAGTCGTCCATTGACAAAGTCCTCGCCGATGTCTGCTCCAACTTGAGCTTGAGGCGCGATGAGAACAACGCAAGGTGGGCGACCTTGATGCACAAGGCCGACGTCAAGATCGACCTCGAGCAGAAGAAAGCCGCCGTCAAGAAGCGGAGTCAGGACTTCATGATCTTGACGACCGACATCTGTAACATGGACCCGCTAGCGAGGGCGGCGCACAACATGTACGCGCCGCGATCCTGCGAGAGCTTGGGCTCGTTCCGCTCGAGACCGGCGGCAATGTTACGCCCGAGACCAGCGGCAACCAGGGCCACGGCCAGGTCGACGATGACCCCGACATGACCCAGCCGGCGAGGGCTACGTGCCCCAGCCCGGTGACTGCATCTAGACCGGCGGCGGTGACAAGAAGACGCGGGCAACGACATCTAGGCGTATTTTGGCGTAGTGTATTTTGATGGCCCAGTGTGGCCGAAACTCTGGCATTGTGGCCGAGTGTGGCTATAACTCTGAATTTCTAGCCGTTTGTAATTTGAATTTGCAAAACGAGGAGGCCGACGAGCCGGCTACTCCATCGCACGCTCAAAATTTTTTTTTGGCTGGACGATTTGGGCGCCGCGAGTGGGTAGCGAGGGCGCCCAAAGACGAATGGCAGTCCGGACGGCGCCAAAGAACCTGTCCGAAAGGCCTTTGGACGTCCATTTGGGCGCCGCGACTGGAGATGTCTACCCAGTTCCCTCATCGGGCGACGCTTGGTGCTCGACGGCGAGGGCGAGGTCGGTGGAGACGTCACAAGCAGTCGTGGTGAAACTCGACGAAGCATGACACTGGTAGTCTGGTAGGCATAGTCAACTAGACTGGCCAAGCTAGTGACCCATGCCTGCGCACGCGGATTGCAGCTGACCGACGCCCCGGGGGAAATGAAAGCAACGCCCGTACCGCGGCCAGAGCGTCGTTCAGCCCCCGGCGATCCAGAGACGTGAAGCACGCTGGCCCACAAAGGATCTCTGAGTTCTCGAGATGGCCTTGCTTTGACGCTGAGGTCGCTGAAGACAAAGTTGGTCTTGACGACGGAAAAGTAGTTGTAGCAGATTTTTTTTTTTTTGCGGGAATAAAGATACATTAAAACTTCGTTTTTACAGAAAGATCCAGAGAAAAGGTCAAAAAACAAAGTGGTCCTGCTGGATCCCGTCGAGGCCGACGAACAGATGCTGTCGGTGGCGCGCCGCTACCGCTGCTCCTCAACTCACCGGACCCGAAGATCCTACGCCTGGAAACGTCGCCGACGACGCGAAGCATCGCCATATCACCTTCATCATCAACTTCATACAACGGATCCGCCGCCTAGTTGAATCCGGACGGGGCACTGCGAGCTCGCCAATCCGCGGACCGCCGAGCTCGAGGAAGTCGAACGCGTGACGAAGAAGCTCCGAAGAGCGCCGCCGCCGGAGGAGGAACGCGCCGACACCAAACTCCACACCGGCAGCTTCACCACCTCCAAGACGCCGCCGGCCGGTACCCTACCTACCCCTACACTATATACAAGCCGAGATCCGTGGATTCCCCAACCTCCCGCTGCCGAAGCGGCCGCCGGAGGCGGAGGAATCCACAGATCGCCGGCGAGCGAGGTGGGGAGACGAGGTGTGCTCACAAAGTCGCCTCTCTCGACTGTAGACGGGAGAAAGGAACGGCCAAGGTCCGTTTTTTCAGTGTGTAGTTGTAGCAGATCTTGATGACGATACCGAGGGAGAGACCAACGGAGATCTCGACGAAGACGAAAACTTGAAGACGATGAAGCAGATGATCAAAGCGCTTGCACCCCTTACCTGACGCGTCAGATGCCGTGTCAGGATGCACGGATACCGGGATACTCGATACCCCTTTTAGTTGGTTCGGCACGGTCATGAAGTAGGCTTACGAACGTCGGCTTCCGGGTGAAGGTGAGATCGTCCTAGTCGAGCAAGCTCCGACGAACAACATAGAGACACGGGGACTTACCCAGGTTCAGCCCGCCCGGAGGCTTAAGAGCCGGACTCACTCAGTGCTCGAATTTCGAGATTTTTTTATTTCTAGGACGGAGATATTATGACAGCTACTCTAGGGTCTTGTCCCTTTATGGTATGGAGATCAATTCTAGAAGGCCGCGATGGCGTTGAAGCTGGGGCTCATTAGACGTATTGGAGATGGGTTGTCAACAAGCATTTGGAACCACAATTGGCTACCGCGTGACACTAGACTGAAACCTATAGCTGCTATCAGCAATCGGCCTCCCTTGATGGTCTCAGAGTTAATAGATCATTCGACCAGATGTGGCGTGAAGAGGTGTTGCTCCAACACTTCTTGCCCATGGACATTCAAACCATAAAAAGCATTCACTGTTGCGGTTGAGGACTGGTGGGCGTGGCACTTTGAAAAAAACGGGAATTTTTCAGCCAGATCATGCTATCGTCTCCTAGGAATCACAAAGGAAATCCACGAAGATTGGTTAGAGGGGCATCAGTCGAGTTCTTCGGCAAATTCAGAGCAGAAGGAGTGGTGTTCGTTGTGGAAAACTAAAGTGTTGGGCAAGATCAAAGTTTTCCTCTGGCGCTGAGCTCACAATTCCATACCAACAGGCTCCGTACGTTGGAACAGAAATATGGCACCAACCGCGGTGTGCGGACTCTGCCAGGCTGGTGCAGACGATTGGCGACACTCGCTGCTGGATTGCAACTCCTATAGATGCGTTTGGGCTCTCCTAGATGAAGAATTACTCGAGCATATATATGACCACGAACCAATGCTCCAATGCTAAGAAATGGCTCTTTTTTCTAACTGAATCTTTAACGCATGGGGACTTTGTGAGAGTTGCAGTAACCCTTTGGCAATATGGTGGGCTAGGAGGAAGGCCATTTATGAAGATGTGTATCATAATCCACTCTCAACCTGTGCATTAATTAACAGGTTTATTGATTAACTGGACCTTGCAAAGCCTGTTACTGTCGACCATCCTCAAGACCGAACAGTGGGAGCTACTGACAACCCGGTGCCTAGATGGATTCCCTCTCCGATGGGGTATATGAAGGTGAATATTTATGATGCAGTTTCCAAACAGGAGGCTAGAGGCGTTGTTGCTGCTATTTGCAGAGATGCAGATCAACAGATGGGGTGTATTCAGGTGCCTCAGCTCTGGCTATTTCAGGCATTGCTGATCCAGCGACATTAGAAGCACTTGCGTGCAGGGAGGCTTTGGCATTAGCACTTGATCTGAATATCCAGAAAGTTGTGGTTGCTTCAGATTGCCTAGAGGTTATAAAGGCCATTAATTCTGGCACTTCGGCGAGCTATGGCACTATCATCCGAGAGATCAAGATGCGAATGCAGGGTTTTGAATCGATTCGTTTTGTACATGAGCGAAGGGAGTCCAATTCCCATGCCCACTCCCTAGCTCGTTCCTCTTTAGCTATTGATTTTGGCCGTCAAACCTGAGGCTTATCAACTCTCCCGATGTAATATCTGCACCTCATGTGATTGAGTAATAAAGATCGCCGGGTTCCCTCAGAAAAATGTAATCAGAGCGCGTTCCCCTGAAAAAAAAGTAATCAGAGCGCGTAAAGCGCAGCTATGCATATAGCGACTTCACGATGGGCGGCCATGAGAGAGACCGGTTAAGCTTTATCGCTTTAAAAGGGCAAAAAAAATTACTGGACGCCATTATTTCATGTCCTTTGCCAATCACTAAACTTTCGTACCTTTGCTGAGTACCATTACAATTTCGTGGTCATTTGTTGTACCACACCGCACAGACTAAAACGGAAAGGTTGTTCTTTGTGCATGATTTGACCATTTTAAATCCTTGATCAAACCTTTTTTTGCTAGTTTCAAATGTTGGCACAAGAATAACGGACGAAAGTTCTTCTGCTTCATGACCGACCCCATTTATGCAACTTCCGTCCATTCTTTTTTCTGGTGCTTCATAACGAAACCCTTCTCCACGATAAACAACAACACACAACAGGGTTTAGACACAAACGTGGACAGTTCAAGATGAGAAAACATTGCAGGACGACATTGCTACCACGTCCATATATCAGGGCAAACATAACACGCACCTCCAATGGACGACATTGCATTCACGTCCAACAAAGCACATGAAAATAGCAGGAAACATACGTCCAAATAACAAGCACGTCCAACATGGCTTATGTTCAGGTCAACTAGCACAAAATAACATAACGTGATTCAGTTAAACTAGCACAGAATAACAGCACATGCTCTAGTTTTGAAGGGCAACAAGCCAACAACATATGCTTCAGTTCGATGGGCAGCATCGCTACTTTTCACCCTTTGACTTACAAATCATGCACAAAGATCAACATATCCGTTTTAGTCCGTGCGGTGTGTTACAGAAAATGACCATGAAATTGTAATTGTAAGACATAAAAGTTTAGTATGTTTGGGCAAAGGGCACAAAATAACGCTGTTCATGAGCAAATTTTCCCCTTTAAAAAAGATTGAGCTTTATGATTAGAGCGCTCGTTTCAACTTGATTGTTGTCGCCTGCTTAGCCGCCGCCGGGAGTATTGGGCACGTTGTCCGGGAGTATTGGGCACCTTGTTGCTGTTATCTCCAGGGCAGTGTGGATGCCGCTTGCCGTCCACGACGACTCAGTTATCCGAGTATCAAACCCGGCGACACGGCAATGCGAGTCACAACCTTCGGACCTAATGTAACCTCCTCGGGCTCCGGGACTACTGTGAGGGGAATCATCCCTGGATACCCAAAGACTCGAAAAAACATTCACCGGTTGGGTCCCGCCGACCGAACCCTCAGCCGACGACCCAGAACTTGTCGGCTGGCCATCGCCAGCCGGCCCTCCAGAAGTCCACGGAAGCAACAAAGACAAGAAGACAAAACAGTATGGGCACGGTACCTTGCCGTGTCCCCAAAGTCTATGACGTGAATAGTGGGTCGTACCCGGCCACCCATGCTAATGTCCAACCACTCTTGTTGTGGCTTAGAAACTTTTTTTGATCACCAGGAAAGTAGTCTTAGAATCTGTTGACATGTATTCTCCCCTTACATTCCACCCACCTTGATGTAACCACTATGTATTTCTCCATTGTTTCGCCCCCATCATTAATATAAAAATTTACCGTAGGGATTTCCCTATGGTCCTGGTGTTCAAAAAAAAAAAAAAAAAAAACAAGACATAAAGGAGGCGGATTGCCCGCTGACCAGCGTGGCTGATGTCATGAAGTGCCACAGCCACTGTTCAGGGCGTCAGCCGACCTGGCCCTGTAGATGACCAATCAGGTGGACCCTACCGGCTCCACGCCAGATTGGACCTCACCATGTAAACCGACCTCCCAGCTCCTATATAAGGGGGTTCGGGTGCCCCATAGAAGGGGTTGGCTTCTCTCTTTGTTATATCGATTAGGAAACTCATACTAGCTAATTACTAATTAGTATCTTCCTACATTGATCCAAAGTTACAAACTATTAATTAGGAAATTTTAGTCTAGTTGTAACCTAATTAATCATAGAATTCCACAATATGAAAGTGAAAAGATTGACTTGTTTTTTATGTTCGCTATGCTTCAAAAATGAAGGAAAATAATTAAGCATCATTGGTATCATAAATATAAATCTAATTTGAAGAGGAGCAAACTCAGATTCTATTCCGACCACATACTCATGTTAAAATATTGTTGGCACTAAAACTCACAATAAGCTAAAACCAAAAGCATAAAAGACTATATTATGTTATCTAACACCTTTCTTTTAAGTATGCGGTATTGCTGATTCGCCCCTGAAAACTCCAATAAATCACACGAGCATGTATGCATAAATATCATATTTGGTTTAATAGGACCAATCACCAAAGAGAGAAAAAAGCAAAAAGTAGATATAGATCATCAAAGAGTCTAAACAGAACACAAAGTGGAAGCAGCAAGGAAAATATCCTGCCACAGGACTCCACTGCATGTGATGCTAGAAGCATCGCATGAACACAATACACAACTCAAACTTCACATGAACATTGCCTGTAACCTTTCTACAGAGTTCACATAGGGCACACAAGGCCAAAAAAGCAAAAAACTAGTCCAGTTGAGTTACAGTGGTGGACTTTACAGTGCTGATCCCAGCAGGGTCGCATTTCTTTCACACGCCGCGGTCACGGCAAACATGGTTGGTTACTCTTCATTCTTGGCCCCTCTCTCGAACATCACATGCAAAAAACCAAAGGGCCCAAAAAGGTCAAGGAGCTCCCTCAGACCCTAACAACGTTGTGCAACGAAAAAACAACTAAAGGCTTGAGAAGCAGGAAATGGCACCCTGTCTAGTAGAACAGCGCCAGGAACCCTACAAAACAAGTAAAAACATCATGACCGGTGGTGACGCGCTATTGTCCAGCAGGTGGCTTGCTCGACAGCCTACGCTTGTATCGCTTGAGCACAGAAGCCAGGTTCTCCTTCCCTTTGGGAAAAGCTACGTCTCCTGCTGCTGTTCCGCTTCGACCCTTGCGTCCTGAGATGGCCTGCTCCACATCCTTGATCGTCTCCAGGATCACAGCTGAAGTGGTGAAGGTGCCAGAAATGGGCCTGGCAACCGGACCTACTACTTGAAGACATGCACACCCGGTGAGAGATTTTCGGGGCTTGGAAAAAGCGGGTTCAAGGATTCCCTACATAAATCAAGTATAAGATCAGCAAATAAGCAAGCAACATTGAATTCAAGTAAGAGTTGCATGCCCAGTTGCCCACCACAGCAAAATCTAGCTGCCAATACAACTGAGCAACTGAACCTATTTATGTTTTTTTGAAGGAATAAAAGCAAGGGAAAGGCCTCGTTCACAGTTAAAGAGTTGACACAAGTTCTTTTCACTTGTGAGATACAATTTAAATTTCCAATGTATACGAAGGCAATGCATAACACTATATTTGCATCATGAAACAGTACGTACAGCATAGCAAATTAGTAAATTATTTATCTCAATTTTGTTTGGTTCAAACTAACTGGCATTTCAAGTAAACTTAATACTGTAGAAGTGAGATCAGTTATAAAAGTATGCAGTCAAGGTGTTTATAACCTTTGCTACATTGATGGAGCAACCAATATATGGATCCTTCTTTAAGTGGGTAGCCATTTACTGGTAAAATACATGTTTGCTGCAAATAGATGACAAAAGGATCACCTGAAGACGGTTCAGAACATAAGTGTACTTCCCCCAAAGTTCTGGTCTACTTTCCACAAGGGACAGGTCCAGTACCCGACGGATGCACCAAACACCAAAACTAACAACCAGGCTACCCTGCCAAACACAAGTTTCACCACAGTTTGGTAGTCCATGCATGCAATTGGCAGCTCGCTCATCGTTCCTTCTAAGTGGCTGTGAGCTTTTGTCAGAAGGTGAACGCCGAAGATCAGCTGACATCTGACTCCCAGTTGGTTCTTGTGACAATCTCTCAAATGCTGCAACTTGATCAATCAAATTTTCATCGCAACCACCATTTTGCCTGAAGAGCCATCCTGATCCTTCCACTTTCAAGATCTTCATGATGCAACCTCTGAGAGATTGAAGAAGTTCTGCCTCACATTCTGTGTAAGAATCATCATTCGTGATGCCACTGGATCTCTGGCCAGTGTTCACCTCACTTTTGTTCAATTCTGCACTTGACACACCGAACAACTGTTCAAACGGTTGTTGAGCCCAAAGGGATTTAGTGTTGGGGTTCATACCCAACTGCATAGATAGGACATTCCTCTGGAGGTTATGCTGTGGGCTCTCATTAAACGCAACTTGAGCATTAGACCTGGCTGTCGGGTCCACGTATTGTGATCTCTCAGATGCTAGCTTACTTAGGTATGACTGATTTCCAGCAGCACCGCCCAAATTTGCTTCATTCAACAAAGCCTTTCTGCTTGCAGCAATTAGTGCAGATATGTCAGGTGAACTGTGATACTTCTTTGAGTATGCGCCAACGCTTTCACTTTCTTCAACAGAGTTAGAATCATAATAGGGTCTCTCCACTGCTGCATTTAAGCGGTTCATCGTTGGGCTTTGCAAAGAGTTGGCTCCCAATGAAGCCCGCACATTTTGGCTACGGGCATCCAAAGCAGAGGCTGCATAGTTAGGAAAATACTCAGAAGATCTAGGAACTCGTCGTGGGTCCAGGGGAATGTTGGAGTACTGACTTCTACTTGCATTCATCCCTTTCAAATAAGATGCCAGCTCATACCCATGAATGGTAGCAGGCTGGTAGAACTGATTATCAGAGTAAGATGGCACATTGAAATTGGAATAATATTTTGCATTTTGCTCGAGTAAGCTGCTGTTTTGACTCGAAATGTCTGTATATGGTAAATTCATGCTCTGAGACCAGCTTGGTGAACCCATTGCACTCATCTGATGTCCAGAATTCCAGTCTAGACTACGGATTTCCTTATCACGTGACATGGAGTCCCACGAGTTCAGTGAGGTAGGTGATCCTCGCATCGCATCTCTCATCAAGGGGCTCTTTGAAGCTTCAGCGGTTTGGTGATCTGCCCTCACAGTGGAACTAGCTGTTTTCAAGTCCAGTCCAAGCAGAAAATTGTACCTTTTATCATTAGCTTCTTGTGTAATTTTACCGTGATAATCAAAAAGGTGCCCCAGAACTCATCAAGAGTTGCTGCTAACTGCCTTCTTGCAGCACGGCCCAAACCAGAAAGTGTCGAGAGGCTGCCACTACCATTGCCAGCATCAGTGTCTTTTCCCCTGCTGAAAGTAAGAGATGGTGGACCGTCAGGATTGAAAGGTACTCTGCCTCAGCAGACTTCTCATATTCCAAATTACGTGGGGCAACATTATCCTTGTCTGTGCAAACCTCTGCTACTACTTCAACATCTTTTCCAGTTGTGCTCTTCACGTTTATGTTCTCTGTATTAATATGTTCTACTGCAGTGGGGGTAGAAACCTTTGGTATTGACTCTGTCCAATCAGCCACACAAACTGGTTTTGGATCTTCATGGTAGACAGGTGGTGAGGGTTGAGCTTTAGGAGTACTCGCTGTATAAGCAGTTGATTGCTGAGTGTCATGATCAGACTCTACAGTGGTGTCAGAACTTTCAGTATGCTCCAACGCTGATTTAGGATGACTTTCCATTGGATCCCTGAGAGCATCAGTAGAAGGCCTTTGAACTTCTTCATGGGCAACATCCTCCAGAGAAAATTCTTCTCTATGATGAGTACTGCCAAATGGTTCTCTCTCAGAGTGCATAGACAACTCCAGATTTTCGGCTTCATTGCTTGCAGACTTTAGTGGAGTAACAGCCAGGAACAGTGTAAAAGTAATAGATATACACGAAATTAGGACTATGAGAGTATATGGAAGTACCACAGGGCTCCCAGTGTTGCCTTTCATGTTGTTTGTCCAGGTGCTATCACCAAACAGGATTTCCGCCATAAAAATGATATTTGTAAATAGCATAAGCAGAAATGCAAGGAAGGCCAATATTTCAACAGATGAAGATATTCTGTAACTGCCCATTAATGATCTTGACGAGGCAACACGGAAAACAGGTATAACAGACGAAGGAAGGAGCATGGCCTGGATGACTGGACAGATGATAAGTAACTGATATATTGCTTCTGAGCCCGCTATCTTCGCATAGTAGATAGTAGGAATGATGGCAACAACCTTGAGAAGCAGATGGTGTGCAGAAAGAGAAAGGTTTACACCAAAGAAATTCTCTACAATTGCATGGCTACCAACAATAGATGACAACGAGATGATGTGGCTCGAAAGGAGAAGAACCAGTAAGAACACAACCGGTGCTGCAGGATTCATGAATATCTGCAGAACAAAAAATTCAGAGAAACTCAAGATGGAACTTCAATGCGGAACTGAAACCAAAAAAGATAATATGAAATATAACTCAAGTAATACAATACGGAGAAAGGGGAGACATGTCAGACAGAACTTAAGGGCAGTATTGCATTATTATTATTTTAGATTTAAACGTCACCGCATACAGATAGGCAGCAACGCTGGAAAATAACTTGAGAAATCAGTAGAAACTACAGAAAGGAAGGCGGGCAGTATTGCATTATTATTATTTTAGATTTAAACGTCACCACATACAGATAGGCAGCAACGCTGGAAAATAACTTGAGAAATAAGTAGAAACTACAGAAAGGAAGGCAGACACGGACCTGGTTCATCAGCTCTACAACATCTTGAAAGGTCAGGAGCAGTGTATCACCGGATCCAACTGCTGCTGAGCTGATGAGAACATAATTCACAAGAAAAACCCCAGAAAAAATAAATAAGATTGAAACAAGGTGGTCATGAAATAAGGCCCCGAGTGTAACAGGAGATCTTTTCTGAGCCTGCACAGATGATATTCAAATTAACATAAGATAAGGTACAGACAGAAAACAAGTCAAGAAAAATGGACTGGTTAATTAAATCACTACTCCATTGCGTAGAAGCGTAGAAGTGCAGTGCAAACACTTGGTGTGCTCTATAGTTATTTGTAAATACTAAAATACCAAAAAACTTGATGGATTTCCGAGACCTCATAACCACGTAGAAAGGGGCAAACTGAAGAATGCTAGTGTGCTTAACTATCATATTTAAGCGGGAAATCCAACCATTTTTTCGTGACACTACAATCTTTCAAATTGCATTTTTCATTTCATTTCATGCAAGGTAGAAAGAACATAAGGTTTTTTAGAAAGCGAGAAGATAGTTTATATATTCCCTGTTAAGCATTTGGCACATAACCACATAACTTTAGCGTATTAAACCTATGTTGGTATCAATTATGAACCTTCGTGAAGAAGTATGTAACTTTAAGCCTTGGAGTTCATACGGCAAATACTGAAAGATTGATGACTGCTATGAATGAGAGCGCATAAAGTCACTTCATCAAATTATCAGAAGGAAGGTGTATCCAAGCCCTACAATGGGCCAAATTGGCATAACACATCTAACAACCTTCAGTAGAAGATAAGGTGCTGTCAACATGAAACCAGAACACTAAATAGTCCAACAGTTTGTCCTATTATGTATTCAGTACGCTTCTCAAAACAAAAAACAAAAATGTATTTAGTACTGTCAGTAGTATAACTTGAGTGACGAAAACATGGAAGGTCGTAAACACCATACTAAACACATTCCAAACCTACAAGTTTCAACACAGACCAATACTAGTGATGGAACTGGACGACAAGTTTTAAAAAGCTAAGGGCACCAAATGCAACTTCAAATGCACTAAACTAGCTGAATAATCATAAATGAACATAGAATTTGTGCGCTATTACACTATCTCAAGTTCTAAGAACCTAAGGGCACCAAATGATATAACTAATCATGAACAAGAAACATGGGAAGTACTTACCTGTACAAATGATGAATGGACATAGAAGTTGTGCGCTATTACATTTCCACCCAGAAGTGCCATGAGGGAATAGGCACTTTCACCACTCAACTTGGGGAACATCACATCCATATCGAGAGGAACTTTTGGTTGACTGACCAATAAACCAAGCACAAAGCAAACGAGTGCGACACCCGCTATGCAGGCATTTAATGTTCCAGCCATCTTCTTGTCCTAGAATGCAGCAGATGTACATAAGAACTTGAGAAGGTTCCTTGTATGGTGTAGTTTTTCTTAAAGACTTACCAGATGGGAGATAGCATATGGTAGCAGATTAACTGCAACACTTGCAAACCATATGCCTGTGACAATGTCATCGTATTCGAATACAAGGTTGAACCCCATTGCTATGCCTGAAATCTGAAATAGCCAAACATCACCATCATAGCACAAGATACAAGTTAATGCATATATGACATGGGTAAATACATGTTCTAGACTGAAGCAGTGACAGAACATAGATCCGTGTGAATTGTAAAGTGCCTAGACATACCATGGTAACTTCTGCAGTTAGCAAGGACAATAATGCCTGAACACCGAGGCCAACACATATTGGCTGACTGTACTCCTGGACACATACCTTTATGTTCATGTAAAAGTATCACAACAAGAAAATGTCAAACTTCCACTCCACACAAAGAATATGATGAATATAGCTGAGAACTTTAAGAAAGAACTGAATTATCTGCAAGTAAAAGGAAAAGAAAAGGAGGAACTTTGGGGCATATGGTTGGTCGTTACTGCATGCGTGCAGCTCTGGTTAATGCTTTTTCTGGGGTTTTTTGGCTCCAGCTTTATCTTTCAGTTTGTAAGAACATTTTTGTAGACTGTTGAGGCCGGGTAACGAAATGTTACTGTTTGTCTTAAAAAAAGGAACTTTGATGAGATGGGAGCTACTGTATCTTACTGTAGATCACTGTAGGCAATCCATGGCAAGTTGCTAGAGCTGTTGACTAAACTTGCCACAGCAAGGAGGAGGAAGTGAGCAAAGTGGTAGTTGGTTACCTGGGCAAGATTCTTGGTGGTGACCATGCCGATGCATATGGAGAGGTACTGGCAGAGGACGGCGGAGAAGTTGAAGAGCAGCACGAGCAGCACGAGGTCGTAGCCGAAGCGGGAGCCAGCATCTATGGTGGTGACCCACTTGCCGAGGTCGATGTACCCGATCGAGATGAAGAGCGCCGGCCCGAGGGTGCGGAAGAGGTTGTTCCGGCCACCGTCGCCGACTCCCAAGGACTGCGCTAAGCTCTGGACGCCGTCCATGGGGGCGAAGCGAGAGGAAGCGCGCGCGCGGGGGTGGTCAGCGACGAATCCACGCGCGGAAGTGAAGCAGGCAGGGTCCCGGCTAGCACATCCGGCGGTCTGCGTGGCGAGGAGGACGGATCGGATCGGGGTAGCGGCCTTGCGGCCTAGGGGCGGGAGCTGGGATCGTCGGGAATGGCGAGGAAGTGGGGAGCGGCTGGGGAGGGCGGGGAGAGGGGGTGTGGAGGCAGACGCAGTGGCATGAGCGGAGGGTGGACAGGGAGGAGGGCAGGGGCATCGATGGAGGAGTGATGGTGGACTGATGGGAAGATGGGTTCTTGGGGCTGGGGAAGGAAGATGGGGGAGAGAGATTGGACAGGATTCTCTGTGACTGAGCTATGTCTGGTAGCGTTAGATGAGGGATCCGGTGTGGCTGCTGGTAAAGATAGAACCAGTTGATGTTGTTGGGATGACAAGTGCTTACTCTATCTTAATCACGCATTAGCTGTTCGCTGCCAAGTCACCCCCCTTAGATGATATCAAAGGTGTGTTAAAGAATTGGAGAAGTTGTACTCCCTCCATCACAGTTTATATGCCATAATTTATACTCCCTTCGTTCCAAATTAGATGATCCAAATCTAGACAAATGTAAGTCATCTAATTTGGAACTACTCCCTTCGTTCCAAATTAGATGGTGAATGGCTATAGGGCGAAGGAAACAACATATGTCGCATTAATTATGACGTTTTGTGCCTTATTTTGGTAGAGATCGATGGCAAATATAAATGCAGGGAGTAGTTTATTGCTAATCGCCCAATAAGGATATTTTCTGGGTGAGGGCTTCCGCTCCTCTAATTGAGCATTAATTGTCTAAATTGCGCCTAACTCTTGAGATTTCCTGGATTTCGTATTATGCCTTATAAACTTTGATGGAGGGAATATCAAGAATCAAGGTGCATTAAGGCTCTTATATGGTCATTTAATTGTGTGAGATTTTGACCTTTTTTATGAAATTGTTGTGAAAATAGTCACAAATACAAAAAAAAGGATAGAGAACCTATAACATAACTTTTGTTTTGTAATGCAAGATTTTTTATAAAGTATTTAGTTGTTACTTCCAGAAAATAGTTAAGCCCCTACCATATGTATTGTACTTCATGGGGGAGGATCAAGGAGAAGAATGTGAAACTTCGTGGCGTTCGGTATCCTTCATGGTATCCCGCATCTCTCCGATGATGACATAATTTCCTCCCAAGGAAGCGAACACCGGGGTTATATCTTCGTCTCTGTGTGGATTGGTTATTTCTCTCCCAACTCTTTATTTGTGTATTTATCTTTATGATGGACATTGAGATTGAAGTATATTATTATATCATATAGGGATTTATCACTTAGTTGTTAGGCTCACATTATTTATCCGCGTAGTTAAAAACTTGTGAAAAGAAAGGTAAAATTTGTAAAACCTATTCACCCCCTCTAGATTATCATCTCTATACTTTCAATTATGTTGCCGACGAGGTGCGTGCTGAGCCGCCGACGAGTGGTGCTTGCTGCTCCGGCGGAACTTTCCCCTTCCTCTACACGTACTACAAACCCTATGATGATGATCCATGCACGCATAAATATAATGGTCACCATAGGACTGTACCATATCAACATACAACTCGAATTAACCAAAGATATTCAACCATTCAACCATAGGACAAAAAGATCTACGCAGACATAGTATAGATCATCTAGAAACAATTGTACCATCAAAACACCGTGTTTACTTAGGGGATTACAGAGGTTTGTGAGAGAGTGACCGCTGTAGATACATGGAGATGGCGATGGAGATGGCGGTGAAGACAAGGAAGAGGGCAACGAGGAGCGCAGGGCAGCCGGCGATGGCGCAGGGGGCTCCTCTTGCGCCGCCGGCCATCAAGGGGATGCGCCGCCCCTTAGCCCCCTTCCTACATGGCTTCTTGGTGCTGTAGGGAGCCCTCCCCCCATGGAGATGAGGTCCATGGGGAAGGCAAAACTTGGTGGCTACAAAATCGTGACAATGGGTGGCTCCTCCAAAAAATAGGGTTTCCTCTCCTTATATAAGCTGGGACGATCATCTTTGGCCCTCTGATAGATACCCCTTTGATCCAAGGGCTCTTGGGCACCTTTAGAACCTTCCTAGGGTCTTCTCTCAGCCCCCATGAGTCTCCAAAGTTGTGGCTTGGCCGAAACCCCCAAGTTTGGTAAGAGTTGGAGTCAATCATGTCATAATCTTTCGGATTTCCGTAATCAGATATTTTGCCTTCAGTAAAACGGGAATATCTGGAGCGTCTGAACTTCGATTTGGACGATCCACTAGTCCACGACGATTGGTGGAAATTTAACATAACTTTCGCGACTAGACGTTTTCCATTTGACGTCGTCTTCAGCCCCGTACGTGACAATCTCCGTAAACAGTTTGCAGACAGATTTCAGGAAAGTCACAATTCGACTCCAACAATGTTTCCTTTTGCATTTTTGATAATTCCTACACATCAAAGTGTAAAACAAGAACATTGTGCACTTTTACAACTATTAATAGGTTAGTCCAAATAAATCATAAACTTAATATAAAAACAAGTGTCAAAAGCATAAAAGTAGCATGAAACAATAAAAAATTATAGATACGCTTTGGACGTATCAACTGCCGGCACGAGAGACTGACAAGCACACAACGGACACAGTTCCTTTAGCCCCAAACCGACCCCGAACTTAGGACAAGGTTGGGCCCAAACGGACTGCCCGTGGACAAACTGTCTGTTTGGGAGTGTCGTTGGGGACTGTTTGGCCGTCCTGACCAAACAGACAGAAGCAAAACATCTGGGGGATATCGTTGGAGTTGCCTTAACATTCGATTGAGTAGATCATTACTCGCACATGAAAATATATTTTCCTCTTATGTAAAAACATCATTTCTAGAAAGTTGGCATGACCAACAGAAGTCATCAGTTGTGACTACAGTTAAAGTCATGAAATTACAATTAAAACTCCTTAAGGGATTGTCAAAGATATTAGTAATGATTGGAGTATGATATAATTTACATGCCACCTTTAATAGCTACACGACGAGAGGATACTAAAAAACAGATTTTACACTCATTCCATCTAGGTTGCAAAGCAACATTTTGAGATGGCGGATTTAGGACTTTAGTTTCTGGGCGACACACTTTACATGCAAAATTTTAAATTTTACGTACGACACGCCGTTGCAATTGCAGGATGTTGTTGACTCTTGAGCAACGGATTTGCAGCTTTGTCCGAATATATAACTAAGAACCAATTTAAGGTGGCTTAATTTGAGCACATATGACCAAAACGACAGATTGTTCCCGGTTGCCTGCCCATCTTCGCAGTGGGGTCGCATGGTATGGACACTCGTGTGATCATACTTCAGAGTCGCGTCTCGAAAGGCTAACGTAGAGTGTTAGGTGCCCTTCAATGTTCTTGTTTGGAGCTGCAACGCGTGGGGCAAGTAATACAATGGTTGACTCACTGAACTACGCATTGAAAATTTAAATCTGTGGGCCGATCGAGAGTGCCATCAACGTACGATTATGGTGGTGTGTTCGATCTGTGGGCCGGGAACATGCTGTTTGCAGATGATGATTTTCTTTAATTTGTTCTCCTTGAAACATAACAGTTTACTGAATTATGTACTAAGAGATAGTACAGGCTAGTAATCTTTACAGTAGTACTATATATCGAAATGAGCTTCAGTAAGGCATGTTGCGTACGAAGGTCGAAGGTACATGGACCAAACATTTGGATGACCCTAATATCATACATTACATTGCGTGGGATGTCGCGAGCAGATCACCGACCTGGCTGCCGCCGCCGCCGGAGATCACGGCCGAATCGAATCACGCGAGACCATCGAGGCTCCGGCTATGCATCATCTTTCTCTTATTTAACCAAGCAATCAAATCAACCAAAGCGCCGGCCAACCGAGTTTTCTTATTGTTCGCCGCGCCACTTGATTTAGACTAATCAAATTGATAACTAGTTTGAACATGACCAGCTAGTCATCCGAGACACCGAGAGGGGGTTATGAGGAACTAAACATGGCATTCACGTTGCGAGAGGTGCGAAGATGCTCCGGTGTTCTGCTCGTTTTGCTGAATTCGCCATGGTTTCCGCTGATCTATGCTGTGCAGTGTGGCGATCGTGAGGAGGAATAGCATCATCTACTAGGTACCCAACTACCCATGAATGATGAATCCATGATAGTTCATTTTCTATACAGTATTAGCCGATGAATTTACGGCATACATAAATACAGTAGCACGTGCAATACAAGTCCTTATCACCGAAACAAAATCAAAAGGTTCACGAGATTTGTCGCTGTAATCCACTCGAAAGAAACTGCTGAGCTGAACTTTCTGAGGTTATCCCCAGCTTCCCGTGAATTGGTACGCAAACTCCACCACTGCCTGACTTGTTTATATCTTGTTTTTTCACTCGTAATATTTATAGACTCCTGCATTTTACGTTCAATATTTTACCACCTACGAGTGTGGCTAATATGTTTAGTGACTGGTTACATGTGGTGGAGAAACATACTAAAACCCGTATTCGCATTGACTTGGGGCACTGTGAAATTTTAAAAATGATGTGGTTTTTAACAAGGTTGCAGTTCCTCACTTTTTGCAGGTTGTTCATCGGGCTACATATTAGATCCATATGTGGTCCCTCCTTTTACCACCAGAGCAGCAAGAGTTTATGTATGCAGGATGTATCCGAATGATGGCGATTGTCTGAGCTATTTTCAACCAGTCTGGCTACATATTTGCAAGATGTGTAGACGTGTTGCGTTCTTTTTTTTTTTTTGATTGATTCATGTAGCAACTTTGGGCTATCTTTGAGTTGTAATAGACATTTTTAAACTAAAATTATGAAATAAAAATGGATGTGTGTATCGCTCTGATGATGTAGAGGCTGGGCTATGCCCATTCCGAGGGAAAAAAAACACTGCCTGACTGCCTCGGCTCGCTCCCTCGCAGTGTCGCACACAAATCGATCATCCTGCTCGCTCACCCTGGCGGGCTGAAATGACTAATGGACATAGAAGAAGGCCCAGCTATATAAGTTATACTGTATGCCATCTCTGGTGGCAATGGATTCGCCGGAAAGAACCTCCGGTTTTGCTGCCAAAAAAAATGGGGGAAAAAATCTGGTGAAAAGTGAATCTCTAAATTACACAGTCAACGCATTTGCAAGGTAGAAGCAAACGTTCACAACTTCACACCATCACAGGTACTACATATGAGAGTGCTGAGTCTCCTGCATATTTGAAGGCATCACTGACTCAGCAGATACATCAAATTCCGTCACACAATGTACAAATAAGGTTTCGCGTTAAATCAAAATCTTCGTCTGATAGACGCGGACGTTGGAAAAAACCGTCCCCTCCAGAATGATTTCTCCAAGATTTTGGTTATCGTTGTGTGTACGTTATTTAACATGGTGATAAGAGGAAACATCAAAGCGGGATCCGTGGCGCAATGGTAGCGCGTCTGACTCCAGATCAGAAGGTTGCGTGTTCGATTCACGTCGGGTTCAATACCCGATCCAATTCCGGTTGTTGTTTTTAATTTTCCAGCGTCTTCTAATTCTGGGCCTTGGATATGCATCTTCTGTTTTCTTCCTAGCTCCATGCGAAGGCCCAAAAGCAAGGCCCCAAATTTTCCAATCGAGAAGGCCCATTTGCACAACCAAATAAATAACGGCGTTCATATAGCCTGGAAATATTTGGTCGGCGCTTGGCAGTCGTTTTTTGCGCAATTACAACAATACAAATGTGTATGTGCAATGCCCATAATCACTAACACGAAAATTTAGACTCGCACTCAATCGGAGACAACAAAAAATGATAGATTTTCACCGAATAATCTTATACATTGTTGTTTACAAAGTGGTCTCGGAAAGATTTTTTTTTTTGAGAGCAACCACATATTTCATTAAACGAAAATCAAGTTACAATAAGCAACATATATGGAAACTAAAAGACGAACTGGGATAAAATGATTATCCTGAATTTGCAGATAAAAACCTAAAAGATCGAGAAATACAAAACGATCCCTAGGGTTTCCTGCAACCACCGTAGCGAGCGGCCGTCGCCCAATTCTAGCGCCGAGGCGAACGCCGGAAAAGACGCCGAGCCTCCACCATTGCAAGATCCGAGAAAGCACCATCGCCAACGAGGCTTTGTGAGTCGATGAACAGGCCCGCTGCACGCAGCAAGGCACATGTCGCTGTGGCACGTCGACCGAGGAACGGCAGATCCACCACCTCCGGACCAACATCCTCGCTCCAGAAGAACCACCTCGCCCCGGCCGCCAGCGTCGTCGCGAATAACCACGAACGCCAGCGACACAACGAGAAACTGATCTCGCCAGATCTGAAGAACGGCGAGAAGACCAAGCTGCCGATCTGAAGGACCAAGCAGCACACGTTGCCATCAACTCCGAGGCGTCGCCGTGAAGGTCGCCGCCGGTGTGGGAGTGGAGTTGAGGCATATTTATTTGCCCGGGTGCCGCTCCCACCACCCCAACGGCACCCCAAGAAAACACTAGGCAAACCCTAACTACAGGCCGGCGCCGAAGCGCCATGGTCCCCACCTCCTCGCGTCGCCGGAGTGGCCAACGGAGGAGGCAGGGACCGGTGGCGGCCGGTGTAGTCGAGCGCAGATGGGATCGCCTCCCGATCGCCTTATTTCTCTCAAGGTCTCGGAAAGTTTTGGTGAACTGTCTAAGATCAATTATGAGAGTTATTATACGAGAAGAGCAAGTGTATTTTTGCAAGGACGTTTACTTACGGACACTGTCTTACTAGCCTTTGAATGTCTCCACTTCATACAACAAGAAAAAGAACTAAAAAATAATTTTTGTACATACAACTAGATCTCTCAAAGGCATATGAGAGGGTCGACTAGGGATTCTTGAAGCAAATGATGCAAAAGTTGGGTTTTGCTCAACTATGCAGCATGTCTCCGCAGTGAGATACGTGGTTAAATTCAATGGCGCCCTCTTGAATCTGTTTTGTACCGCTGCGAGGGCTATGACATGGTGATCACCTTTCTCTATTTATGTTCTTGTTGGTCGAGGATGGATTGTCCGCTTTACCCACACTTGAGGCCACACTTGAGGGCATGATATGTTGCTCAAGTCTGCTGCACAAGCATTGCACTCATATGCTGCGGGAGTTTTTAAGATGCAAACGTCAGTTTGTGATGATTTAACACGCATGGTAAGAAATTATTGGTGGGGCTGAGCTGTGGAGGTTTGTCGAGTAGTAGGTGTCGAGTTGTAACTGTTTGGCAGCGTGAGTGCACGCTCGGCGTCTGTGCCAGCCCGCGATATAATCTTGGCCTCTTGGCCCTTCTTTTATTAACCCTGATATTATTTCATGGCATATCCTTGAAAAAGAAATACGTAGGATCCGACCTTCTACTACTGTTGTGTGGTTAGGGACAGGACCAGCTGATTCCCCTCTCTATGCCTAAACGATTGTAAACCTCACGGTTAATGGCTTAATGCATATATTTTACCATTCGCAAAAAGGGAAAAAAAATCCAACATATCCTTGTGAACCTCCTGTGCGTCTGCGTCTCACCAAATAATTCAGCTCACTCCACCCTCGTGATTGCAATATAGTTGCAGTTTACCGGCAGTCGGCACTGCATGCCCGCCGCTTTTGGTTCCCGCCATGGTGGTACGTCCTCAAGTGTGTCAACCGTTGACTTCAGCTAAAAGCTTCCTCTCCTGCACCGCATGTACCCAACGGCTCATCTTCATGTTTTTTACCGTCCAGTTTCGTTAAAAATGAGCGGTATATGGCTCACGAGATAATGCAATGATCGCAAGGATGTCGGGACTACAATGCAATGGCTGGGCTCGCTTCATGTTCATTTAGCTAAAACACTTACCTGGCATGGGAACACGAGAAAGATTTGCAATAAAAAATTTGAGGTGAAGAACAAGTCTACGGCCAAGGACGGTGGTGGTTGCGGATTCTCTTGTAGCAGAAAAGTTACAGTTTATTCGTTGTATTGTGTTTCGCAAAAAAAAACTATACTCAGAACTTCATGTTCAGCTACGTTCCATTGATTATGGCAAACAAAAACATAATGGAATTCATGCAACTCTCATTTTTCAGTTTCTTATGGATTGTTGATTATGGCTATGGACAAAAATTATTGTGTTTGCAAGGGTTGCTGCATTATGGAGGCCCACGCATATATGTGATTATCTAAGTGTTAAACGACATTTACACTTCCTGAAGCATGATTCGTCAGTGTTAGCTCGTCTTTATATCTTAGAATATTTTTCTTTCATCGGACATCATACTTGGTTCGTGAACTTTTCACTTCAATACATTGGATCAGTAGAATACCAAGGATTGTGTTTCATGATAATTTTCGACTATTGGCTAAAATGTTGTGTGCACTAAACGTCGCGGAGAACGAGGCAGAAGCCTAGTGGTAGTTGTCGCGGTGCGTACCCAGCGATCTGAGTTCGATCCCCATCGGGGACGAATTTCCTGAAATTCTCACTAAGAGCACTTCTTCTATAATAATATGCCACCAAGTGCTAGTTCTAGTTGGTCTCGTTTTTAACGCCGTGGAGTGTGGACTATGGACTGAACAGCTTTACATATGTCACCCTGCCACTCTTTGAAACATTTAGCAGGTTTACTTTGGAATCAAGCAGATGGTATTGGTTATGAGAAATTATAGCAGTAGGCTAGAAGGTTTACCCTAAAATGGTGAGGGTTGGGCTGAATAGTAAATACTATTAAAGTAATATGTGCTTTGCGACATTCTCTTTGCACAAATTGTAGGAATAACCTGATTTGCACGATTTCGCTCTAGAAGGCGGATTACAAGTTTTGTCACTCAAGAAGAAACTGGTTTCGTGTATTTATCCGGCGAGAAGACTTTTTTAATGATTTTCCCGTAGCAACGCACGGGCATATTTTTCATGCTAAACTGGTACTATTTTGCGTCATGGTCAATTTTTGTTACTTGTTAGTTTGCGCTGTTCAGAAAAAATCTTTATTACAGTGGATTTGTGCCTAAATTTAAGGAAACCAATAGTATCACGATACTTGCCCATTATGTATTATACTGCGCTCTATTTGCCATTGAGTATCTACAGAACTCATCTAAAAGGCATCTACAACTTGATTGACTGCTTCGGAGCATACGAATCGACCATTATATTTGGTACAGGTTAAGCGGCACAGTCAGGGGCGGAGACAGGGGGGTGCTAGCAGGGGCTAGACCGCCCCCAAGGTTCGGCCCCCCCTAATGATCTGGTGTACGTAATAGTATGAAGGGTAATGCATACGTGCTAATTAGGGGGTGCTAATTGAGGCGGAAAATGACTTGATTAGTATGCAAAGCCCACGCGCTCCCACCTGTGCATGTGTACGCACTAAGGCCCAGCCCAGTTTAGGCCATCCTCTTGCAGCTCGATTGTTTTCACCCTAACTTCTGTTTTGTTTGCGGCGGCCGAGCGATTGTATTCTATCCCTAATATCAGATCGATCTGCCATGGTTGCGCCTGCGACAGCTCGCACTCGCATACCATGCGAAGATTTATCGCTAGTAAACTCTCCAGCAATCCCGTCGTGCCAACACGTGTGTTCAACTGTTGATCAAGCCGACCTTGGCGGCGCGCCTCACCATCAATCATACATGACGCCTACTGAGCTATACCTGATCAAACACTCAATTTAGAGGTACGCCTGGTATTTTTACCCACATAATTCATCAATTTTCTTTGAGCATGTATGCAATACTATTAAGCCTAGTAAAATTGCTAGCCAAGATCATCAACAGTTTCCGTTCAAGCCAGGTAGAAGTGCTAGCCGAAAATCTAACAATCTCATCTATACTAGCATAGAAATTGGATAATAAAGTTATATTTATGAGTCCTAGTTATGCTGGCTAAGGCTCTGATTTTGTGAGTTGTCACTTATTGCCGACTCGACAAGTACCGCAAGTTTATAAGGGAAAAAAATGGCGAGTAGCTTGCCAGAAAAAGAAAAAAAAAATACACTCCTTTGAACCTCGCCCCCCCTATGTCTGAATCCTGGCTCCGCCCCTGGGCACAGTGGAAGGCTGCACCAACCAGTTACATATGCAAAACCTGGCGATTTGATGGCGAGCACTTTCACTCCACAAGAGCCCTTTGACCACTTGCTCTGTACTACGAAAAACTGAGTACGCAATAGGCAATACCGCCTTCAGTTTTATATTCTGCTATTGTGGTTAATAGTTCAGTCGACAATCTTTTACTCTGTACTCCACGATTTTAAGCTACATATTGTAACAAATTGAAACATGTTCATGTCTTGTTGTCGAATATTTTACCTTGCAACCTGGACGCTACTCATGTATGTTTGGCTTTCTACACAAATAAAAAGAACACATTACATCAACACTCCAGCATCAAGGACACTTGCGGCCACCGCCACTAGGCTGTATCTTGAGAAACCCGTCTTGCTCGCTTTGTCAATCGCATAGCCTCACAAGCAACAAGTTACATTGTCGCCTGGTTCATGAAAATTAGTGTTTGTTCCGTAGCGAACCACATACATTGTGCTAGTTTTGATTAAAAATGTGAGATTATATCAAAAGAAACCATAGCACTACAATATCTTATCAACACTCACATCATTAAGTCATGACTCTCTGGTGCCTCTTCTTTTAATTGTTTTCTTAAATTTTTAACTTTTCAGGTAACGAGACCATGCCAAAAATATGGTGCATGTAGTCGGTATTGTGTTGCCTAGATCGTAGTACATGGTGTAGCAACGATGTTGCGACAAAGATCCCACTTGTAACCGATATCCGGAGTTTCTCTCCTATTTTGATCTTTCAATGACCATCGGAGTATCCAACTTCACTTGTATATGACGACAAACCCGCACATTGCGAGTCGGCTGCCGGTGGATAAAATTGTGGAACACCTGACATGAGGAGTTCCATATTAATCAGTCTAACTCATCATGTCTATCATCGGCATATTGATTTTATGGGTGACCCGATGCATGAGAATTCAGATACATACTTACATGTCACTAATATATAGTCTCCAAGCTTCATCAGCGGAATACTTTATCGGCATTTGCCCGCTACACATATACGGATAGTATACACAAGTCGCCACACACAAAAATGTCATTCTGATCTGACCATTTGAAATTAACTCTGTTGTTTCGAGGGGCAATTGATGTCTCATTGAAATCCCCTACTCTGTACTATCTTGTTTGACTAGCAAGGAGGGGACATGGGCATGGCAGAAGCACGCTGTTATTGGCAGTCTAGGCACGCAGCTGCAATAGAAATGTGTTAGGTTTCGACCCGCGTGCAGTTCAACGGCCTCAGCCTGACCCATGTCCTGGCTGGCAGCGTCACATATGCCTCTCCCTCACCTCGGTACAGATCAGATCAGTCGGGTTTTACATGCTGGTCAAATGTACTATGATGTACTCTATCTATGCTTCTTGTAACTCGTCATTGCCATGCTAACATAATGAAACCAAGCTTCTAGAGCCGATAAGTGTTTGATTGTTTAAGTCCAAGTAGTATTGCCTCTAAATAAGTGGTGTTTTGGATAACCCTTCACTTTTAATATTCATATAAGAAAATCGAATGTCTTGAAAGTATTTCTAGAGTTTTTCTTTGTTTCTATACACATACTACAATGCTGAATTTTTAAATCTTGAAGACCGTGTCAACTACACGTCTAGAACATACTCGACCATGAGCCTGCTCTTGGTTATTGCAGCACCCCCCTCGGCAAGTCGGAGTGGCAGCACCGAGTGACTTCATTCTTTGTGGTGTGTTCGCGGAGTAATGTGACTCAGTTTTTAGGGTGTTTTCTTTAGGAAGTTTCGATGGGCACAAACTGAGATTCAAAATTGAATCCCATTTATCCAACGCAGGAGACAAAACAAAGTTGAACTGTCGATTCTTCAAAAGTATTGGATTGCGAAATTCTTATAGAACATCAGCTCACAAGTTGTAGATTTTCAGTGATTCTTCTTTGTTTAGTAGGCACTCCATGCCATCATAGCTCATAAAACTTCAATCCTACATATCCATTTTTACTTGTAGATCAATCTTCACATCAAATTGTATTTTTCACCATGGTTTGACATTAATAGTAATCATAAAAGTTTTATTCCTTACCATAACTTTTTGTCATTACATATGTGAATCGACTACTCATACATCTTACTCCGTAAATATTATTCCTGGATACACTTGCACAAGTTTTATTTCGTATTGGACACTTTTCAGTGAAGAATTATGTCTTCCCTTAGTGGTGGTTGATGTCTACGTGTGCTTCTATTCTTGTAGACAGTGTTGGGCCTCCAAGAGCAGAGGTTTGTAGAACAGCAGCAAGTTTCCCTTAAGTGAATCACCAAGGTTTATCGAACTCAGGGAGGTAGAGGTCAAAGATATTCCTCTCAAGCAACCCTGCAATTAAGATACAAGAAGTCTCTTGTGTCCCCAACACACCCAATACACTTGTCAGATGTATAGGTGCACTAGTTCGGCGAAGAGATAGTGAAATACAAGTGATAGGGATGATTATAAGTAGTAACTGCAATCTGAAATAAAGATGGCAGCAAGCAAACATGTAGCAGAACTTGTTGTAAACGGTGTTTCAATGCTTAGAAACAAGGCCTAGGGATCATACTTTCACTAGTGGACACTCTCAACAATGATCTCATAACTGAATAAGTAAAAGCTACTCTTAAACACTCTCTTGTTGGATAACAAACACCATTCATTGTGTAGGGCTACAAAAGCACACCTCAAGCCGGAGTAAACAAGCGCCACAACGTCATAAAGGAGTCACACACGGTGCACACACTGTCACCTTTACACCGTGGAGAGTACCGGAGTTCATATTAAAGTAACCTCTAGAGTGCATAATAGATAAAGAGTAACATCTACATATTCAACTAGATTAGCACAACTGAACACAAGTAAATACTACTCGGGATTATTCTCCTTCTTGATGAAGCAAGAGTACTATGCGTAGGGCTGCAAGAGCACACCTCAAAGTCTGAGTAAACAAACACCACAATTCCCAAGAATAAGCCATGATAAATGTCTAAATTATTCATAGAGTCACACAAGTACCCACACTGTCACCTTGATACCGTGTTGTCACAATGACTCCAGAAACTAGACAAAATCACTTGAGTAGCATAAACATTATTAATGTATTCAGCGATACTAGCAATACACATGATCACATAAAGATCACACCATGGGAGAGAGAGATGAACCACATAGCTACCGGTAGAGCCCTCAGCCTCGGGGGAGAACTACTCCCTCCTCATCATGGGAGTCAGCAGCGGCGATGAAGATGGCGGTGGTGTCGATGGAGATGACTCCGGGGGCAATTCCCCGTCCCGGCGGCGTGCCGGAACAGAGACTTCTGTCCCCCGAAACTTGTCGTCGATGGCGGCGGCGCTGCGGAACTCTTCGTGGAATATGACTTGGTATTTTAGGGTTTTCGCGTCTGAGGCAATATATAGGCGAAGGGGCGATGTCGGCGGAGGTCCTGGGCTCCCTCCTCACCTCCCGGCGCGCCTGTGGGCCCAGCCGCGCGAGCGTGTGGTTTGGAGGCCGTGGGCCTCCCCCTGGCTTGCCCTTCTGGCTCCGTGTGTCCCTCGGAAAAATAGGAGGTTTGGCTTTTGTTTCGTCGAATTCCGAGAATATTGCCCGAACAGCTTTTCTGGAACCAAAAACAGCAGAAAACAGGAACTGGCACTGTGGCATCTTGTTAATAGGTTAGTCCCAGAAAATGTATAATAATGTATATAATGCATATAAAACATGTGACAATGATACATAAAACAAGCATGAAACATCAGAAATTATAGATACGTTGGAGACGTATCAAGCATCCCCAAGCTTAGTTCCTACTCGTCCTCGAGTAGGTAAACGATAAAACAAAATAATTTCTGAGGTGACATGCTACCAACATAATCTTGATCAATAATAATGTAAGGCATGTGAGCTGAGATCAAATCATTCAAAGCAAATGTCTATAGTTGATATAAAGATAATAAAGCAAGAGTCAAACAAGCTAAAAGTTTTCATGAACTATTGCTTTAAAGACATGAGTTCATTAAAGATGGTTTAAGTATCCAGCGTAGGAGTTCTATCCTTCAATCCAAGCATCAAGCAAATTTTCATAACATAGAAGGATTCAGCCAAGTAAACATAAACATGAACGTCATGAATCAACTGTTTCGAAGTCTACTCAACCGGTGAGCGCAAGCATTTGGTATTGGCACCAGGATGTTATGGCAAAGAGAACATTAATGGGGGTTTGGAAGGCCAATGGAAGAAAGTCTCACAAAGCTATAAGTGATCATTAGACAAGAGGAAGTCTTATAATCGAAGCTATGTAAGGAGTAGTGATTGCCATGCAACGGATGCACATAGAGCTATATGTGTATGAAAGCTCTCCAATGGAACTAGTGGGGGTGCATCCAACTTGGTTGCTCATGAAGACCTAGAGCACTTTTGAGGAAGCTCATCATTGGAATATACAACCCAAGTTCTATAGTGTAAATTCCCCACATAGTTATACAAGTAGAACATGAAAACTCTCTCACATGGAGTATAGGTGCTAAACATGAGCACAAATGATGACTATGAATACTGCAGGTGCTAAACATGAGCACAAGTGTGGATAAAGGATAGTAATGTTGCCCCCTTTTTCTTTATTTTCTTTTTTTCTTTTTTTTTTTTTTTTTTTCTTTTTCTGTTTCTCTTTTCGATGGCCATGGCTCTTTTCACTTTCAGGGGCAACATCTAATATGACAACACACTTTTTGGTACAAATAACTCATAATGAACAAACATGATGTATAAAACTGTATGCCTCTGCCA
Source organism: Poa pratensis (assembly GCA_947311845.1). Lineage (NCBI taxonomy): Eukaryota > Viridiplantae > Streptophyta > Magnoliopsida > Poales > Poaceae > Poa > Poa pratensis. Next base: position 13,545,441 of record CAMZMU010000075.1, on the reverse strand, counting down.
GTGTAGCAGGATATGCAATGATCTAGCGTAACATGGGTAAACCACACATCAGCTGTATAGAATCATGCAAAGCAATATATAAGTGATGAATGACAACAAGTCATGTAATGTAAATGGAAGTTGCATGGCAATATATCTCGGAACAGCTATGGAAATGCTGTGGTAGGTAGGTATGGTGGCTGTTTTGAGGAAGATGTATAGGCTTATGTGTAGGAGAACAAGAGGAAGTCCTCCCACGGGGTTGGATGTACTGGCGAAGTATGCACAACTCTCAATGTGAGCAGAAGGCAATGCACAGCACCGAAGAGGCTAGCAAATATGGATGGTGGAAGTGCCAAAAACCGTAGCTTAACATTAGTCAAAAAGAACTCACAAGTTTATTGCAAACAACTAGCAGGTTCAACATTAAGAGCATGATTAAAATTCACTCCAAGAAGGGCCGTTCACGGCGGTACAAGTACCCCGTTAGATCCCTCGACCTTCAGCACAACTTAGTTATTACAATGAACTTTCAGACATGGAAAGCTATCAAGTCCAACTACACCTTCAACAATTTTAGAGTTTGTAGTACGGTACAAGCTTAAAGACAACAATCCACTAATGATTTTAACTTAATTAACCAGCAAGCTTTACCATCTAAATATCTCAAAACATTTGCAAAGAATCAAGTTATCAAAGTTTCAATGATCTACAAGATTATGCAAGTTTTCATACCACTACCACATGCAGCATTTTCTTTCTTCCAAGCAAACACCAAACAACTTACTTAAACATAAACTCTCCAAATGATAATATAATGCAGCAAGAGAGTATTTATAAACACGTGCTAACAGCTCAAAGAGATGCATGAAAAACAGGAGCTAAAAGCACTGCAGTAGCTAGTTAAGAATACTCAACAAATATAAGTGAAGAACATGAGTATTCACATGAAAAAGCGGAGCGTGTCTCTCTCCACACAAGGATTGCTAGGATCCGAATTTATTCAAACAAAACAAAAATAAAAGCACACAGACGCTCCAAGTAAAGCACATAAGATGTGAAAGAATTAAAATATAGTTTCACTAGAGATGACCTGATAAGTTGTTGATGAAGAAGGGGATGCCTTGGGCATCCCCAAGCTTAGACGCTTGAGTCTCTCTGAATATGGTTGGGATGAACCACGGGGGCATCCCCAAGCTTAGCTTTTCACTCTTCTTGATCACATAATATCACCCTTCTCGCTTGATCCTTGAAAACTTCCTTCACACCAAACTCAAACAGTTCTCATTAGAGGGTTAGTGCATAATAAAAATTCTCATATTCTGTAATGATACAATCATTCCCAAAGCTTCTGGACATTAGCTACAGCCACCAATGCTTTGTGGAGCAAAGAAATCCACAAAACATCGTAAAAGAGCGAATGCAAAACAAAAGGCAGAATCTGTCAAAAACAGAACAGTCTGAAGACGAATTTTTTCGAGGCACTTAAGTTGCTCAGATGGAACTGGTCCATTTAATGAAAGTTGCGTACATATCTGAGGAAGATGCGTGATTTTTTACAGAATTTTTCAATTTTCTGCAGGAGATGAGCTCAAATCGTGACAGCTAAAAATCTGTCTCTGCGCAGAAATCCAAATCTTGCATCAACTTTCAATAAAACTTTACTTGGCACAACAATGCAATAAAATAAAGATACAAAGGAGTTGCTACAGAAGTAACAAACACCTTGACTCAAAGAAAAAAAAACAGAAATAAAAACAATGGGTTGTCTCCCATAAGCGCTTTTCTTTAAAGCCTTTTAGCTAGGCATGATTTTTATGATGCTCATATGATAGAGTTGAATAAGAGAGCATCAAGAAGCATATATAAAACATGTTTAAATCTAACACTCTTCTATGCATAGGAGTCTTGTAAGAAAACAAATCAATGAAGCAAAGTGACTAGCATAGAAGCAAAACAAGTGCAACTTCAAAAATTTCAAAAAAGAGAGAAGACTTAATATTATTGAGATATATGAAACATGTCTCCCTCTCTCATAAGGACCAGTAGGTCTTAAAGTACCCAGCAAATAAAAGCAAATCAAGAGAAAGCTCAAAACCTTCATCATAAAGAGAAGAAATTTAGTAACATGAAGATTTCTATAACCATACTTTCCTCTCTCAAAATAATTTTCAGTGGCATCATGAATAAACTCAACAATATAGCTATCACATAAAGCATTTTATCATGATCCACATGCATAAAGTATCATTACTCTCCACATAAGCATAATCAATTTTATTAGTAATAGTGAGAGTAAAACTATCACAACCATCATTGTATTCATCATAAATTGCAGGCATAGTATAATCATAATAAACTTTATCCTCCATAGTAGGTGGCACCAAAATACCACTATCATTATAATCATCATAAATTGGAGGCAAAGTATCATCAAAGAAAATTTTCTCCTCAAAACTTGGGGGACTAAAAATATCATATTCATCAAAACCAGCTTCCCCAAGCTTAGAGCTTTGCATAGCATTAGCAATAATGGTGTTCAAAGCATTTATAGTAATAACATTGCTACCATCATGCAAATAATTTTCCATAGGTTTTTTAATTTTCTCTTCAAAAGCATCATGTCCTAATTCAATATAAAGTTCATAAAGATCTCTAATTTTTTTGTTGTTTTCCATTAAGCCTAACTAGTGAAAATAAAAACAAGAAACAAAAAGAAATAATTGCAGAATCTAAAGGAGATACCTTCCAACACTTACCTCCCCGGCAACGGCGCCAGAAAATAGCTTGATGTCTACGTGTGCTTCTATTCTTGTAGACAGTGTTGGGCCTCCAAGAGCAGAGGTTTGTAGAACAGCAGCAAGTTTCCCTTAAGTGAATCACCCAAGGTTTATCGAACTCAGGGAGGTAGAGGTCAAAGATATTCCTCTCAAGCAACCCTGCAATTAAGATACAAGAAGTCTCTTGTGTCCCCAACACACCCAATACACTTGTCAGATGTATAGGTGCACTAGTTCGGCGAAGAGATAGTGAAATACAAGTGATAGGGATGATTATAAGTAGTAACTGCAATCTGAAATAAAGATGGCAGCAAGCAAACATGTAGCAGAACTTGTTGTAAACGGTGTTTCAATGCTTAGAAACAAGGCCTAGGGATCATACTTTCACTAGTGGACACTCTCAACAATGATCTCATAACTGAATAAGTAAAAGCTACTCTTAAACACTCTCTTGTTGGATAACAAACACCATTCATTGTGTAGGGCTACAAAAGCACACCTCAAGCCGGAGTAAACAAGCGCCACAACGTCATAAAGGAATCACACACGGTGCACACACTGTCACCTTTACACCGTGGAGAGTACCGGAGTTCATATTAAAGTAACCTCTAGAGTGCATAATAGATAAAGAGTAACATCTACATATTCAACTAGATTAGCACAACTGAACACAAGTAAATACTACTCGGGATTATTCTCCTTCTTGATGAAGCAAGAGTACTATGCGTAGGGCTGCAAGAGCACACCTCAAAGTCTGAGTAAACAAACACCACAATTCCCAAGAATAAGCCATGATAAATGTCTAAATTATTCATAGTCACACAAGTACCCACACTGTCACCTTGATACCGTGTTGTCACAATGACTCCAGAAACTAGACAAAATCACTTGAGTAGCATAAACATTATTAATGTATTCGGCGATACTAGCAATACACATGATCACATAAAGATCACACCATGGAGAGAGAGATGAACCACATAGCTACCGGTAGAGCCCTCAGCCTCGGGGGAGAACTACTCCCTCCTCATCATGGGAGTCAGCAGCGGCGATGAAGATGGCGGTGGAGTCGATGGAGATGGCTCCGGGGGCAATTCCCCGTCCCGGCGGCGTGCCGAAACAGAGACTTCTGTCCCCCGAAACTTGTCGTCGATGGCGGCGGCGCTGCGGAACTCTTCGTGGAATATGACTTGGTATTTTAGGGTTTTCGCGTCTGAGGCAATATATAGGCGAAGGGGCGATGTCGGCGGAGGTCCTGGGCTCCCTCCTCACCTCCCGGCGCGCCTGTGGGCCTAGCCGCGCGAGCGTGTGGTTTGGAGGCCGTGGGCCTCCCCCTGGCTTGCCCTTCTGGCTCCGTGTGTCCCTCGGAAAAATAGGAGGTTTGGCTTTTGTTTCGTCGAATTCCGAGAATATTGCCCGAACAGCTTTTCTGGAACCAAAAACAGCAGAAAACAGGAACTGGCACTGTGGCATCTTGTTAATAGGTTAGTCCCAGAAAATGTATAATAATGGTATATAATGCATATAAAACATGTGACAATGATACATAAAACAAGCATGAAACATCAGAAATTATAGATACGTTGGAGACGTATCAGTGGTTCAGTTGTCAAGGGTCACCGGCCCCCTATAGAATAGGTTGGGTCTTACATTTTGCCATTCTTCTTCTCAGGGCAATTCCATGAGTAGTGTCCCAACTTCTTACACGTGAAACACCCCACTGGGCCGATGTCCTTCTTGTGAAAGTTGTTGGGGCGGGTTTGGAGTTGCCTCTCATGAAAATTTATCAACATAATGTCCCTAGTCTCCGCATTTGAAGCATTTGATTTGGCTGAGGTCCCTTTTGTTTGATTTTTTTGTGGGTGTTCTCAAGTTTCTTCTCTAGACAATCATTAGCATAACGTCCTTCATTTTTGCACGAGAAACAAGTGATGTGACTTATATTTATCTTCTTTGTAGTTCTTTCCAATGACAACATAACCCTTTAATTCTTGTTTTTCATATTCTACCTCAACGGTTTCGTTAGATGGAGCAATCTCAAGAAAATTGACCTTCTTGTTCACATGAATAACAACACATTTTGGTGGCAATTGATGCGTTTTTCTGAGTATTGAGCCTGGCTTCGTCATTAGTCGTGGTTCTTGCCTCTTCTGAGATCTTATTGAGAGCTTGGTGCATCTTATCCTTGACTAACTTATTCACTTGTTGCACCTTAAGATAGAGGTGGCACTAAGCAGGGATGTGGTCAATTCCTTTGCATAGGAAACTAGTAACGGGAACTGTTCGGTACTCCTCACCTGGATAGCTTGCATCACATTGTGGCCACTGTTCATGATGTTCCTTGGATGTGTGCCCTATTCCTTTGCAGGCTCGAGATTGTTCTGAAACTTCTTCTTTTAATCCCATGTTTCCATAGTTCATTGTTGGCCATATTCCGAGACATCATATTTGAGTCTGGGTATCTAACAGTTGTTGCATTCCCTAGGGTAAACCGTTGTTGTTTTTCTTCGCTAGGTTTTGAGTCAACTGTGTGTGGGCATCTAATAGCCGCTGCATTGCAAGTATCATCTCGGGGTTGTTGTCATTTTCCTCATTATTGTCACGTCGGGGATAGATTTGTTTGGGCTTAGCAAAGATGAGTATAGATAGAAGATCTAAGAAAGAATCCACCCATAGACAGCAGATCAAGACAATTCATCATGCAAACAATATCTAACAAGCATTCATCACATCAAGCAACATGGTTCAAACACATACAACAAACAATATAGTATTTCCATACCGCAATATTTGGTATGATCAATATACCATCCTGACATAGATGGTCTAATAAAGGATTAAAGTGGTGGTCTAGACTATTTCTTTCTTGAGTGATTCAAGTTCCTCTTCATCTTTCTTGAGGTATTTTTGAGTGTTGTGTAGTCGAGACGTAGAGTCAATCTTCTCGTGTTCATCTTCCTTGTTCTCGTACAAATTGAGTTGTACCCGCCAGTATAACTCATCTTAAATAAGGGGAGATATTGTATAAGGTAATAGTGGATGAGATCACGAGAAACTATAAAATGCAGAAATTTTCTTTTTAGAGAGTTGAATAAAATAATTTTTTAATCCTAAATTCCTTTTCCCATTTCTAACCCAAACTTAGGGTCACTAAACTACGGTCAACACATTGCTCTGATAACATATATAGTGACCTCACATTTGAAAGGTGCCGATCTATGTGCTTACTGTGCTTGTCACTAAATAAAATCGCTAGTACACACTGTTTAAAATGAATACCATCACATTGCATCATAATATATTACACGAATGATCCCTTCACCATCTCTCCTCAAGTGCCTCTGCCGCACCGGCCCGCTGGAGGCAGCTCGCACTACCATCGTGATGTGAGTTCCTCCATGGTCGAAGGTTGATGTCATTAAGTTTGTTGGAACCTTTCGATGTTGTAAAGGGTGTTTCGACACGTTGTATCTGTGTATTTTTTTTGTTGTGTACACATAAAACATGTTGCAATGATTTATGTACATATGCTCGAGGCGATTTTTCCAAGCCCACAAACTTGTTTCTTTGATGTTGCCTGTGTGAGCCACATATGTTGGTTCTCAAATGATTTGCTACTCCCAAACAACAATTTGTTGCATATGTTCACAAATTTGCATCTCACAAGTGGATCGGACGGCCGGGAGCCGATATGCCGGCAGGTGCATTTTGCCTTGAAAAAAAATCTTTCGCTTGGAATATGCCGGTGAATTGAAGTTTCTTTTGTTTTTTCAGTACGAAAGCTGGCACGGCGGCAAGCATCCCTGCGAGGAGGCAGGGTCCATCTCCATGACAAGCGAGCGAGAAAAGACAGCACTGCTCGCTGCAGTGCCCCCAAAAGTTGAACGCCCGAGCGAGGGAAGGAAACCTCCCGCAAAAAATCAAACCAACCCATCTTCGTCTCCGTCCGTCTCTGCCTCTCTCTGCCTGCACGCTGCACGCAAACTACCGTATAGCACAGCCGAGCCGAGCCAGCAATAAAGAAGCTGCTGCTGCCGCTCTCTCTCTTCGTCTTCCTCCCGAACCCCAATAAAACCTCTCCACCCTTTCCCTCCTATCCCATTTGTGCTGCGCTCATCACTCCCCACACCACGCCTCCCTCCCTCCCACTGCTCGAGGCCACCAAAAGCAGCCAACCAAGCTACGGTGCAGTTAAAGCCAACCGGCTAGCTCACCTCGCCACGGCCATGGGAGGGGAGACGCTCTCCTCTTCCTTCCCCTCCTCGCCCTGAGCGAGCTCGCCATAGCCAAGAAACCACCTCACAGCTGTATCCAACCATGGCGTTCGCCGCGCTCTTCGCCGACTCGCTCTACTGCTCGGAGGAGCACCTCGACGACCTGTTCCAAGAACCGGCGGTGGAGGTGTGGCCGGAGCAGCAGCAGCAGCCGGCGGTGGGTCTTGACGACGAGCTGCCGGCGCTGTTCGAGGCGTGCAGGGGGAAGGAGGAGGCGGTGCTGGAGGGCGGCGACCGGTACGGCGGCAATGCGGGGCGGGAGGCGGCGGTCGGGTGGGCGACGCGCGCGACGGCGCGGCTGGGCTTCTCCGCCCTCACGGCCGCGCTCGCCACGGCCTACCTCGACCGGTGCTTCCTGGGCGGCGGCGCGCTGCAGCTCGGGGACCAGCCGTGGATGGCGCGGCTCGCCGCCGTCGCCTGCGTGGCGCTCGCCGCCAAGGTGGAGGAGACGTGCGTGCCGGAGCTCCTCGACCTCCAGCTCCTCGCCGCCGAGACCGCCGGCGACGCCTTCATGTTCGAAGCCAAGACGGTGCGCCGGATGGAGTTCCTCGTGCTCAACGCGCTCGCCTGGCGGATGCACCCCGTCACGCCCTTCTCCTTCCTCCACCCCGTCCTCGCCGCCGAGCCCGCGCGCCTGCACCAGTGCGACAGCGTCCTGCTCGCCGTAATGGCAGGTGTGTTCTTGGCTCTTTCCCGCCCGTGCATTGAGTATACAAGACTCGATCTTTATGCTGTCGTTACTCGGATCGAGCGTGTTCTGACTCTGCGCGCGTGGCAGATTGGAGGTGGCCTCGGCACCGCCCGTCGGCGTGGGCCGCCGCGGCATTGCTCGCGACGGCCGGCTTCGGCAGCGACGACGGCGAGCTCCTGGCACTCATCAATGCCCCCAAGGTCAGCACCTTGCCGTTGGCCGTTGGCGTAGTTATTTGCTGGCTTGTCGTATACTCGTTCGTGCCAATGCCATCCTTGTGCTCGACTGATGGACGTGTGCCCGCAGGACGAGGTGGCGGAGTGCGCCAAGATCCTCTCCGGGGAGGCGGCGGCCTTCATGGGCTTCGTGGTTGACAATAATAAGCGCAAGCGGGCGCCGCGGCTACACTCGCCGCCGCTGAGCCCGAGCGGCGTGATCGGCGCGGCGGCCTACTTCAGCTGCGAGAGCTCGACCAGCAGCGCGGACTCACGGTTCGGCGCGGCCACCACCGCGTGGCCAGGCTGCGTCTCCGTGTCGTCCTCCCCAGAGCCCCCGGCCGGCCGCTCAAGCGTGCCGCCGCCACGGCGATGCTTCCACCAGACGAGGAGAGCCGCGACGCCTGGCCTTAGATGGCACGGATCGGCGGCGCCGGCCTAGCTACCTACCTATGGCCCGATCGCTCGCCCTAGAACAACAACAACAAACCGGCGATCTGCTATGAGAAGCCAGCAAGGAAGGCGAAGAAAAGAAAAGCTGTAGTTTTGCTTCCTTATCGCAATGCAGTTGGAAAATGACAGGATCTTGTTAGGGGGAGGAGGCTGGGAGATTAAGCCGCCATTGCAGTAGCATTCTCATGACATGGATGAGGGGCAAGCTGACTGACAGGGCAAGTTTGCTCCATCTCCAGCTTTGCTCCCTCCCTGCAATGGCGCCATGAATGCAATTCCCCACTTCCCATGAGCTCGACATCTATCTGCATTGATGTCCCCGTGGCTGCTTCTCATTTTTAATCTAAATAAATGTGGGTAAACCCTCCGTACTTGTTCGCTTTTGATGATGAACCCTTGATTTTTGCTACTACTCCGTTGGCATTAAATCTGATGGGAATGTCTGTGTTCATGTGCCATGGTGGTTAATGAAAGCACGAGGGAAATGTCTCAACGTAGAGCCAAATTGATTGCCAAACTATTGATCAGCTCACACATCATTGCAAAACAACATCTACACATACAGAGTAGATATGTTCGAAATCAATCAGAATACAAAACATGATAGCATGAATCATCATATACTAACATGTGAATGCAACCGTGGAAAAAGTAGCAAGGCAAGAAAAGTGAAAGGGCGATTGGATGACTTATCGGCCTTGGCATGGTGCAATATGGATTTGACTTTTACTCATTCTAATTCCTTGGTGGACCAGCGTCTGCCTCCACACAAAAAGGTCACTGTTAACGAAAGAAGAAAGGACGAGATAGGTGAGCATTTTTTTTATTACTCTTCTTTTGGTGTAGACATATTCGTTCTTTCATGCACACAAAAAAAGGTCCCCTAAAAAGGATTTATAAAAAGAAAAAGGCTAGAAAATTCTGCATGTATAAATAAAAAAGTGGAGAGAAAGAAAAAGGACGGGAAACTCCCAGGCTTGGCGCGTAAAGACAAGTGAGACGATACACTGTCTGACTAGAGTATTCCAGTACTACTAGTTCCGTCGGAAGAGATGAACTTTTAAAGGCAAAGAAAGAGGGAGAGGCATGTCCTGCATGGAATGAGAGAATAATGGAGAAGATCACATCGCAATCCAAAGGGTTTGGATGCGTTTGGAGCTCACAATGATAACCGCACGCAGCATTGCAGCAAGACATGCTAAATTATCCGCTGATGATTAGGGTGATGGATTTGGTCTTAAGATAAATACTTTGTCCCGCTTTATGTCTCGTGTAAGCGGTCTCCCACTTTAGTCCTTGCAGTTATTTTGATTATTTTACGGACATTTTTATCACTACAAAGTTCAGTTGATGCAACATCAAAATTTACGTACTCCCTCCGATCCATATTAATGGTCTCAACATTGTCTAGATACGGATGCATCTAGTCTAAACACTTAACTAGATACATCCGTATCTAGATAAAGTTGAGTCCATTAATATGGATCGGAGGGAGTATTTTTTTTTGGAAAAATGAATCCTTGCTTTCAGAGAAAAGTGAATTCTTAGGAATAGAAAAGGAAAATAACATAGCCTACCTCAAAGAAAGTCTAATCCAGACTCTTAATTTACTTTTTAAAATTACTTGCTAGTAGTGTTAGCATATTTTCCCATGGCAAAAGTAAAATTTTATGGATATAGAAGGACATCGATAAATTTTAGCGGGGTAAAATGCATCGCAACTTCATGCACCTGTGTGGTTACCTTACATATGTATCTGGGTATTATTTTAAAATGTTTACATTGTATATATTGCTTCATTGAAGTTGTTTCATTTGTTAGCTTATGCACAAGGGGTAAGGGAGAATGCATTGCAACTCCATGTACTTGTGCGCAGGTCCAGTTTGGAGGCAGGTGAAAAAAGGAGTACTTAGGAAACAACTTATATGATTCTATCCAATGAATCAAAGGAGTCTTTCAAAAAGGTTTATTAAGTGGATGCAAAATTTGATATGAAATTAGTGCAAAGGAGTACTTAGGAAACAACTTATAGGATTCAATCCTACAAATAAAACAACCAATATAGATTCATAAGGATTTCAACCCGTTGAAATTACTATTAAGTACTTTGAATCAAACATGCCCTTGCCATCACTTCTTCGTTTTCACTTCGAGCTTGAGCATGCATATTTGCGACAAAAGGAGACAGAAGGTATTCAGCTCTCCCACCTTTGCTCATAGAACCGGTATTAACAAATCAAACAAAAAGCTATGTGTTGAGTTCAATATAACACACAACAAAGTATAGTGTTTGCAACATAAGTTGTATATATCACGTAAGGGCAGCGTTTCGGCACCTAGGTGCATCTACTCTCGGTGTGAACAGTTAATTGACGTTTTTAAAATTTTGTTTACAATCTAAATGTTGTGTTTGATATGTCTGCATCGATTTTCTTAACAAAGGACACCTGGTGTTTTCAGAGAAAAATGAGTTCTAAAAAGACGGAGCGCCAAATTTGTCTTATTGCTCATGTCATAGAAAATTTTCCTTTTCCATGAAACTCATGGACACATTATTTCCCACAAAGCGAATATATTAATATCGCAAAGATATAAAGTACGCCCATCCTCTGCGCGAACATGATGCCCGAAGAAATCATATGTACACAGCCAAAAGAGAAAATAAAAAGAGAAAAAGACCCTGCTACAGTGATCAATCCCTCGCACCAGCAACACTCTAATCACCACCAAAACATCATCCGGACTACAAAAGAGGTTTCTCCAAACCATATATAGGTATGCATTTATAGAATGTTTTGACATTTTGAAATATCTATTTTAGCAAAATGCATGAGGACTGATCTCTGAATTATTTTACCAAAACATCATCCAGACTACAAAAGTATTTCATATGAAATTTTGGAGTATCCCATTATGTAGTAGTTTTCCACGCGGACATTGTTTGGTTTGTAGGACATAAAACCATAACATTTTTTTTCTACTGCCTACATTACATGCAACTAAAAATTCGATGTGTCCAAACTTACGGAAAATCTATATTGTTCATATGACAACCGTAGTACATAGATAATCGTTCAGAAAAGTTTATTCGTTTTTCGTACGGTGCAACCAAACAAATTTTATTACATGTTACTAATTCCAGCGGATTTGAATGCGCCATGACATTTGAATTCTGCTAGACACACCCCACCTCTAAGTACTAAGTAGACACACCCTACCCGGCAATATGGTATGGTAAGAGCAAAATCTACCAAAAAAATGCTGAGTTGGGAGAGAAAATTGACCCGGGCATCGGGAATGGGCAAACGTGTGAGGACGACGTCGCTTGCAATCTACGAACATACTCGATCAGAAGGTGCCAAAGCAACCGTAAAACAATTCCGACGCTAACCAAAGCCGCCTAAAACTATTCGAATTGCAAAGCGCTTTAATCGAAGGTAGTCTCCTGCTTGGACTTTTGTAGGCTTTGACCTCGATTTTGCTCCTCATCACAGTGTCGAGGCCGGGGTCCCTGCTATCGATCCTTTCACTTCCTTTCCTCCAAAGACTACACGCATCAAAGCTAGGAGAGTGAGTGAGTGTCACCCTGTCCCCCTCTCCCTGGCATCTTCTGCTAATTAAGCACATTGTCATGCACTGCAACACATAAGCAAGGTTTTTTTTGTCTCTTGGGAGCGCGGCACAAGAGCATGTACGAAAAACACAAAGGATACCGAGATAAAGTGTATGCTGAAACTTTGCTATTTGCCCCCACGAAAAAAGCAAGATAAACTTTGCCATGAGCGACTTGTATTAAGATCTTCACAATCAATCTTGTGCAGAGGAAAAAAGATGTGTTTGTCACTAAGACAAAATTTTGCTCAAGTACTCAATTAGACGATGCATGATAGTCACATGTTTTTTTTTTTCAAACTTACTGTTCTCTATAAAACCACCGCTTAACCCTAGGTGACACGGGGGGCAACCACGCCGACGACGCTTCCACCCCTCCCTACCCTACCCCTCCCCTCGCCATCGTCGAAGGTCACCGCCACGAAGCCCGAGCGGCAACGGCGGTGGCGGGGCCTTTCCTTGAAGGTGGTGGTTCCCCTTTCTTGCGATGACAATAGTGAAATCCCACGGGTTTCGTTGGCAAGGTGTTGCGGTTCTCCCACAGTGAGTTTGGCACAAATGGCCGATAGCTTCGATTCACCCAGGACCATCCTAGCCTAGATGGGCTTGTGAGACTAGGTTCGTGGTTGCAGGTGGTGTGGGGGTGACTGCCTGGCAACGTGGTGGTGTCGGCGGCGCCGCAACTACTGTGAAGTGAGAACCGTGATGTGTTGGCCCTGGCGCGATGTGAGCGCTCGGTGATCGTGCCGGTGGTGCCTGGTGCCTGGCGGCAAGCTGGGTGGACGTGTGCCTGCGCGGTGGGGCCGATGAACCACGATGTTTTAGCGAGACGACGAAGTGTTGTGATGGTGGCAGAGCGAAGCTGCACATACGGTTTGTTGTGCCAAGGCTCATTGGACAGAGATTACAGGTATGTGTCACACTAAATGAAAGTTTTGCTCGTGTTTGGTCGGTGCCGACAATGTGGCGCACGTCGGCGCTATTCCCTCTATGGAGGCGCTGTCGAGGAGCGTCTGCATCTTCTTCACAAACTCATGGTGATGACTTTTTAAGAGTTGTGATGGAGTGGTCGTTATTTGGAGGAGATCGACGTCGGTCGAGACGTGACCTTGATGCTCGTTTTGGCCAAGGCATGACCTTTGCGTTGTTTTTGTAACCTGTATGGTTGGTAGCTTTCAGATTTTTTAGAAACAAGCCAAAAGCTTTGCTTTTATATTGATAAAGAAGGAGCAAAGGCGAGTACACGGCCGAGGCCGAACAAATTAAAAAGGCATCCCGGCAACACCGGAGGCCGACAACGCAACACACAAACGAATTACTCGCAAATCTCAGCCAAGCCCTTGGCCCCCGCTAGGATCCAGTTCCTACTCTCGCTTTTGATACGTTCAAAAAGAATGGAGGGCATTGTGAAAATGTTGTTGAAAACCCTCGCATTCCGCTCTTTCCAAATTTCCCAAGTAAGCCGAAAAGAATGGGTAGCTTTCAGATTGATGTTGTAAGCCGAAAAGCATCTCCGCTTGTGATCTACTTCTTTGAGGAAAAATGACACTCCTTTCCATGACGTATATTCCTAGTATATTTAAAGCTGAACAGAATCGCGGCCTCTCCGCGCGCCAGCAACTGTAGCAGCTACAGTAGGCACTGTAGAAAATCTACAGTGTTCTACAGTAATCGATCCCGGCCGTCCGCTGCCGATCGCACGTCTCAGAGAACGCATCCGTGACGGATTTGCAAAAAACCCATTAACAAACCCAGAAAACAAACCCGCAGTCCACAGTTTCACGAGAAGAAAACGCCCGCAAGGACCTAACCGTGAATTCCGGAAACTACAGGGACTTTTTTGCAAAAACGTCTGCAGAACACGGTCTCCCTCCTTCTTCCTCTCTCCCTCCCGCGACGCCGCGGGTCGCCGCCGCCGCTCATCGCCGCCGCCTCGCGCCTCTCCAGCCAAATCCACGGCCACGGAACGCTCCGCCGCGCCGCCCTCCACCTCCTCCCCGCGGATCGCGTCCAGGGACGGCCGTGGCTCGCCGGATTCGTTGCCGCGGCGCTCGGGTCCTCCGCCGCTTTCAGCCGTCGCCGGCGACGCTCCGGCGTCCTTAAAGCAGCGGCGCCGCCTCTCCCGGCCTCCTCGCGTCGAGGCGCGTCCCGCCTCGCGGTAGCGCGCCGCCGGCGTCGACGGCACCGCCGCGGTCGCTCCGGGCCCCGGTGGCGTCATCGTGACTTCACGGTGGGCTGGGCTGCGGGGACGGGCCGGCTGCTGGGCTGGCCTGCCTGCTGTGCAGCCCGCACGTCCTTTTTTTTTCCCTTACTTTCTGTTCTGTTTTTTTTAATCTTTTAAACCTTTCCAAATACAACTCCAAATAAATTCAGACCAATTTCTAACAATTTGTAAAAAATCAAACTACTCATTTCAAATACTTTATGACCTTTCCAAAACTATTTCAAATCTTAACTTTTTCAAATAATGCGTAAAGACTCATTTGACACCTTCACGCCATCTTACAAAATATGAATTTTGCATTTTCTTTTTGGAAAAAAAACACAAAAATAGAATAGAACATGCTTTAGATAATTTAAAACGCTTCATAGGTATTGTTCTATGGTGTTTGAACATTTTTCAAACTGTACTAAATGCTGCAAAATCAGTGACTTTAAATATATCCATTGATATATCAGAGTGATCATAAAATTAAATGCTAATTACTTACGACATACGACGAAATTTCAAATTTGGATACTTTAAATTTTTAAATGTCTTCCAAATCTAATCATTTTACTAACTAAAAAAAACCTTATCTGCAAAATTTTACAGTTTGAACAAACTTCGAAATCTGAACCATTTTCAAGCGTGCGTTTTTTTTTAAATTGCAACAATTTCCAACACTAAAAATATTCTTGGATACGTCCATTTCCAAATTTAAATTACTGCTCACATTGGTTAACATTTCTACATAACCATAATATACTTCCCCTCAATATGGTGCTAAATAAGAAAATTACAGCAAAATTGGACCATATTTGAACATATTAAAATCCGAAAACCTTCTGAATGTTCACATCTCCAAATTTCAATTATTTACACTACGATACTCACAAATATGGCTTCTTCTGAATATGGTGCTAGATAAAAAAAATATGGCAAAATTAAACCATATTTGAACATATTAAAGTCTGAAAACCTTCCGAATGTCCACACCTCCAAATTTCAATTATTTACACCGCGGTATTCACAAGTATGGGGAAAAAACCTGCCTTCCAAACCTTAGCATTTAAAAACCGTACAGAAGAAATCACGTACGAATGTTTTCTCACTATTAACAATGTAAAAATTTCATATACTTACAAATGTTATTTTAAAAAAAAAATTCAATACATTCAATTCTGAACCACTTTTTGCTGCGGGCATTTCCAAATTTAACTTTTTGCCACGACAGTATTTACAAATATGACAAATATATGAACATGCACGTAAAAAAATGCTCACTGCTTATGCCACAAATTTGCTAAATATTTGCAGCTCACACTTTTACGACATTTCAAAAATATGTATTTCACAAATTTCTTCTATAGTCAAATAAAATCAGCAGAAATAACATCAGTAATATCATTCAATATGATTCTTAACCACTTTTTGCTGTGGGCATTTCCAAATTTAACTTTTTACCATGACAATATTTACAAATATTTCAAATATATGAACATGCACGTAAAAAAATTGCTCACTGCTTATGGCACAAATTTGCTAAATATTTGCAGCTCACACTTTTACGACATTTCAAAAATATGTATTTCACAAATTTCTTCTATAGTCAAATAAAATCAGCAGAAATAACATCAGTAATATCATTCAATATGATAGACCGATTTTTTTTTTGGTACAAACCATCCTACTTAAATAGAGTTTGCTAAATCATTTAAATACAAGTACCCATCTATACCATGAGCTTAAATAAATCAAAATAAAAATACCACAATTGTAAATATCGAGAAATAGTTGTTCTACAATTATTTCCCAAGCCACTATGTTTGGAAACCAAGTTCTAAAATATAACATGATTTACATAATTTAAAACACTTTATACATATTGTTTTACGATATTTGAACCATTTTGCGAAACTACTAAATGCCGCGAAATCAGTAGCTTCGACTATATCCACCAGAAAAAATTGAAAAGATTCATCAAAAAACGATTGCCAAAAAAAAATTCAACATACAGATACCCATTTATATCATGGGTTCAAAATATTAACATAAAAGTACCACAAATGTAAATATTAGGAAACAACTGTTAAAAAAATCCCAAACCAATATATTGAAACTACAAATCAAATTCTAAATAGAACATGCTTAACATAATTTATAACACTTTAGACGTATTGTTTTACGGTATTTAGATAATTCTGCAACAGTACTAAGTGCTGAATTGACTACTTATTGAATGTGACCAAATTACAAAAAATAGTATTTAAAACATTCAAATGCCTTCAAAATCCACCAAGAAAAATAAATATATTAATTCAGCAAGAAATTTCTATTCAAATATACTCATCCAAAAAAAATATGAAAACATAGCACCATAACTACACGCAAAAAATGCTAACATTACGTGCCAGATTGCCGAAATTCAAATTCGAAAATTCCAAAAAAAATGCCTTCCAAAAAATGGCATTGCACAGCTTCAAATTTAAATTTCTCCCACCACCGTATTCACAAATACGACAAATATATCAACATTAACGTACAAAAAAAAACTTTCACTATTTGTGCCATCTTACAAACAAATCAAAATTTAAAACTTACAAATCTTTAATGACCTCCAAATCTGAGCATTTGGAAAACCAAAAAAAACAAAGTTTCTTCTCCAAGTATTCACAAATATGGCAAATATATGAACACTAACACAACAAACTCCCTTCCTCTAATTACGTGGAGTTACATATAATAAATGCTCACATAATGCACTTCCTCTAGCTGTGATCTCAAATTAAACATTTCAATTTGGTAAACATTTGGAAGTAATATGCACTCCCTCTAATTATATGAAATTCAATTGAATAAATGTGTGTTTCCCACATATGGACTTCAACTAACTACTGATAAAAAATAGAAACATTTTCCAGCCATTTCGATTTTAGATGTACCAACATGCTCACAAAAAAAAGTGAACTATTTAAGTCAACATACCAACATTTTCAGACATTTCCAATTGCTTGATATTCCGATGTTCCACAAAATATAACACAAATGCTCAAGAAAAAGAAAAAGAAAACATATACTCATAGCAATTTACAAAAATATTACAACATTTCATTTTGGCCAAATACTTCGACACCGTACGAACGAACTTTCCGCAAATGTAGAATCAAATTCAAATGGATTTTCCTGATTACACTTAAATATTAACGTCGAAATGCAAACATGTTTGACCATTCAATCCACTGAATATTTGAATATTATATACAATATATCCGAAATGCACACAAAAAATGCTGCTTATTCATGACAAAATAAAAACATGTTCCAACATACCAATTAGCTAACATTTTTGGCTAACAATAAATATATATACTGCACACAAAAAAACATCAAGGGCGTGCCGTGACGGCACGCCAAATTCAACTAGTTTTTGATAGAAATTGACAGAATTCTCAAATACGAGCATCTCATTCGCAAAGATGACCCAAAACAGGCTTTTAAGAAAAATGCATGGCCAGAAACATTACAACGTTGCGTCAAGGACATTCTACCGACGCACCATAGTTGAAAAATACATGAGAGGACCAATGCCTTGACCATTGTTCCCATGATGTGCGTTGATTGGCACTAGGTTTCCTGATCAAGCGCCTTTTTTGTCCCTCCAAGTCCTACTCTTTCTGTTAGGGCACCTCCAACGGCCCAGCGCATCCGGACAGCCAAAGCGGACCGATTCAGTCCGCTTTGGGCGGACCGCGGACAGATTTTGGGCCTCTGTCCCTTTTGGGGTGGAGGTGCCCCCAACGGCCGGCCGCCTCTGTCCTGGGACAGCACATTTGCACACATTTGAAACAAATATGGATACAAACATTCAAATATTAATATGGATACAAATATTCAAACATTCAAACATTCAAATAGACATAGTTCAAATGAGCCAAAGTTCAAAATACACATAAATAGCAAACGATAGAAATTAGTTTGACAAATAAACAAGATGCAAATCAAATATCACCACGCTCACGAATGATCTTTTGCTTCTTGAGCACCCAAGCTCTTGTCTCCGGGTCCATGGTGGTCAAGTCGGCCATCATGATCCGGTTCTCCTCGGCCATCACCGCGAGCTTGTTGCGCTCCGCCTCGTTCTTGATTCGGTTGGCTTCTATCTCAAGCTTCTTATTTTGCATTGCAACATAGCATGCCATGGCCTCCTCCTTATCTTTGCGTTTCTCGACATACCTTGCGGTGATGGAGGACTCCTTGTTTTCGAGCAATCCCTTCAACGTTGCCTCCAATTTGGCCGCGGCTTCCTCGCGCTTGGCATCTTGGGCCGTGGCCTTGTGTCCTCTCGGCCGCACCGCCCGGCCATTTTCATCTTGGCCGAGTTGAACCTCTTCATCATCTTCATTCGCCCTTTTCTTCGACCCTTTCTTCAAAGAGTTGTATAGCTCGATCCACTTGGGGCATCCCTTGATCATCTCCCAACAATGCACCAAGTTGAACTTGGTCTTGTACACCTTCTTGAAGAAGTCCATTGCTTGAAACCCAAGGACATCAATGCCAACCCCACTCACCTTCCGGGCCTTCATACGATCATAGGAGGCTTGAAATTTGCTACATTCGGTTTGAATGTGTGACCATCTCTTGCTAAGAGACCCCTCATTCCGATCACTCTCAATTTGGTAGGGACGCAACTTTCTTGTCTCATGGAAGTGCTTGTGAACCCGAATCCAAAACGTCGAGCCCTTTTGTTGAGCACCAACGGTGGCATTTTGGCTCACCGTCATCCACGTCTCACAAAGGACTTTATCCTCCATGTCCGTGTACGACGTCGTGCGGGCATTCCTCTTCTTGAGGTTGGCGACGAGGTTGGCGTGCTCCTCATCAAAGTCGAGAGGCTCATCGTCAATTGAGACACGCTCGGCTTGTGTCTCACCTTCGGGTTGTGTCTCACCAAGGCCGGTTGGGTCTTGTGTCTCGGGGTCTTCGGTGTTGATGAAGTTTGGGCCGGTGAACATCATGTCGTCCATGAAACATTCGTCATTGCCGACCTCGTCGAAGAAGGCCGGGTTGGACGATGTCATGGGCGTCTCCTCAAAATCGAGCACCCGAGGGTCGGGTATGCTGCCCGCCTTCAACATTGACCGGCTCTTCGGCTTGCCGCTGGCGGCCGGCGTGATGTTGAGGTCGATGGGGGGCGCCGCAGGGCCTGCGGGGACATGTGTGCCCATCTCCGGCGACGCCTCGCGGGACCCGAGCCGCGATACGCCAGCCGCGGGGACAGCCGCGGCACCGCCAGCGAGGCCGTAGAGAGAACGAGGGACGCTGACCTTGGCGGCTTCCCTTTGGCGGACGAGGCCGAACTCGCCGCCGAGGCCATGACAGCGGGGACAGCGGCGGGAATGAGGCCGCCGAGGAGAAGCACCGCCCGGGCCGCGGCCTGAGTGGCTATGACGTCGGCCGCAGCGCGGGCCTCGATGGCGGCCATCCGCTCCTTCTCGGCGGCGGCCAAGACGGCCGCGGCGTCCTTCGCCCGCTTCTTCTCCCTCCGCTCTGCCCTCTTGTCGGACGCCGGCAACCGCTCCTTCTTCACCGTCAACAGGGCGGCGCCGGCTGCGGCCGTGGCCGCCGAGAGTCCGTCCTCCATCGTTGCCGGCGGCGGAGGGTGGGAGAGGGAGAGGGTTTGTGTGGGAAGGGGGAATCTGTGGCTGGCCACTGGGCCAGGCGCGGACAAGGGAGGACAAGGGCGGACCGTCTGGCTGTCCGTTTTCTCCCCCAAACCTGGACCAAACTTGGGCCAGGTTTGGGGCCGAAAACCTGTCCGCGCGGACAGTTGTCCCTTTGCGCCGGGCCGTTGGAGGGGCTCCTCTGTCCGGAAGGACAGATTAGGACAACGCATGTCCATATGCGCTAGGCCGTTGGAGGTGCCCTTACAGCCCATAAAACGTGCTTCCCTCCACATTTCCAAGGCAAGGAGCAGAGGACACACACAAGTCCTCTCCGCATGTGCTGCTTCCCTCGACCTTTCCAACCACCCCCACAAATCATTTGTTTGTCATTACCTGCTTCCGTGGCATAACAAGTCCAATCACCATTTGGTAATCCAAGTCACAGCTGAGGCTTTGTATCTTTACGCACATTTAGAAGCATGTAGGTGGGTCCCACATTGTTTTTTATAAACAAGCAAGAAGC
Source organism: Poa pratensis (assembly GCA_947311845.1). Lineage (NCBI taxonomy): Eukaryota > Viridiplantae > Streptophyta > Magnoliopsida > Poales > Poaceae > Poa > Poa pratensis. The sequence continues at coordinate 13,525,048 of CAMZMU010000075.1, read as the reverse complement.
AAAAAAAATACTAACAATGTTGGTAAGTAATAAAAGAGCCCTGCAGCTTTTTTTCTGTTTTGTCCTGTGGTGGGGGGTGGAAGGAACAGACAACAAGTGACTACACTAGTGAGGAAAGAGGTGAAAACTGAAAAAGATAGGCAGCGAGAGCAGGGCATGCATGCAGCAAGAAGTGGGCACAGCACAGGCCACAGGGGGCAGTACTTTGCTTTCTCCAAAATGAAAATCCTGACCTACCAGCATGATGTGCCTACATGTCAAGTACACAGGGCCCTACACCCCTACATCTAGGGGAAACGCAAAAGCAAATATTTGGTCAAAATAATGTTCGAACAGGTGTTGTTTTAGTGATTGATGCTCTCCATAAGAAAACGAAATCCATGAATAATATAATATGATATACTAATATTTTAGGGCATCTCCAATGGACACGGAATGTGTTCGATTTTTGTCTATTTGGTTGGTCAGATGGATATGCACCCGGCTCATTTCCAGTATTTACTGGCCAGTGCACCCAACGGGGCAACACATTTGACCCGTCCTGGCAGTTTTTATAATTGGAAGAAATTTCTAAATTTGAGGTCCAAAGTTTATAAATTTATAGGCCACATATTTGATCCTAGATCAAATAGATTACAGAATATAGGGTTACTACTCCTCGTCTTCCTCTTCGGTGGTGGCGGTGGAGTAGCCGGTCATCGTCCTCCTCCAGTAGGGGCGGTGGAGATCCTAGCTGTGTCAATGGCGCCTGACGTGCAAATCACGCGGGGACAAATAGCCAGGCTAATAGCAGGTGCCCCTTAAAAGGACGGGTTAGCCGTTGTGAGACTAATAGCCGGGCTAGGGCGGACACGAAGCAGACGTGTCCGCTCGACCACATGTATGGGTCGACCTTTACGTGTTCGCCCCCGCTGGTCCATTTGTGCTACCTTTTTTTTTGCCTGCACGAAGTCTCGAACGGACATGGACACAACAGAAACAGACTAAATGCGTCGACTCGTTGGAGTTGCCCGTACTCCCTCGACTATTTTTGAAGTTTGCTTACGACCGAGAGATATATTATTTAAACTTAATTCCATGCGATCAAATTCCATAAATTTTGTTGTGACATGGTAGTTGTTATACACACGTTGCATGCAGCCCAGTCAACAAAAACTAAATAAGAAGTTAAAACAGAAAAAACAAGAAAAGTGAAAAGGTGACATTTTAAAAGAAAAGAAGAGGGGGGAGGGAGGGTGACTAGGTGGCAAAAACAAAAGAAGAGGGAAAGGACAAGAGAACAAGTGCCAAAGTGGATGGCATGTTGCTAGGAGGCTAGGGTGGTCTTGCTTGCAACTAGGAAACAGTGCTTAAAATAAAATAAAATAAATATTTCGAGTTGGCATGCACCAACGAACCTGTGGCCGGCACTCGAGCGGCAACGATGATACTGGATTCACTCCTCTTCCTCCCCACCCTTGCCTGCTACATGCAAGAAAAACAAAAGTCTCCCTATGCAATGCAATGCATGGCGGCCTGTACCGGAGCTAGTGAGCCAAGCCCCAGGGCCAGACTGCTTGCTTGCTTGTTGATGTGCACGCCAATGCCATGGACCATGCTTCGATCTCACCTGCGTGTGGTCATGGCTCTAGCTGCTCCCTCCCTCCCTCCACCAGGAAGCAAAGTGCAAGTACATCCCGATCAATGCTAGTTGGAGTATATGGTCATGAACAAGTGAATAATCATCGTTGTTTTTGCTTTGTCAAGCGCGCCGACAGACATTGTTTTTGCTTAGGTATATGCCCGTCTAGTTAGTCCAAACAAGAAGCAGAGGACAAGAGCAACCAAATAGTCTCTCTACTCGTGGAGAAAGGGGTTACCCAAGTCTTAGCACATTGACTTGGGGTGTTCGTTAAAAACAGAGCTCTAGTCGGATCTTGGACCTAATTTGGACAATCTAAACTGCGAACAATCTCATGATCACAAACCACATGTCAAAGCAGTGACGGGGCAGAGTGTGAATGTAAAAAGGTGTAACAAGTCGTGACCCTGCCAAAGCTCTCTCTCTCTGCAAAAGGGTAGAGTAGAGAAGACGACCTGCAACTGCATCTGCATGGAACAAACAAAATCACACACAAGTCGCTCTCAGCCGGAAAACAGGGGAAAAAGATCGCGTCTCTCTCTCCACCCTACACTACAGGACGAAGCACGTCAAGCGGTGGCTCCATTGCAGTCCGTTCAAACGTAGAACCAAGGAGATTTGGAGAGAGATATAAGAGCATCTCCACCGGGGCCTCCAAATTCGTGTCCGGCACCCCCAATGAGGCCTTCATTGGGGGTGCCGGACATGTGTCCGCCCATGTTTTGGACCGCGTCCACAGCGGCGCACCCCAAACGTCCGCCCCAAACGCGAGCAAATCATCGAACACCTTGCGGGCGGCGGATTTTATTAAACGAGATTTAACAAATTTACAATTTAAAATCTAAACGAGATTTAACAAACTAAACTTAAACTACGCCGGTACCGGCTACACGCTACAGCGTCTAACCAACCACTACACGCGCCGGCGGCGAGGAGAGATGCCGCTCCATGGGCTAGCGAAGGGGAAGAAGACGCGAACCAAGCGCCGGAATCATCAACAGACTTGCATGTCTCGATGATCCGGCGCGAGAAGTTTTATCTGTTATTCCCATCGGCTACGGCCTTTAGAAACGAAGCCTCGCCGTGGCTGAGGCTTCTGGTTTCGCGGCTGGCGCGTGGTGGGATTTCATCTACCGCCTGGCCACCTGATCGGAAGCCTCGCCGGCTTCACCTTGCGCCCCCTTCTCCGGTGGCGGCGGCGCTGCTGACCAAGATGCGCCTGCCGTTTCTATAGGTAGATCGGGTAGCTCGGGGTCGTCGTCGTCGTCCTCGGCTGCGTCGTTGTCGTCGTCGTCCGATGCAGACAACTCTGGCGTTGGTTCCCGCGCGCGGTAGGGAGAAAGTCGCTGGCACAGCGCGCATCGTACTCCGCGTCCACCACGGCGTGCCAGTAGGGCGCCGAGATGGAGTACTTGGGGTCGATCTTCTGCTCGTACGGCATCGCCTGCCACTTCCGCATGATGAAACCGACGCGCTCCTTGCCGCTGAGCCGCGGCGCCACCGGCACGTTGACGGCGTTCCTCGTCCACCCTTCGGGTAGGGACGCGTCCCCCTCCACCGGCACGCTGTGGCGGCTGCACAGCTGCGCCGTCTCCAGCGACACGACCTACGGACGCGCGTTGGCTGCCTCCTCGAGCCACCGCTCGCGTTCATACGCCCTGGCCATCTCTGCCTCCTCGTTGCGGCGACGGCGTTCCTCCATCTGCTCGCGGCGTCGCTGGCCGCGGCGCTCGTGATACGTCTCAAACGTATCTATAATTTTTGATGTTCCATGCTTGTTTTATACCAATTGCTACATGTTTTGCATCTACTTTATATCACTTTTATACATTTTTTGGGACTAACCTATTAACAAGATGCCGAAGTGCCAGTTCCTGTTTTCTGCTGTTTTTGTATTCCAGAAAAGCTAGTCTGGAAATATTCTCGGAATTGGACGAAACTACACGGGTCCCTATTTTACCAGAACTCATCTGACGGACCAAAGAGGCGACGGAGAGGAGCCACGTGGGCCCCACACGTGGCCAGGGCGCGGGCCCCCCTCTGCCGCGCCCTGGGTGGTGTGGGCCCCACGGCCTCTCCAGCCGCCGCCCTTTCGCCTACTTATTCCCCCCGACGCGAAAACCCTAAGTACCTGAGCAAATATCCACGAAAAGTTCCAGAGACGCCGCCGTCGTCAACCCTAGCTCGGGAGGGTTCAGAACCTCTTCCCGGCACCCTGCCGGAGAGGGGAATCGTCACCGGAGGCTTCTACATCGCCATGCCTGCCTCCGGAGTGATGCGTGAGTAGTTCATCCTTGGACTACGGGTCCATAGCAGTAGCTAGATGGTTGTCTCTCCACTTTGTGCCATCATGTTTAGATCTTGTGAGCTGCCCTACATGATCAAGATCATATTATTGTAATGCTACATGTTGTGTTTGCTGGGATCCGATGAATATTGAATATTATGTCAAGTTGATTATCAATCTATCTTATATGTTATTTAAGATCTTGCATGCTTTCCGTTACTCGTAGATGCTTTGGCCAAGTAGATGCTTGTAACTCCAAGAGAGAGTATTTATGCTAGATAGTGGGTTCATGTCTCCGTTTAACCTGGGACAGTGACAGAAAGTTCTAAGGTTGTGGATGTGCTGTTGCCACTAGGGATAACCTAACGATGCTATGTCCACGGACATATGTGTTTGTTTACATTACGCACTTTACTTAATGCAATTATCCGTTGCTTGCAACTTAATACCAATGGGGACTCGGATGACAACCCGGCGGTGGATTATTAGTCATAGATGCTGTTGGATAACGATCTATGTATTATGTCGTAATGCCCAATTAAATATCATAGTAGTCAACATGTCATGTATATGCATTGTCATGCGCTCACTATTCGTCAATTGCCCAGCTGTAATTTGTTCACCCAACATGTTAGTTATCTTTTATGGAGAGACACCACTAGTGAACTGTGGACCCCGGTCCATTCTTTTACACTGATTAAACAACCACAAACTGCAAACTGTTCCTTTTTCATTCTCTGCAATTTAATACTCATTTTCCACACCATACGTTTAATCCTTTGTTTTCAGCAAGCCAGTGAGATTGACAACCTCACTGTTTCGTTGGGGCAAAGTAGTTTGATTGTGTTGTGTGCAGATTCCACGTCAACAGTCCAGACTCCCTCACAACTATTTTTCTGGCGCCGTTGACAACCTTCTGAAGAGTTGCTGCTCCTACTGGTTCGATAACCTTGGTTTCTTTCTGAGGGAAAACTTGCTGCTGACTACATCATACCTTCCTCTTGGGGTCTCCCAACGAACGTGTGTTTCACGTCATCAAGCTATTTTTCTGGCGCCGTTGCCGGGGAGACAGCAGTCTTCTGCAAGGGGAGTTTCACGCTTCCAATCTCTTTACTTTGTTTTTGTCTTGCTTAGTTTATTTTATTTTATCTTGTTTGCTTTCAATTATCAAAAACACAAAAAAATTAGTTACTTGCATTTAGTTTATTTTCAGTTTTGTTTTCTGTTAGTCATCATGTCTAGCTCTGCTCCTTTTTCCGTAGTGCCACCTGTGGGAGAAATTATTACTTTTAGGCAGGAAGGTGGGGAATCCTTTAGGAATGCCTGGGCGAGAATTTTGGAATTGCACAAGAAGGTGCAACCTAAGATGGACTTGAGAGTTCTTATAAAAATTTTCTACCATGGTTTATTTTCTGTTTATCAACTTGCTCTAGATACCATGGTAGGGGAAACCTTTTCTGAGATTGATTCAATGAAAGCTCATAATATTTTGAGTGGTTTGGCAATTTTTCCACTAGTGGATGAAACTGGGATATTCTCTAAGCTAGATAAAATAGAAAAGTCAATTGATGATTTAACTCTGAGCCATAATCTAAAGAACAACCTTTAGTTGAGTTAAAAAATGATTGGGAACCATTCATTGAGATTAATATTGGTAATGAAAAGTTCCGTGCCTACTGTGATCTTGGTTCTACAATGTCCATCATGCCAAAAATGGTTTATGATTTATTAAAATATGATAATATGGTTAGTTACCCTGTTTTTCATTTTCATGCGGATGGAACAATCATAAAAAGTATAGGGATTATTAACGATGTTAAGGTTACTATTCAGAATAAGACTGTCCCTGTTAATTTTATGATTCTTGCAAAATCTCCTGGTAATATTGTCCTTGGAAGACCCTTTTTAAAGAACAATGGGTATTTATTAATGCAAAGTATGGGTTTATGAAATTCAATACCCCTATTAATCGAAGGTTCTTCTTTCCAATTAAGAAGGACGATCCCACCGAAAGGTTAGGAGATTTCAATGTCTTTGGTAATACTTGATGCATGCTTTGTGCCTAGCTAAAAGGCGTTAAAGAAAAGCGCTTATGGGAGGCAACCCATTTTATTTTTCTGCAATTTTTCTTTTATTGAGTCAAGGAGTTTGTTTACTTCTGTAGCAACTCCTTTGTATCTTTATTTTCTCGCATTGTTGTGCCAAGAGTAGCCTCTAATGATAAGATGATGCTTAATTTTGATTGCTGCGCAGAAACAGATTTTTGCTGTTCACTGTACGAAATTCCTAAAATCACCAGATTGTTAAAAAATCTGAAATTTTTGTGCGTAATCTTTATGAATGTCTGAAACTTTCATTAGTTCAGAGTTTCTCGATCTGAGCGTCGTAAGTGCCTCGAAAAAATTCGTCTTTGCGGACTGTTCTGTTTTAGACAGATTATGCCTTTTTATTTTTCGCATTCTCTCTTTTACTAGTGTTGAGTGAAATTCTTTTTTGGGTGGAAGAGCTTCACATAACATCAGTGGCTGTAGCTAATGTTTAAAGTAACAAATCATATTGCGTCTTTACAGAACATGTGAATTTTTGATTATGCACTAACCCTCTAATGAGATCTACTTTGAGTTTGGTGTGACGGAAGTTTTCAAGGGTCAAGAGAGAAGGATGATATAATAGGATCAAGAAGAGTGAAGAGCTTAAGCTTGGGGAGGCTCCCATGGATCTCCCCAGCATATTTCAAGAAGACTCAAGCGTCTAAGCTTGGGGATGCCCAAGGCATCCCCTTCTTCATCGTCAAAATTATCAGGTCATCTCTAGTGAAACTATATTTTAATTCTTTCACATCATATGTGCTTTTCTTGGAGCGTCTGTGTGCTTTTTATTTTCAGTATTGCACTTTTATTTTCAATAAAGCTTGACTGGACCCTAGCATTCTTGATTGGGAGAGAGACACGCTCCGCTTTTTCATGAGAATACTCCTATTCTTCACTTATATTTGTTGAGTATTCATATCTAGCGCTGTTCAGCTTTTAGCTCTTGTTTTCATGTATCTCTTGTCAGAGCTATTAGCTTTCTTTTGTAGAAAGTACTCTCTTGCTTCACTTATATTTGTTTGGAGAGTTGATGAAATAAATTGATTGGTGTTTGGTTGGTTCAGAAAATGTTGCATGTGGTAATTGGTATAAGGAAAAACTTGCTTAATCTTGTAGATCACTAAAATGGATAACTTGATGCTTGTCAATTGTTTTGAGTTAACAAGTAGATCATGATTAAATTGTGCATCACATGAGTTAAGCCTATTAGTGAAGAACTACCGTAAAGCTTGTTGAAAATTTGGTTTGCATCAGTGGTACCTCTAAGGTCTAGATATTTTCTAATAACAGGGTTTGGTTAACAAGGAAGACGGTATGAAGTCTTATAACGTTTGCAATATGTTTGTCATATAAAACTTGGTGTACGGGTTGATATTCTTGTTTGCTTACATAACCTTGCTAGCCTAAACTCTGTACTGAGAGGGAATGCTTCTCGTGCATCCAAATCCTTGAGCCAAAATCCATGCCATTTGTGTCCACCATAACTACCTATATGTGGTATTTCCTTGCCACTCCAAGTAAATTTTTCATGTGCTACCTTTAAATTATTCAAAATGTTATTATTCCCTTTTTGTGTCAATGTTTACTAGCTCATGAGGAATTAGTGTGGTTATTCTTTATTCTATTTGTCGAGTGGACTTTTACACCTGGACTAGTGGCATATACATCCGCTTATCCAATAACTTGCAAAAAGAGCTGGCAACGGGGTGCCCAGTCCCAATTAATTACAACTTTAACCAATTAATTCTCTTCACACTTTTGCCCTGATTCATCAGTAAGCAATGACAAACAGTGAAATACCTGAATGTGTGTAAACCAAAGAGAAAGAGGGATGATCTGCCTTGCTGGTAGAAATAACGTCCTTCATGGGAGCCGCTCTTAAAAGTCCGTTCGACAGGTAGAATACTGTTCTCACCCGCTACCATTCGTTGACAATTAACAAACACCTCTCAAAAATAGATACTCCTCCATGGTATGTGATTGATGGAAGGCACCCGAGGATTCGGTTAGCCATGGCTTGTGTTAGCAAGGTTGGGAGGAGTATCAAATATTTTATGCAATCTCTATATGCTTTCAAAAACCTAAAAGCTCTAGCACATGATTTAATCCCTGCTTCCCTCTGCGAAGGGCCTTTCTTTTACTTTTATGTTGAGTCAGTTTTCCTATTCTTTCTGTCTTCCACAAGCAAACACTAGTGTCAATTTTGTTACAACATGCGTTATATGCAATGTATTGGACTTGTTATACTACTTTGTGTTGACAATATCCATGAGATAAATATGTTGAAAGTTGAAGCAAATGCTGAAACTAAATTCTTCCTTTGTGTTGATTAAATACCTTTTATTAGAAACTATTGCTTTATGAGTTAACACTTATGCAAAACTGTTTGATGCTTGTCTCGAAAGTACTATTCATGAAAACGTTTAGCTTGTGTGATTCATTGTTTACTCATTATCTATTTGATAGCAAATTATAGACCATTGACTTGGATCACTTCATTCATTTACATGTGCCTTGCAATATTATATGATCAAGATTATGATAGTAGCATGTCACCTCAAAAATTATCTTGTTTTTATCGTTTACCTACTCGAGGACGAGTAGGAACTAAGCTTGGGGATGCTGATACGTCTCAAACGTATCTATAATTTTTGATGTTCCATGCTTGTTTTATACCAATTGCTACATGTTTTGCATCTACTTTATATCACTTTTATACATTTTTTGGGACTAACCTATTAACAAGATGCCGAAGTGCCAGTTCCTGTTTTCTGCTGTTTTTGTATTCCAGAAAAGCTAGTCTGGAAATATTCTCGGAATTGGACGAAACTACACGGGAGTCCCTATTTTACCAGAACTCATCTGACGGACCAAAGGGCGACGGAGAGGAGCCACGTGGGCCCCACACGGCCAGGGCGCGGGCCCCCCTCTGCCGCGCCCTGGGTGGTGTGGGCCCCACGGCCTCTCCAGCCGCCGCCCTTTCGCCTACTTATTCCCCCCGACGCGAAAACCCTAAGTACCTGAGCAAATATCCACGAAAAGTTCCAGAGACGCCGCCGTCGTCAACCCTAGCTCGGGAGGGTTCAGAACCTCTTCCCGGCACCCTGCCGGAGAGGGGAATCGTCACCGGAGGCTTCTACATCGCCATGCCTGCCTCCGGAGTGATGCGTGAGTAGTTCATCCTTGGACTACGGGTCCATAGCAGTAGCTAGATGGTTGTCTCTCCACTTTGTGCCATCATGTTTAGATCTTGTGAGCTGCCCTACATGATCAAGATCATATTATTGTAATGCTACATGTTGTGTTTGCTGGGATCCGATGAATATTGAATATTATGTCAAGTTGATTATCAATCTATCTTATATGTTATTTAAGATCTTGCATGCTTTCCGTTACTCGTAGATGCTTTGGCCAAGTAGATGCTTGTAACTCCAAGAGAGAGTATTTATGCTAGATAGTGGGTTCATGTCTCCGTTTAACCTGGGACAGTGACAGAAAGTTCTAAGGTTGTGGATGTGCTGTTGCCACTAGGGATAACCTAACGATGCTATGTCCACGGACATATGTGTTTGTTTACATTACGCACTTTACTTAATGCAATTATCCGTTGCTTGCAACTTAATACCAATGGGGAACTCGGATGACAACCCGGCGGTGGATTATTAGTCATAGATGCTGTTGGATAACGATCTATGTATTATGTCGTAATGCCCAATTAAATATCATAGTAGTCAACATGTCATGTATATGCATTGTCATGCGCTCACTATTCGTCAATTGCCCAGCTGTAATTTGTTCACCCAACATGTTAGTTATCTTTTATGGAGAGACACCACTAGTGAACTGTGGACCCCGGTCCATTCTTTTACACTGATTAAACAACCACAAACTGCAAACTGTTCCTTTTTCATTCTCTGCAATTTAATACTCATTTTCCACACCATACGTTTAATCCTTTGTTTTCAGCAAGCCAGTGAGATTGACAACCTCACTGTTTCGTTGGGGCAAAGTAGTTTGATTGTGTTGTGTGCAGATTCCACGTCAACAGTCCAGACTCCCATCAACAACACTATTTTTCTGGCGCCGTTGACAACCTTCTGAAGAGTTGCTGCTCCTACTGGTTCGATAACCTTGGTTTCTTTCTGAGGGAAAACTTGCTGCTGACTACATCATACCTTCCTCTTGGGGTCTCCCAACGAACGTGTGTTTCACGTCATCAGCTCGCTTTCCGCCGAGAGGAAGTCGCGATGACGCCGGAGCTCGCGCTCCTCCGGCGTCTCGCGGTTGGCCGCCTTGCTTGGCGGCCGATCTGCTGGTGGCGAGTTGGGAGAGGGAGATGGGAGAAGCGGTGGTGTGGGGAGAGGAGGGCTGCGACGCGCCGGTTTTAAAGGCGGCCAGAGGAGCGGGGTTGGGTGGCCTGCATTAACGCGGCCACCGGTTCGCCTGGCCACACATTGAAGACGACGACGCGTGCGTAGGGCGCCGCCGCGGGCAGCCGCAGCGACTGCAGCACGCGTCGCTTCCGTCTGCGCCATGGAATGGGCGCGGCGTTATTGCGAGGCGTCGCTTCGCTAAATGAGCCCCCAAAGGCCTATTGGGGTCCGAACGCCTAAAAACGCCACCAGCGGCACCCCCCCAAAGGTCGCCTCTTAGAGCATCTCCACCGGGGGCCTCCAAATGACCCCCCAAAGGCCCATTGGGGGTCCGGACGCCTAAAAACGCCACCAGCGGCACCCCCAAAGGGTCGCCCCGAGCAAAATCGTGTCCGCACACCCGAAGAGGCCTCCAAATTTGGAGGCCCTCTCGGAGTGCCGACATGGGTGCGGACATGCTTCTGACAGGGATGGCCCGCCCGTCATACGCACAGCGCCCCGTCCCGTGTTAACTTGGGGTTGGCAGGAGGCCGTTGCACCGCGTTTAATGGCGAGGCGACGAGACGGCAGCTCACCTGTCATCACGCCTCGCAATAACGCTTCGCCCGTTTCCCAGGCGGCGCAGAGCGAAGCGACGCCTCGCAATAACGCCGCGCCCGTTCCCATGGCGTAGACGGAAGCGACGCGTGCTGCAGTCGCAGCGGCTACCCACGGCGGCGCCCTGCGCACGCGTCGTTGGCGTCAATGCGTGGCCAGGCGAACCGGTGCCCAACCCCGCCCTCCGGCCGCCATTAAAACCCGGCGCGTCGCAGCCCTCCTCTCCCCACACCACCGCTTCTCCCCTCTCCCAACTCCGAACCAGCAGATCGGCCGCCAAGCAAGGCGGGCAAACCGCGAGACGCCGGAGGAGTGCGAGCTCCGGCGTCATCGCGACTTGCTCTCGGCGGAAAGCGAGCGCCGCGGCCAGCGACGCCGCGAGCAGATGGAGGAACGCCGTCACCGCAACGAGGAGGCGGAGATGGCCAGGGCGTATGAACACGAGCGGTGGCTCGAGGACGCAGCCAACGCGCCTCCGTACGTCGTGTCGCTGGAGACGGCACAACTGTGCAGCCGCCACAGCGTGCCGGTGGAGGGGCACGCGTCCCTACCCGAAGGTGGACGAGGAACGCCGTCAACGTGCCGGTGGCGCCGCGGCTCAGCGGCAAGGAGCGTCGGCTTCATCATGCGGAAGTGGCAGGCGATGCCGTACGAGCAGAAGATCGACCCCAAGTACTCCATCTCGGCGCCCTACTGGCACGCTGTGGTGGACGCGGAGTACGAGGCGCGCTGTGCCGGCGACTTCCTCCCTACCGGCGTGCGGGAACCAACGCCGGAGTTGTCTGCATCGAACGACGACGCAGCCGAGGACGACGACGACGACCCCGAGCTGCCCGATCTACCTATAGAAACGGCAGGCGCATCTTGGTCAGCAGCGACGCCGCCACCGAGAAGGGGGCGAAAGGTGAAGCCGGCGAGGCTTCCGATCAGGCGGCCAGGCGGTAGATGAAATCCCACCACGCGCCTGCCGCGAAACCAGAAGCCTCAGCCACGGCGAGGCTTCGTTTCTTAAGGCCGTAGCCGATGGAAATAACAGATGAAACTTCCCGCGCCGGATCATCGAGACATGCAAGTCTGTTGATGATTCCGGCGCTTGGGTCGCATCTTCTTCCCCTTCGCTAGGCCATGAAGCGGCATCTCTCCTCGCCGCCGGCGCGTGTAGTGGTTGGCTAGACGCTGTAGCGTGTAGCCGGTACCGGCGTAGTTAGGTTTAGTTTGTTAAATCTCGTTTAGATTTTAAATTGTAAGTTTGTTAAATCTCGTTTAATAAAATCCGCCGCCCGCAAGGTGTTTGTTCTTTGATCGGCATGTCGGACCGTTTGGGGGCGGACGTTTGTGGTGCGCCACTGTGGACGCGGTCGAAAACATGGGCGGACACATGTCCGGCACCCCCCAATTGGGCCTCCATTGGGGGTGCCAGACACGAATTTGGAGGCCCCCGGTGGAGATGCTCTAAGGGCAACTCCAACGCCATCCGTTTGGTCCGTTTTCCATCCGAAAATGTCCGTTTGGAGAAAAATAACGGTCCACGCATCGACACATTTGGATTTTGGTCCGTTTTTCTGTCCGTACGGACCCATTTCCGGCCCAAATTTAAGCCGACTTTATGTCGGCGCGGACACGCGCATATGCGACTCGTGTCTGCCCCGTGTCCTCCCCCAAGACTCCCTGACCCGCTAGTCAGCCTCACCGAACGGCCACCCACCGGCCAACTACTAGCTTAAATGCGGTGGTGAAGGTCTTTATATGGCCGCCGGCGGTCCCCGGCCACCGAGATGGATCCGCCGCGACCCCCACATCGCCTCGTAGATCAGATCGTAGAGGGCCGTGGCGACCCGTAGCTGTAGGAGGCCATCCTGCCTCCTTTGAGTCCCTCCACGCCAATCGAGCCCCGGGAGCCAAGCTTGTCCGCGGGCTTCAGGAGAAGTCTACCCAGATGGCGCAGGCGGCCCGCGCGTCACTGTCCGCGGTCGTGCCCTCCGCCGCAAGCGTTCGCACGAGGCCGTGAACAGGGCCGGTGCTCCCGCCGCTCCCTATGAAGGCGTGCAACCGCCGGCAGCGTCGTATACTACGCGTGGCCAATTTTGTTAAAATAGCTGGCGCAACTACCTAAACCATAGCAATAAACGGGGACGGCTGGAGGAGCCAGCTAGTCCTCCCCGCAGACGGTCCTGCCGCTGGAAGAGCCAGGAAGTCCGTACCGGCAAGATAGGCGCGAGCCTAGCGCCACCCACACGCGGCCAATTTTGTTAAAATTGCCCGGATCTCCATCGCCGTAACCGGAAGGACCTACTGTTAACCTAAAATTAGTTAAAATCTATCTTTAAAATAAAATGTTTGCCATAAATTATGTACTCGTTTTATGTGTTTGTTGTAATGAAATCAAATGCAAATTTAGGTAAGAAAACGGACATGGCGGACCAAATGGGTCCGAAGCGTTGGGTACACTGGCCAGAAAAGGCTGGAAATGGGCCGGACGTTGTCCGTCTGGCGTCCCAAACGGACAGAATAGGACAAAAAACATGTCCGTTCGGATCGGCGCGTGGGAGCTGCCTAAAGTATTGTACCAACTTCACGAAAACTCGTTGTGGATGCGGAGCACAATTGTACTCGTTATTTTAAAAATGGTATTTCTGGGTATTTTTAAAAAAATACAAGTACATACACGCATTTTGTACGTATGCCAAAGTTTTGTTTAAAGACATGCTATATTTTGGATATAGAAAAAGACAGATTTCAGGATAAAAGAGTATTATATTCTTCTAGACAGCCATATGTTTGTTATTTTTCCGTAGCGCAATGAAGAAGGGTTTTTTTTACCAAACTTTGCACACATATGCAGACCATGTATACCTATTCACTAGGAAAAATGAATTTTTTTACTTCAAGGAACCATTTTCAAAAATAAATCGAAAGCGGAGCACGTGTGTGCTCGGGTGTCACAAAGCTGCTTTTATTATTTCAGATAAACATTTGAACTACACAGCCTTCCAATGGTTTAATTAGAGACCTTTTTCTTTGGATTGTAGGATATTTATACAATTCCAATCCTTGAGATTTTTTTTTATCAAAAGCATCAATGCAGTTGTACTACCCAGATTTTGATGGATTGCATTGCTAAATTTCACAAAAAATTAAACATCCACTCAAATATTTTTAGGATTAAATCACGTAGGATCGAAGCATTTTTTGCTTGTAGCTCGGGCGCATCTACACTCGCTACAAAAAAGCATTTTGATTGTAAAAAAATCTTAAAAACACATGCTTATAGTTGTCCATGTTGTATGCGTGTGCCCAAAATTAACTTATGTAAAAATGAAGCCGGTGGGTGGCCCATTTCCTCTAAAAAACTCCTAACAATGTTCTTTATTATCTGGTAACATTTATATATAGATGCAACAATTGTTATAGAAAACTTAAGAGAATAATTGAACCAATGACATTATTCTTTACTTCTTTTTTCGTTGTCAAAATTATCCAGCAAGTCAAAATTTAACAAATTGTGCATGCTTGGTACTTGATGTCGAAACAAGATTGCTTAGAGTAATCATCAATGAATATAAAATGATGTGAATTCTATGTTTGCATATGTAAATTGTATTATTTGATATGCTCTTATGCAATGTGCTTGTTATCATCTGGTGTATTCAAGTCCCCAACTGGTTTATGAAATAAAAATGTATTGCACAGAATTAAACATATAAATACCTCCAAGGGTTACGGACAGAACTATATATATGGCATCTTTTGCATTTTGCTTGTCCGTTGTTGATCAGAAAAAAATCATTTTTTCTTTAGCCTCTATTTGGAATCTGAATTTTTTTAAACAAAGATATATCAATATCATGCTATTTACTGCCTTGGTAAGGAATACTTCATTTTTCTCTCTCATTTCTCGGTTTTAGATGAAAAAAGAGGGTTGGAACACCTTTTCCAATACTTCAGATAACGATAGTTAATAGGATACCATGGTTTTTGAAAATTGTAATATTTCATAGAGCCGGTCAATAAAAATAAGAAATTAAATTAGAAAAAATGTCAGGTTTTTAAAGAAAGAGGCCAGATGATAGTCTCATTTTCAACTAGGAAGTAGTGCTTAAATAAAAGAAATAGTCTCATTTTCGGCTTGTCACTATCATGGTTGACACACTATGCAAGAACATAGCGAAGATGGAACTTTTGGGTTCAACTCACACCAATGATTTCTCATGTTATTAATCTAAGGGCTTGTTCAGTTTATATAAAGGTGAAAAACAGGAATATAAATTTTTCCTAGGATGGTACTATTCATCCATTTGGTTCAAAGGGATGGAATAAAAGAAAATCATAGGGATTTTTTTAATCTCAATTTCAAATGACAGGAAATTTACAATCTACATAAAAAAAAATCTTTTTATCTTAGTGTCATGCCCACTCTAATTGTACAAGACTTCATATGCTCCATAATTTATTTGATTCCATCATGGAAAAAACATAGGATTTTGAGAAGGAGATTTGAGTGGAAGGTAGATTTCCTATAAAATCTAGTGTAAATGACTCCTTAGGAAAATTTCTAATGGGATTCGATCCTATGAATTAAACAACAATCATAGGAAAGATGCTTAATGATTCAAAACCACCAAAATTCCTATGGAATCCTTTGAATCAAAGAGGCTCGTAGATCTCTTTTTTTCATATTCATATACGAAAATAATACTTAGACTCGTGTATACGAAATCATGTGTTTTCTTCAACCCTCTATTTTGCGCATACTTTACTATCCCATTCTTGTGTTTTCAAAATCCCAGGAAACACATGTCCAAAATGTTCATGCAATTGTTGACCCTACCGATTAAAACATTATACGGTGTGTTACTACGAGCGAGCTGTTTTTGTAACCCGAACTCCATGTAGCTCGTTTTTTTTTGAAAAAAAACTACATTTTAAGTTTCAAAAATTCATGAACAAATCCCAAATGTAGATAGTGATATGATCTACAAGTGTTCAAAATGTCAACTCAAATTCGTTATATTTTAGAATAGGCAAAGATGACAAATGGGTAGATCTAGGTCGTGAATGGTACACACTTTAATTTTTTTTGAATTTTTCTCGATTTGTCTTTGTTGTGTAGCCTAGACCAATATGTATTTTGGATTGAAAATGTGCACACTTGTAGATCTCGACACTACCTACATGTAGGATTTTTGTTTCTAAATTTTTGAAACTAAAAAACATCGATTTTGATTTTTTTGAAAAAACGAGCTACATGGAGCCTGAGCTCCGTTTGCACTTTCCGGAGTTACCATTTGGATGTATGATGGTCTCCCAGTGATTTTTCCTAGCTCCATGCCTGAACCTTTTTGTTGTTATTGAGAAAATCCCTGAACTATGCAGTTAGACTCTTCGTCCTTGAGTCATATATGTTTTATTTTCCTGGGCAAAGCGTGCCGCCCACAACTGTGGTGGTATTTTGGTCGTCAAAATTTTGTAGCACACTTTGAGGCTTTTCATATTCTAAAAGACGTTTCTAAATTTTATATTAACTCGTTGTTATTTTCGTTCCAAGCGACCGCATCCACAATGCACTAGCCTCGTATTCATCGTTCCCTTCTGGCGGAACATGGAACATGATGTTTTCCATTTGAGTTTACTTTCCTTTTATTTGCTTTGCTTTGACAAGTCCAGTTCAGAGCAAAGTGTATGGGCCAAAGAAACTAATAATTGGGAATGACATGATGGCAATCTTAGTGCTCTCCTTTTTGACGCCGGCTCTCCTCCCCTCGCCGCGACACAGCCCTGCTAAAGGCAACACGACGGCCGCTCACCGCCGTTGAAGGCGGCGACTGAAAACTCAACAACTGAATGCGGCAACAGGATCTTCTTCTTCTTGGTAGGAGTAATAAAATTCCCATGAGAACAAGTAGCATGTACAGTATATGTGATGAACAATGCGTACGCAATCACGCAGATTGGATGGGATGAGTCGTGCAGCAGATACATCAAGGCACTCGAGCTGATCTGAGCATTTAAATCTACGTACGGGGCCGAGACAGACATTGAAAGCCATCATACGCAGAGTCCAAGTTGTTCATCGTATGTAGTATTTCCCCTGGATTGATTGATGAACTACATCTGGTCATCTGCAAAATGTGAGCACTAGCAAGACACAATGATGGCGGCAGCAATGGAGAAACGGGTTTGCAAACCTACCTCTTGTGAGTACATTTGCTACTAGTAATGTGTTGTTCATGAGAATGGGATGTGTTCTTAAATGTTGCCTTCGAATTTGTTGCCTGGCTTCACGTCCTGTCTTGTGGTAACAAATGTGCAAAGACCCGTGAACTGAAGTTGCACATAAAATTCTATTGCTATACCGCATACTCCAATTAAAGCAGTTTCAGCTGGTTATCAAGGGCTTCTTTGATCCAAACCAATTTGATAAGAATTTTGGAAGATTCTAGTGCAAGCTTTTCCCCGAAAAGGGAGCAGTGCACCGACATCTATATCAAAACGATGCACACAGCTTTCCTTGATTGTGTAGTTATTATAGGTCATAACAGTAGATAATGTAGCCGAGAACACCTCACAGATCACACAAAGTAAACATGAAAATCAACCAGCCAAAGATAGAAGCACTAAGCATCTAATATCCTGGTATGGTGCTACCACCCTGGCTGAAGATAGGCCCAATGACCGCCGTCGGACAAGTGCACCCAGTATCCATAGGACCCTGTTGGTCGGCTGGGAGAAGGTAAAGCCACATGTGAATCCAGTATAACATCCTGTTGACGACCCATTTGTTTGTTAAAGATAATATCATGGCGGACAACCTCTTTTATGCATTTCTACTCGTGTGTTTTTAAAAAATCTTGCAAACTAAGTGTGACGTGACCAGTTCTATCTATACAGAGAGTTAAAAAGGGAGTTTATGCGAAGATGAAAAAATTTAACAGTACACAAGTGAAACTATCATTCATTAATCGGTACAGTTATTTCGTCTGTCCCATACTACTACGTGGCCCAGCTTCGCATTGAATAATAAGACAACCACATGGAAGGAGCGCCTGTTGCAGCAGCCGTAGCTTTCAATAAGCTGCTACTGGGTAGTACATGTACATGGCAGGACATTCTTCCCTTGTGCAAGCGCGAGCGCAAATGAATTAATTGATGAAACAAAATGAGGAAGAATATATATTTGGTTGCACTGAATAAACTAGTTGAATTTTGGCGTGGCGTCACGCCACGCCTTTGGTGATTTTTTTTGTGCAATATATATTTTTTTGTTAACCAAAATGTTGGCTAAATTGGAGTGTTGAAACATTTGTTTGTTTTGTTATGAATAGGTAGCATTTTTCTGTGTGCATTTCTGATATATTGTGTACAATATTCAAATATTTGAAGGTTTGAAGTGTTCGAACATGTTTGTATTTCGACGTTAGTATTTAATTGAAATTAGAACAATCCATTTGAATTTGATTCCACATTTGGGGAAAGTTTGTTCATGTCGTGTCAAAATGTTGGACAAATTGAAATGTTGAAATAAATTTGTTATTTGCTGTGAGTATACTGCGGTTATTTTTGGTGAGCATTTTGGTTTTATTTTATGGAATATCGGAATATTCGCTCAAATGTTGGACAAATTGCAACTTGCAATTTTTTTAGTTTGTTGTTATAAAGTGAAACAGTATTTGTAGTTTTTAGATAAATGACGCCATTATTAAGTGAGATGTGAAGCATGGAGTATTGTAAAAAAATGACTCCATTATCATTTGTTTAAGGAATTGGAACATTGCATAAACAGTACTTCCTTTTTTATCTTTTTCTTTTGTTTGAACAAAACTTGGAATATTTCATATTTCTTTTATCTTTTTTGTACTGCAGAAAGAATGTTCAGATATATTTGAAATGAACACAAAATTTTCCAAACGGTTTTGATTTTCTGGAAATTGTGGAAGTAAAATGGTAGCACGTGTCAGGAACCTAACATTTTGAAGAAATATTTAAAAAAAAATTGGAAGTCACGTTAATTTATCTGATCCGGTTAAATATTGTAGGTTGGTAATTATCGTGCAAGAGTTTGAGTAAATATGGTGTATTTTTTTATTCCATCATGTAGTAATACACCGTGGATGTTGTGATTAAAATTGTTGAAAAGTTAAAATTCGTCGTAATTTTCATCTGGAGTATTTGCACATATTCGGCATTTTTGAAATGTTTTCCCATAAGGTGCATAATTAATATAAAAGTTATTTTACATAAGGTGCATAAGTAATATAAAAAGTTATTTTAGTTTTTGTGAGTACCTTTTTTTTTCTTAATCACAATTTGTTGTTTTGGGTACCTCCGAATATTTAGTAGTGTAAAATGTTTTTCTGTAAGTTTTATAATTTATATGACAAAATTATAATATTTGTTGTAATTAGATTTTTCCCTAATTTGGTTAAATAGGGTAGGCCCACACGTCGGAAATTTAAGAGCTTATGAAATTGTTTCTGAAAAGAAAAAAAATGATATATTTTAGAGTATGTCTAATTTTTAAGCAAATTGGAAGGTTTAGAAATGTTTCTGTTTGTTTATCAATTTACAATTTAAGTTCATAATGAGAGCGGAAGCACATTTATCCAACTGAATTCCATAATTAAGGAGTTTGTTTTGTGAAATTCAACTCTATATAATTGTCCATATATTTTGAGGAATTGAAATTTTTATTTGTTTCTAAATTATGTCTAAATTGAATTGTTGTAGTTTGTAAAGTGTACAATATTACTAATTTTCAAGTAAATTGGAATAGTTTTTTTTGTTATTTTAAAATTAAAGTCCATAATGAATGGAATTGCACATATATTCATATTTGTGGAAAAGAGGGGGAAAAAGTGATATATTTTACAGTGTGTCTAATTTGTAAGCAATTTGGAATGTCGCCTGTGTGGTAAAATTAAAATTTGGAAATGTCCTTATTTAAAAAATGTGGAAATGTGAAATTATTGAAACGCGAAGATAGGTTATGTTCAAAAATTGTTTAGATTTCGGAAAATGTTCAAATTGGTAAAACATGTTTTCTATTTAAGTAGAAATTTAGAGAGAATTTAGTTATATTACCTCCAATGTGGTAACTAAATTGAAATGGTAAAACATGTTTTCTATTTTTTTGCATTAATATTGTATTTAACTTCGTATTTAGAGGAAGTATATTATGATTATGTTGAAATATTTACCAATTTGAGCATTTATTAAATTTAATTGCATTTTTTGGAGAGAGTTTAGTTATGTTATCTTTAGATGTGAACCATTTTGAAAATGGTATAATAAGAGGAAATGAAGTTGTAGTTGCTATGAATATCCATCTAATTAAGCATTTTAAAATTTGAGTAGAAAATTTGAGAGAATTTAGTCATATTACCTATAATACGCTAAATAAATTGGAATGATAAAACATATTTTTCATTGTGGTATGAATATTTTATTTAACTTCATATTTAGAGGGAATACATTATGACTGTGTTAAAATATTAACTAATTTGAGCATTTATTAAATTTAACTACATATTTTGTTTTATAATTGCATATTTGGAGAGAGTTTAGTTATGTTATGATTAAATGTGAATCATTTTGGAATGATATAATAAGAGCTAATGAATTTGTAGTTGCTCTGAATATCTATGGAATACAGTGTGTAAGTATTTTTTTTTCTTAATTCAACTCCAATATTTTTTTCCGGATGAATGTACTTGAAATTGTTTGTAAGAAGTTTTTAAATTTTAAAAGACATCCGTAAGTTTGAAATATTATTTTTTTGAAATTTGTTTACATGGCATAAATAGTTTGCATTTTTTATTACGGTCATGTTGATATGGTTTTCATATTTTTCAGATGAATATGTTTAAATTGTTTGATTTTGTAGTTTTTTTTTTCCTGGAAATTGTCATTTTTTGTGTGGGAAGTGTGGGAAATTGGTAGTATTCGAAAAATTATGAAATATTGCTTGCATTATTTTTGGGGCAACTTTTATGTGTACGAAATTTGAAAATTTGTGAAAATTGAATTATTTTTTTAAACATATTATTTGCATTTTTCTGAATTATAGTTTAGAAGTTATGGATTTTACAATTTTCAGCAATTTTTTTTTGTTTTATGTAATTGCAAAATTCATGACAGGTAGGACCCACATGTTTTTTTTAATTGTGAAAATCGCCTTCTGGAAACGTGAGATGCTGACGGCTGGGCCCACGCTGACGTCGTAATGACGTCAGCTGCGGCCTGGGCTGGCCGATCTGCCGCGGCGGCGTGGAGCTCGCCGGCGGCGCGCCACCGCGAGTTGGGGCACGCGCGTTGGCTTGCCGGAGACGCGTGTGTGCGGGATGCCCGGGAGCGGCGGCGCCGCCCCTGAATGGCCGCCGGAGCGTCGCCGTCAGCCCGCGGACGGCGAGGTCGATTCCGGCGCGCCTGCAGCGTTCTGGCAGGTGCTCTTCGGTGAGGAGGGAGAGGGCGCGACGGCGCACCGCGCCGTGGCCTTCGATTTGTCCGCGGAGGCGTGCTGCGGCGGCGGTGAGCGTCGGCGGCGGTGAGGAGCTCGGCGCCGCGCGTGAGAAGGAAGGAGGAGAGGGGGATGTGGTGGTTATTTTACGAAAAAGAACCCAAACTTTCGGGTAATCGCAAGTAGGGCCCTCCGCCTGAGGTGCTGTGGGCTGCGAGGTTCGAACGGTAATTATATAACAACTCGAGTACTTTTTTGCAAAAAAAAAACGGCGGGCACTGTTCAACACTGTAGATGAACAGTGCGAACTGTAGCTAAGCTACAGTCGCGGGGGCGCTGAGAGGCCGCGATTTAGCTCGTCTTTAAATATAGTAGTAATGTGGTAGGGTCAAACCCCATGGCACGTCATGCAGGCTTTGCGTGTGTGAGAGCAGCAGCAGGTCGATCAGGAGCCCCATGCAATGCAAAGGCGATGGATGGATGGATGGTAGATTGCCATCGAGTATTTGAGTGTCGTAGAGGTGGAGGTGGAGCAGCAGCTCGCCCGAACGGCCCCAATATCATCTGGTCCGGCGCTGCTAATCTTCTCCAGCGCCACCTTCCAAATGACCTGCCAAAGGACCAATGAGGGTTCGGACACCAAAAAACGTCCACAGCGGCACCCCTAAGTGCTCATTCCGAGTGAAATCGTGTCCGGCAGCCTCGAAAGGGCCCCAAGTTTGGAGGCCCTCTCGGGGATACCGGACATGGAGCGGACATGCCCTCTGACAGGCCGCCCCCACCCGTCATACACACAATGCCGGCGTGACCTTATTCAGTCGCTCCCCACCCTGTCTCTCTTTTTCCTCTCGCCGGCGATTCACACCATCGCCGCCACTCTCGTCGTCGCATTCTTGATTCGCACCTCGGGGGCCAAGCCGCAGCGCTCACGCATGCCTGCTTGCCGTGGCTGCCCGCCGGTTTCCGACCTCGTCTTGCGCCGGCGCAGCTAATTCAGTCCGGTATGCCTCTTCCTATCTCCCGCCCCGCACGCAAGTTGTTCGACCATTCGTTCATAGGCTCATTTCATTGATTGTTCATTTGTGGCCTTTTTTCATTGCTTTATTTCGTTCAATAGGCTATGGATAGCGGCGATGAGTTCATGTTTTTCCATGATGGCGGAGGATACCGCCCTTGCGGCCGACGACGACGAGAATGAGATGGTCATGGCCGCTATTCTATCATGGTCGCTAGATCAAATGTGTGAGATCATGTGTGCTTGCGTTATCATGCACAACATAATCATTGAGAGCGAGCGAGATACGAGGAAGCAACTGGTCAATGAGGTGTTCGATTTCCAGGGGCCTATGGACCATCCATAGCCGGGCGTGCCGACGCAGTATTCAGAATTTCTTGCCATACATCGGGAAATTCGTGATGGAACAAGGCACGCGCATCTGCACGATGACCTCGTGACGCACTTGTGGGCTCTCAAAGCAAATCAGGCGGCGCCGGTTTGACATGTCATGTTTTAAACTTGAATTCGTGTTTGAACTTTGCATTCGTATTTGAACTTAGCAAGAACCACCGCACTTGTGTTCTAATAATTTATACTATTTCTATATTTGAATTCTTATTGAAATGCAAGAACAACCATCGATGTGGTTAGATGAAAAAAAGTTGGGGTGTTGCCTTTGGAGTGCGCCGCTGTGTGCTGCACGCTTTACTTGGACGAACACATGTCCGACACCCAATTGGGGCTGCCGGACACGAATTTAGAGCTCCCGGTGGAGATGCTCTTATGTTATTTGGTCGTCGCGAGTGGAGATGCTCTCAGAAGCCAATGCAATGCAAAGGCGATGAATGGTGGATTCCATTGAGTGTCGTCGTGGTGAGGTGGAGCAGCATGATGAGCCTTGAATTGGGCGCACCGGATGGGTCAATCCAAGTTCCACCATTGGTCTCCTCTTCGTGCGTGCATGCGTGCCTGTAGCTTGGATGATTGGTGTGCATCTTTCCTAGCTCTCGGTAACCGAAACAGTTGCGATGCGGTATAGGGTTCTTCCTGTTGCTCGTGCGCAAGGGAGAGAAGAATCAGCACCTCTAATGCTACCGGATTCTCGCATTCATATCGTCTGACACTTGCTAGGGAGTACTAGTTAAATGGCACCGATCGATGCGCGCGTTT
Source organism: Poa pratensis (assembly GCA_947311845.1). Lineage (NCBI taxonomy): Eukaryota > Viridiplantae > Streptophyta > Magnoliopsida > Poales > Poaceae > Poa > Poa pratensis. Next base: position 13,501,460 of record CAMZMU010000075.1, on the reverse strand, counting down.
GAGAGGATCCAAATCAGGCCATACTTCACTTTCGCCCATGCCTAGGCGACGTGGAGGGCTAGCTGGCCACGGCCCCGGCGCCGCCCGACACGGTCCCATATCTCCTGCTCTTCGTAGGCGAGTGGCAGCCGGTCATCCGGCTGGTGACCAACCGAATCCGGCTGCTGCCGTTGACCTTGGTCGCACATGGCGGGCGTCGTTTGTCATTATCTCGTTGTCGTTGAGAATCGTGATGATGACGAGCCCGCAGTTCCTCTTGCCCATGCCGCCCGGCTGTGCTCCGATAGGCTAGGCGGAGGCCGGCTGCACTAGGGGCAGGCGGACTCGGCCGAGCCGGCCAGCCGGAAGCAGCCAGACTTTGATTTCGCGTTTCACTCGGGATCTTCTGTGGGTCTTTAGACACCCGGGGTTTATCCCCACGTCACTATCCCATTCTTGTGTTTTCAAAATCCCGGGAAACACATGTCCAAAATGTTCATGCAATTGTTGACCCTACTTGGGCACCCAGATAGCCTTATATAGACCTGGTTGTCTGGCTTACAGGCGGGGCCGGCTGGTCCGCGCCAGCCGGCCAATGTCGGCTACAGGGGTGTTTCTTTGTGACGCTGCATGTCTGCAGTACAGTGTGCTACGCTTCGCACAGTTGAACTCCCTCGCGGCGCGGGAGCGGTCGGGCTAGACTTGGCGACGTGGAGGGCAGGCAGGCGACGACGCCGGCCCCCGTCTGCACGGTAGACGGCTCCCGGGATTTCTTGTCGGCGCTGGGCGGCGCCCCGTGTCTCCCGCCTGTCGGGGCTCCTTGGCACTATGGGGGACGTCAGGCCATACTTCACTTTAGCCCATGCCTAGGCGACGTGGAGGGCTAGCCGGCCACGGCCCCGGCGCCGCCCGACACGGTTCCATGTCTCCTGCTCTTCGTGGGTGAGTGGCAGCCGGTCATCCGGCTGGTGACCAACCGAATCCGGCTGCTGCCGTTGACCTTGGTCGCACATGGCGGGCGTCGTTTGTCGTTATCTGGTTATCGTTGAGAATCGTGATGATGACGAGCCCGCAGTTCCTCTTGCCCATGCCGCCCGGCTGTGCTCCGATAGGCTAGGCGGAGGCCGGCTGCGCTCGGGGCAGGCGGACTCGGCCGAGCCGGCCAGACGGAAGCGGCCAGACTTTGATTTCGCGTTTCACTCGGGATCTTCTAAGGGTCTTTAGGCACCCGGAGTTTATCCCCACGTCACTATCCCATTCTTTTGTTTTCAAAATCCCGGGAAACACATGTCCAAAATGTTCATGCAATTGTTGACCCTACCGATTAAAACATTATACGGTGTGTTACTACGAGCGAGCTGTTTTTGTAACCCGAACTCCATGTAGCTCGGTTTTTTTTTGAAAAAAAATACATTTAAGTTTCGAAAATTCGTGAACAAATCCCAAATGTAGATAGTGATATGATCTACAAGTGTTCAAAATGTCAACTCAAATTCGTTATATTTTAGAATAGGCAAAGATGACAAATGGGTAGATCTAGGCCGTGAATGGTACACACTTAATTTTTTTGAATTTTTCTCGATTTGTCTTTGTTGTGTAGCCTAGACCAATATGTATTTTGGATTGAAAATGTGCACACTTGTAGATCTCGACACTACCTACATGTAGGATTTTTGTTTCTAAATTTTTGAAACTAAAAAACATCGATTTTGATTTTTTTTTTTAAACGAGCTACATGGAGCCCGAGCTCCGTTTGCACTTTCCGGAGTTACCATTTGGATGTATGAAGGTCTCCCCAGTGATTTTTCCTAGCTCCATGCCTGAACCTTTTTGTTGTTATTGAGAAAATCCCTGAACTATGCAGTTAGACTCTTCGTCCTCGAGTCATATATGTTTTATTTTCCTGGGCAAAGCGTGCCGCCCACAACTGTGGTGGTATTTTGGTCGTCTAAATTTTGTAGCACACTTTGAGGCTTTTCATATTCTGAAAGACGTTTCTAAAATTTTATATTAACTCGTTGTTATTTTCGTTCCAAGCAACCGCATCCACAATGCACTAGCCTCGTATTCATCGTTCCCTTCTGGCGGAACATGGAACATGATGTTTTCCATTTGAGTTTACTTTCCTTTTATTTGCTTTGCTTTGACAAGTCCAGTTCAGAGCAAAGTGTACGGGCCAAAGAAACTAATAATTGGGGACTGACATGATGGCTATCTTAGTGCTCTCCTTTTTGACGCCGGCTCTCCTCCCCTCGCCGCGACACAGCCCTGCTAAAGGCAACACGACGGCCGGCTCACCGCCGTTGAAGGCGGCGACTGAAAACTCAACAACTGAATGCGGCAACAGGATCTTCTTCTTCTTGGTAGGAGTACATGAAATTCCCATGAGAACAAGTAGAATGTATATGTGATGAACAATGCGTACGCAGTCACGCAGATTGGATGGGATGAGTCGTGCAGCAGATACATCAAGGCACTCGAGCTGATCTGAGCATTTAAATCTACGTACGGGGCCGGAGACAGACATTGAAAGCCATCATACGCACAGTCCAAGTTGTTCATCGTATGTAGTATTTCCCCTGGATTGATTGATGAACTACATCTGGTCATCTGCAAAATGTGAGCACTAGCAAGACACAATGATGGCGGCAGCAATGGAGAAACGGGTTTGCGAACCTACCTTGCGAGTGCATTTGCTAGTAGTAATGTGGTGTTCATGAGAATGTGATGTGTTCTTAAATGTTGACTTTCGAATTTGTTGCCTGGCTTCACCTCCTGTCTTGTGGTAAGAAATGTGCAAAGACCCTACTACAAAGCAGTTTCAGCTGGTAGATTAAGGGCTTCTTTGATCCAAACCAATTTGATAGAAATTTTGGAAGATTCTAGTGCAAGCTTTCCCCCCGAAAAGGGAGCAGCGCACCGGCATCTGCATCGAAACGATGCACATAGCTTTCCTTGATTGCGTAGTTTTATAAGTCATAAAAGTAGATAATGTAACCGAGAACATCTCACGGATCACACAAGGTAAACATGAAAATCAACCAGCCAAAGATAGAAGCACTAAGCATCTAATCTTCTGGTATGCTGCTTGCCACCCTGGCTAAAGATAGGCCCAACGACCGCCGGTCAGACAAGCGCACCCAGTATCCATAAGACCCGTTGGTCGACTGGGAGAAGGTTAAGCCACATGTGAATCCAATATAGCGTCCCGTTGACGGCCTACAAAAAAACGAGCCACATTTGTTTGTTGAAGATAATATCATGGTGGACAACCTCTATTATGCATTTCTACTCGTGTGTTTTTTAGAGTTAAAAAGGGAGTTTATGCGAAGAGGAAAAAAATTAACAGTACACATGTGAAGCTATCATTCATTAATCGGCACAGTTATTTCGTACGTGGCCCAGCTTGGCATTGAATAATAAGACAACCACATGGAAGGAGCGGCTGTTGCAGCCCTAGCTTTCAATAAGCTGCTGCCGAGTAGTACATGGCAGGACATTCTTCCCCTGTGCAAGCGCAAGCGCAAATGAATTAACTGATGAAACAAAAGAAGAATACTTGCGTGTATAAATGTGGTAGGGTCAAACGCAAAGCGCAAATGAGTACTGTATATGTTTGGTTGCACTGAATAAATGTGGTAGGGTCAAACGCCATGGCACGTCACGCAGCACGCAGGCTTTGCGTGTGCGAGAGCAGCAGCAGGTCGATCAGGAGCCCCATGCAATGCAAAGGCGATGGATGGATGGTAGATAGCCATCGAGTATTTGAGTGTCGTAGAGGTTCGGACACCAAAAAAACGTCCACAGCGGCACCCCTAAGTGCTCGTTCCAAGTGAAATCGTGTCCGACAGCCTCGAAAGGGCCCCAACTTTGGAGGCCCTCTCGGGGATGTCGGACATGGAGCGGACATGCCCTCTGACAGGCTGCCTCCACCCGTCATACACAAAATGCCGGCGTGACCTTATTCAGTCGCTCCCCACCCTGTCCCTCTTTTTCCTCTCGCCGGCGATTCGCACCATCGCCGCCACTTTCATCGTCGCATTCTTGATTCGCACCTCGGGGCCAAGCCGCAGCACTCACGCATGCCTGCTTGCCGCGGCTGCCCGCCGGTCTCTGACCTCGTCTTGCGCCGGCACGGCTAATTCGGCCCGGTATGCCTCTTCCTATCTCCCGCCCCGCACGCAAGTTGTTCGACCATTCGTTCATAGGCTCATTTCATTGATTGTTCATTTGTGCCTTTTTCATTGCTTTATTTCGTTCAATAGGCTATGGATAGCGACGACGAATTCATGTTTTTCCATGATGGCGGAGGATACCGCCCTTGCGGCCGACGACGACGAGAATGAGATGGTCATGGGCGCTATTCTATCATGGTCGCTAGATCAAATGTGTGAGATCATGAGTGCTTGCGTTATCATGCACAACATGATCATTGAGAGCGAGCGAGATACGAGGAAGCAACTGGTCAATGAGGTGTTCGATTTCCAGGGGCCTATGGACCATCCATAGCCGGGCGTGCCGACGCAGTATTCAGAATTTCTTGCCATACATCGGGAAATTCGTGATGGAACAAGGCACACGCATCTGCACGATGACCTCGTGACGCACTTGTGGGCTCTCAAAGCAAATCAGGCGGCGCCGGTTTGACATGTCATGTTTTAAACTTGAATTCGTGTTTGAACTTTGCATTCGTATTTGAACTTAGCAAGAACCACCGCACTTGTGTTCTAATAATTTATACTATTTCTATATTTGAATTCTTATTGAAATGCAAGAACAACCACCGATGTGGTTAGATGAAAAAAAGTTGGGGTGTTGCCTTTGGAGTGTGCCGCTGTGTGCTGCACGCTTTACTTGGACGGACACATGTCCGACACCCAATTGGGGGGTGTCGGACACGAATTTAGAGACCCCGGTGAGATGCTCTTATGTTATTTGGTCGTCACGAGTGGAGATGCTCTCAGAAGCCAATGCAATGCAAAGGCGATGAATGGTGGATTCCATTGAGTGTCGTCGTGGTGGAGGTGGAGCAGCATGATGATCCTTGAATTGATGGGTCAATCCAAGTTCCACCATTGGTCTCCTCTTGGTGCGTGCATGCGTGCCTGTAGCTTGGATGATTGGTGTGCATCTTTCCTAGCTCTCGGTAACCGAAACAGTTGCGATGCGGTATAGGGTTTTTCCTGTTGCTCGTGCGCAAGGGAGAGCCACCCCCAACATCCGTATCTAGAGGAATCAGCACCTCTAATGCTACCGGATTCTCGCATTCATAGCGTCTGACACTTGCTAGGGAGTACTAGTTAAATGCCACCGATCGATGCGCGCGTTTGAGAGGATCCAAATCATACACTGATAGGAAACAGACACTAGTAGTACATCAACAACGAATTCGACCACAGATAATGTCAAATCAAACTTCTTGTCTAATTAAGGGGCCTGGATATTAGCTGATCTATCATCATCATCGAGCTATTAACGAAGGTTACTTACAATTGGAGGACTAATTCGATCACAGAGACTGTCAAATCAACTTCATCATCGAGCTATTAACGAAGGTCACTTGCAACTGTAGTACCGTGCACTCCACCTCAGGAAACATATTCAGGCGTCCTATCCTACCAGGCACACAGTTTTTACCTTTACAGCAACCAATCAGGCCTACAGTTTCGTTTACAGAAAAACAACTGGAGACCTGTCTGTCTGCAAAAGGTGGGTGAAATCATCGATGTTAATGTCGCATCTAGCCCCAAAACGAGATAGCTAAAAACTCACCGCTCGTGACCCGCGGCATGGCTGGCACAACAATGGCGCCCGTACAAATAACCTACCTACGCTGGAAAAGAAGGCGGCAACAAAAACGGACAGCAAAACAAGGTTCAAGAACCAATGAGCTAGGATACCTACTGGCTTCACAAGCGAACAGGACAGCCACCGGGACCGTAGTGGTAAGTGCAGCCAAGCTAAACAAAACAATCTGTGCGACACTTCCATTCAATCCGTAGACGCGTAGAGACCTCCAGCCAGCTATACGCACCACGTAGAGTATGTACCCCCTGGGCAAAGCTCCCCTTAGGGCAAGGTAGGCCGGCGCCGTACCACAGAAGGTGATGCTACTACTAAACCCTAGAGGAGACATGAGCATTAACTGGGAGTAATCGCCAAACCTCACGGTACGTCCGTCCATCAAGCCAGAGGCAGCAGCAGATCCAGGCATCATCGTTTTCAGCAGCACGTCTGCCAATCTAACAAACAAACCGTGGATCGATTGGAGCACAGTACAGTCGTACTGCGACTGCCCAGCATTCAACTCACAAGCCGGTACTACATTAATCCCAACAAAGCAATGCGTTTCAGCGTAGTAATCTGTGCAAATAACTCTGCATTCAAGTCACCAACACCGTATCCGCCACCAATCACTCTGGAAACCAAAGCAATCATAGCAGACAACATTACCAGCGATCCGTTCGTTCAACAGTGGAGCTAGCTCCTGCCGTGTGTGTGTGTCCACGGGTTTTCTTAGTTTGGGGCCCTACACAGTTCCAGCACACAAACACAAGGGGTACACGATGATTAGAAACTTGCTACTTGGGGCATCCATTTGAAGATCCAAAGGAGGCATCACGTCTTGCCACCAACAAACACCCGACGACTAGTTAGATAAGCCTACATACCAAAGGAAGATACAGCCGTCCAGAGAGAGAAGGGTTAGGTTAGCCTCCGACGAGGTGGGCACCAAGCTCACCAAGATCGGCGTCATCGTCTTGCAGGCGAACAGCATCCAACTTCTGCCTCAACACCGTGATAGCATTCATAATCAACTCATAGGCTGTGATGGCGCCCGTCGTCTCCACCGTGAACACAAAGCTGTCCTCCTTGGCGTTGATCTCTATCAGTCCTGGCTTCCCCATGGCCTCTGCTTTCTTGATCACCTCCTCGTCATATGTATATGCCTCTGGATCCACAACCACCACCTGATCAGGTCACACAAAGTTAGACCTGCTCAACATCAAGGACTTCTTACATTACATGCAACAAAATTGCACATGTGACAGCAGAATCAAATGTTGGGCACTTTTCTTTTTGAACAGTTCACCAAGGGGAAATCCCCTACGGTGTAGAAATCTATATGTTAAAAAAAACAGAAGTTTTCCTTACAAGTCCAGGCCAACTAGCCACACATAAAACTAGTGGCCAATCCTAACAAACCTATTCCAGTATACTATTATAAACAACCAGCTCCATGGCTGAATTTTCATGTACATATATGAATGTAAAATACAACGGTGTCAACAAAAATATAGTTGGGAAACATCATTAAAAATAAGCATTCAATAACATTTACTGTTTTATGCAAAAATACAGTCTGGCGGATGGCATTTACCGCTTTGATCACTCTTTTAGAACGGAGCATGCAAAGTGTATGAAAAAACATAACTAAAAATTAACACAAGGCACAGGGCGGCATAAGTTCCTCAAGATATGCTCATATAAAGCCATGGACCACTAGCCCCAAGACATCTGCATTCATGCATAACATGGTTTATTGATCCCGCCAAGGCAATAGAAAGGTCCAGTGTGATGGATTCTTAAATAGCCATTCCTCGAGTTCACAAACAGTGTAAATCCATTCCCCTGCCCATGATCATATTATACATAATCTATACAAAACAATATATTAGAAACATAGCATCTGATGATGTTATATTGTTTGCCATCTATCATCATATCACATATGCACAAAATGTGGCAGGTGTAATTTTGTTCTATGTTCGCAGTTAAGACTTCCAAGGGGCCATGTACTCACAGAGTAACATATCATTCATATTGCCAGGCGTATGTTTGTCGTTGGGCCTCAAGTGCACCTATCACCTTAGAGTGAAAGGGGCTGTTTATATGGTGTAGTAGTTTCATCTCCAATTAGTGGCTGCAAACGGTGCAAGCGGTCTGGATGATGATGGGATAGTTCTCCCCGACAAAGAAATGCTAGAAGAAGGCATTCAGGAAATGGAAGCTTTAGCTAGTAGTGCTCTTGAGAGCTTACGAATGTCTTTCACAATAACTAGCATGGGTTTGCATATGCTGCTGTGGTTGCTGACTTGCTGTAATTTTGTGCTCTGACCCTCTAGAGAAGAAAAAATTTGAACTGCCAATCTTTTGTGTGTCTCTTCTGGTTGACTCATGAGAAGTGTATTATGATCGTGTGCACACAAGGTAGTAGGAGATAGGCATGTCCGTAATGGCAATGTATAGGTTATGTTAGAGATAGGGGGTTTAAGAAACAAAATGAAGACAATAGTATGTATCCTTGCTGGTCATGGACATATGTCTGGGTCTATTAGAAAGAGTAATTAATTTCAGAAGATTCCAATTGAGTTAAGTTCCTGCTTTGGTTCTGAGTTGAGTTTGAATCCTTATCTGACTGGAAGAGAGCCCCAGAGCATTTCCTCTACATCAGTTACGAGCTCTAGAACCGAATGTTGAGGGCTGAGTGCCCTATCCAGGTCTTTTAATCTTTTCCCACCCAATTATCCTGTTGTGGACCAAGTTCGGTAATAATTTTGTCTCAGAGCTAACTCCCCTATACCATGATAAACGATTTTCAGAGAAAATGACCCCCCCCCCCCCCCCCACCCCCCCCCCCCCACACACACAGACCCCATGGATGATTACCATGTTTGGCCCCCCTTGAGCAATATTCCTGGCTCTGCCCCTGAGTACGCAGAAGCATACTTACACGAACAAGGATGTGTGCACTAGGCTACCCAATGCGCCTGTGCGGGCTTCTGTTTACATTGAAAGCCAGGAATAATATTAATCTCTCTGTCATGGCATGTTGTACTTCTGCAGCAAGGAAGTACGTGCTAGGAAAGGGAATCAGATGAACTGAAGAAGGCAAAGAAGTAAGAACATAGATAAGGAGGGAACACAAAAGAAGGAAGAGAACATGGTTCTCTCCATGGAACATAGATAGGAGGGAAGACAAAAGAAGGAAGAGACCATGGTTATCTCCATGTTTGACGTCTGAGTCACTAGTTCATGCAGGTAACTCACCCAAGTCAGGTCGTCAATGCCTGCGTCGTCATTGGACGCTGTCTAAGTGGCTAACAACATGAGGACGTGCCATCTGGCAAAAGAAGGTGTAATTTTATAGCCGTGGCTGCACAAGCCAATGGGAGATCTTCTGTTAGATACGGCTGGGTCTATTGAAATAGTCTTGTTAAATTAGCAAGATTTGAGTTGAAGTAGGACGGTAGAATTCTGGTTCAATTTTGAGTATGAATCGAGATCCTACTAGTGGACCAGGACTAGCATGTGACACATTTAATTAATCAAACAATAAAGCTCTAGTAAGCATCAGAGCCTCTCTTCCATGTCCGGGACAAGCCCTGCCGTTGTTGGGTACCCTATCCCTGGTTTTCGGACCTTTATCCTATTCCTACCCAAGTTATTCTGTTGTGGACCAAGGTTCATACTTCATACTAAGTGTCAATCCATGAGTTCAGTCAGCACTGAGGACAGCACAAATTTGCAGTATGTCCATCAGGAATTGAAACAAAAAGTGGTAACAGAAAACACAGCTGTGCAGTCACATGTTACTACTAAATATATCAAGGGTTCAAGACAACAAATTCTTGCTCTGTTACTTAACAGATTTAACCGGATGCATGACATGCATAGGGTATATTCAAAAGAATATGTGGTCAAGCTAACATTATAGTGTTGAATAGCACAATCTATACCAATAGAAAAAAGTACGAGTTAGGGTTTGACACATTCAACTTTGGCCACCCATCCGCTCATCTTATACTCGACAAGTATCGATGTCAACCAGACCAAAAAACACAATTATCTGACAGTAATTTAATTCCAACAGACAAAGAAATAGATAGCAGATATAAGTATGTAGCAAGCACTAAATAGAAAAAAGCAGGTGCTGCATTACAATGAAGTGCCTACAACACTATAGTGGCGGATTGCAGCATCAGTCAATATTGACTACTATCCAAGTAATCCATGAACAATGTATAACATATTAACATCATAGTTGTGGTGTGGACTGTGAAATTATTCGACAACTACTGTAAGAAGTATGCTGAATATAGGTATAGTTTCCCCCAAACAAGCAAACAAATAGGACTAGCGTAGGAACAAAATGTAAAACTCAAAGAATTAGTTGATGGTATCATGGAAAGAAAGAATCGAGGAAGTACTAAAAACAAGCTGACCTGTTGTGTGTTAGGATCAATGTCAAATACTTTTGTAGGGCTGCTCTCCACCCAGCTTGTTTTTTCCTCAAGTGTAAGTGTCTCCATGAGTTCCTCATTAATACGTATATCAGGCTCATACATGAAGGTCACAGTAGCAGCTGGGGACCATTTAGCATGGTCCTTTCCGATCCCCTTCCTTGCAATTGCTCGAAGACGCAGCTCTTGCCCACGACGCAGCTTTACAATTAGTATGCCCCTGAAATCAGATATTAAATAGTATTACAATTGTTATAATTATAAGCTTACTACCAATAAGCATTGGTTCAACAAGAGACTATGCTTACAGGCAGCTTAAAGATAAATTCAAAGAGGTACTAGCAGATGCCACCGAACAAATTAGACAAAAAATGGACACGTATAATAAGATAGCTAATGTCATTGTGTTAGCAGCAAAACATATCAACGACACATGCTCTGCGCATATAAGAGAAGCTTTCTGCTATTAATCCTTTGGACCTACTTAATCTAGATATCCACTAAGTGCTACATATAATATCAAAAAAATTACGGAATAAAATTAATAGAGTACACGTGCATTTAAGAGCACATAATAAGACAGGACAATGTCAGAAAGAAAGCAGACTGTCATAATCATAGAGTTAAATTTACATCCAACCTACAAGGAAACCAATCTAATCCTCAAGGGCTACAAACTCTTAATATGTAGAAACTAACTTGAGAGGCAAGCTTTATCTCCCCCTCCTAAAGATGCTGCAGCTAGCAAGCATGGCGCAGATTACATTAATATGTACAATTAGCATGCTACATGCTCAGTTTTACTTTCATGCATAGTAGGGGAAAAGAAGAGTGCACAAAAAATGGAGTATCTTTCTTTTCTAGTTTTCTTTCATTAATTGATCAGAAATGATAAGAAATTGGTGAACTTAGTGTGGAAGAGAAGGAAAGATACATGTGACCTATATATTGGGATTCCCAACATAAGCATTACAATCTGCATACGTTAATAGGAAAGGGAAACATGAGCAGATTATACGCAGATAAACTTAACAATATATGGATGAACACCATGGAATGATGAGGGGATTGAAAATAGGGTAAGATAAGAGTAGATATAACATCATTGCAGAAGACACATACAGCGTAGGCTCTACTCTGTAGCCATCAAATTCGTTTATTTGCATGGTCGTTTCTTTTCTATCTCCCTTTTAAGCCCTCTTTCATTGTGCACATCTTTTCTAAATATCGTAGGTCTAAAGTAAATAATTTGTCTTGGTAAAGGGATGCCCTAATAACGACAATATACTATAAAACACAGAAAGGTATCTTTTCCAACAAGGATAAATAGTTTATAATATTCAGTCCACACAAGTTTTGGGAGGCTTTAACTCAAGCGTTTGAATGAGGAAATAATGAATTAAAACAAGTGATCTATGGTTCTCTACATGCCATGAAAGAGATCATGAATAGAATTGTCAAATCGTTGTAGCCTGATGGTGCAGAATTTCTCCTCGGAGAGTTCCACAGTGTGATTTAAAGAACTATATGTACTAATAACAAAGTGTTCAAGGAGGCTTTACACAGTCTACAAAGTTATTCAGATGTTTACATACATGATCTTTTGAAATGTTAGTTTATCACATGACAGATCTGACACTTCCACAAAGAAAAAGGTCTACTGCATTGGTATGCCAAATTTCAACGTTAGCAAGTATATGCCACCTTCAGATATAGGTAGCAATACTGATACTAGGAAATGCTGATTTAGTTCAAATATAGTAGAAACATAAATCAAAAGAGCATTCACTGGAAACAACGGCACAATGTTGCTTCAACTAAATATAAACCTACATCTTCATCATGACATCACTTAAGGATGTTGTACAATGAGACGAATATATTTTCATTCATGTCATAGAAATTTCAAGACACTGAAAGCATATAGAGTTATCTGTGTTAAAAGCTATTATTTTGAGGTAGTTAGGGTAAGGCCTCCTAGTAACTGAACCTATAAGCAATTGTGGCGTGCATAAAGTCTTCAATCTGAAATTTAGACCTGGTTGAGCATGCTTGAATTACTTGTGCTGCTAGTAACAGAATGTTGATTTCGAATAGAAAAATGTGCACATGCCACATGAGCAAGCTTGGGAAAGTAGAATTTTGGCCTTTTGAGTTTTGATAAAAATTAACAAACGAATTATCTACAGATACGACAACAAGCATTAGAATTCAGATAGTGCAGGCCATAAGACCCCACATTTTGATGCATCTACGGATGTACCTCCCAAACAAGAACAAGAAATGAAATTAGAAATAAGATAAGAGTTAAGAACACATGAACCAGGTACCAAAAGTAGAACGGAGTAAAAGCAAACACAAAACAAACTAGGTGTGTTGAGAGGTGGGTTAGGAATTTATATCATACAGATAGGCTAGTGGTACAATGAGCAAGTAGAGTTAGTTTGGTTCTTTAGATCAGGCATCATTACTTAGGGCGGTGGTTCTTGCAGTTAATAAGTAAGACATAGCATGGTGAAGACTAACACAACAATGGAGTCAAAATGGAGTGCGCTGACTTGCCTGTGGTCTGCTGCGGGGTCAGTGTCGTAGGGGTCGATGTTGCCTAGGGCCTGCTGGTATTCCCTTGCCTGGTCGACGGGGCAGACCTTGGGGTCCATGGAGCGGAGGTCCTTGGTGGATGTGACCTCGAGCGTCTGTCCGGAGTCGGTGGCGCGCGCGGCGAGGTGGAACTCGACGGAGCAGTACTCGCAGGACCCGTCCCCGTCGCAGGCGTCGCAGTCGCGCGAGAAGCGCATGCCCATGGCGGCGGAGGAGGTGAGCGGGATGAGGCCGAGGCGGTGCGCGAGGAACTCGTCGTTGAGGACGGAGGAGTTGCTCTCGATCTCGACTAGGTCGATGGCGACGGTGGGCACCTCGGCGATCATGACTCGGCGGAGCGCGTTGGCCATGCTCGCGTCCGTGTCGCGCAGCTCGAACTTGGCGTAGTCGTCCTTGAGCTCGCGGATCTTCACGCGCGGGAACCGCTGGTACGACGCGCCCGCCGCGGGACGGTCCATTCCGCTTGGGCTTGGCCGCCGGACGCCGCCGCCGCCGGAGGTGGGGTGGGGTGGCCGCGAGGGTTTTGGGTTGCAGATTTGGGGGAAACGGAATAAACAGAGGAGAAGAGGGAGGACGGGGTTTTGTCCTTTTTTTGCCCTTGATTTTGTGGAATGCCTGTTGTGTGTGTTGCTGGTCGCGTCAAGATTCGTGCGACTCCATTGAGTTGAGTAGTACTCCCCTATAATACTAGTAATTGTGCACGTGCAATGCACGTATAGTATCATTATTTAATCATTGTAAAAGTGAACCGATGGTATAACAAAATAGTCCCAGCGCTAAAAGTAAAATTGAAGTACCTTTAACACATTAGAGAGCACTCTATTTATTTGTAGAAAGATCTGAGGGGAGAAATTTTTAGAGGGGGTAAAATGCAAAACATTCTGAAGAATCACGCCAAGCGAGCGGCACGAAAAGTTGGACGAAAACTTTGACGTAAACATGGGAACCAAACTTTTCTTTTAGATAGGAGAGATAGAAGTACTAAATATCTAAATATAGTACGACCGACAAAAACATGATAAAGAGCACATATTCAGGCCCTTATGAAAGCCAAATGAGCTTTTATTGCGTCCGGGATGTTGTGTAGGGCTAAATTATCTTTGAACTTCAGAAGATGAACCATGAACTGCTTCCTAAGCTCCAGGGGATCCTAGAAAGGTGTGAAACAAAAAAAAGATCAAATGGCCAGAAAAATACAAGAAATGTTGCAACAAGCACCAAGAGCCGGTGTATATGTACATACGTTAGGGATGCGTGTAGCAAGTCAAGTCAGATCTCACGATCGTACCTAGCACCGGATTTAGGTGTGTTTGCAAGAGGATGTGGGGAGGCAGGATGTTATGATTCTAGGAACACGGTATTGTGGGAAAGTGCTATGCGGAGTTTTAAGGGTCGGTTCGCTCAATCAACGCGTGCGGTGTGGAGTTTTTAGGTGTGTTTTAATGCTGATTGTCCAGGATTGATTGGTCAAAAAATTGATTGACTGTCCAAAACTGGTGGTCAGAATCAAATGTATTGACTGTCCAGTTGATTGTGCCATCCCGTTTAATGCTGTGCCATCCTGTTGATTGTCCAAAACTGATGCGTTTAATGCTGTGCCATCCCGTTGATTGTGTGGGGAGGATTTACGAAATTAATGTCCGTTTAATGCTGTGCCATCCCGTTGATTGTGTGTGGAATGAATATATTTGTCACCCTTTTATGTATCCCTTGCTGAATTTTTAGTCCAGCGATTGTAACAGATTAATGCAAACATTGTAAAAACAAACTTTAAACATAGGAAATTAGAATTCACACATACAATTTTTTCTGTACTCTCCAAGCATTGAGGTTTACTCCAATAGAAATCACACAAGTGATTATAATAAGTAATAAAAGTGAGATAAACTTGCAATATATTAATTGAGAAAATCTATCACACAAAATAAATGATATCTGACACGACACACAAAACGCACTCAATTGGCTGATTCCAACGACAACTGGATTTGCATGTTTAGCGGACCGCTGAACTTATTATTTATTCCGGAGCTTTGTTCTAATCAAGTTGGACCATCTTGTTAACTCTCACTCGCGACAATGACTCGTCTATCATCTCTGCTCTAGGGAGTGTACTATGCATCAAATAGTTGAAATAGTGTTTCCTCGAGAAATCTTGGGAAGAAATTGAGAGATCTTCGATCTTGAGTTTCTTGGGGGGGGGGGGGGGGGGGGGGGGGGGGGGGGGGGGGGGGGGGGGGGGGGGGGGGGGGGGGGGGGGGGGGG